>JAJHZJ010000070.1:0-415399 GCA_023548195.1 Bettongia penicillata ogilbyi | reverse complement strand
CTTTGTGCTACCAGTCCTGTGAGGTAGGCAGTTAAACATTATTTCTCCATTTTTCATATAAGAAAACTAGGGCTTGGATTAAGCAACTTTCCCAAAGTCATACATCTAGTAAGAGGCAGAGTTGGGGGTTTAAACCCCAGACTTCGGGGTGTTTTCTTTCAATTATGCCCCCATTATCTGAATAAAAACTGGGTCGATGTTCTTAGAAAATCCAGTTTATTTAAGTCAGGGCATCTTAGATAGCATGAATGTTTACATACTAAACTTTCTCCCTAATGACTTCCCTCCAAGTTTTTCCTTATCCCTTACAAAAAACAAACCCCCGAAACCTATCACTTGAATCACCACAATAAGAAAATTATTTACTTTAACTGTAAGAGTACTGGATAATCATAGGATAATTTGATTTAGACCTGGAAGGGGATTTGAAGATCAATCTAATACCTTCATTTTACAGATGAAGAAACTGAAAACTATCTTCTTTCTCCCTAGTAACAGAATATCAGATGGAGTCTTAATGCTGATCAAAGTATATTATTTTCACTTTCTTTATTTTTGTGTTTTTTCCCTTTTGATCTGTTTCTTCTTTCACAACATGACTAAAATAGAAATATGTTTTTATACGATTGCACATATATAACCTTTATCAAATTACTTACTGTCTTTGGGATGAGAGAGGTAAGGGAAGGAGAAAATTTGAAACTCAAATTTTTTTAAAAATGTTAAAATATGTCTTCACATGTAATTAAAGAAATAAATACTAATTTAAAAGTAATAGAATAACAAATTTTCTATCACAATTCAAACCTGAACAGGTTCCCCTTCAACAGCATCCCTGAGAAGTGGTCATCCAGTCTCCTCTTAAGGTCACCAGTGCTAGGGGAATCTCACTACCTTTCAACATTTGAGGATTTAAGGCTAGAAAGGACGTAAGACATCCAATATACTAATGTTATAGATGAATAAAATGAGATTGAAGGATGTGAAGTGATTTAATTTTCAAACAACTCTGATTATTGGCGTTTCCTCATTATGAGCTGAAATCCGCCTCTTTGCAATGTTTATTCTGCCCTCTGGGGCTGAGAAGAGCAAATCTCATCCACCCTCAACATGAATGCCCTTTCAGATACTTGAAGACAGCTCAAAATCTGGCTCCAAATTCCATTTGAAGGTGCTGACATATTTCCCCAGCCCTCTGCCCTTAACTCTGCACAGAACTGGGGGAAAAGCCTTCACACTGGGTCTGTTTCAGAACCCTGGACAGCAACCAAGCTCCCCTCTGGAGCCTTGGGAAGTTTCAACTCACCAACTCCTCAAATTCATCCACTGGTTTCTTTTTCAGTCCCCAGGAGATGCCTATGCAGAGGTTTCCTAATCAACTTCACTTAACACCAAAGACTGATTTCAAAAGGAGGGCATATCCAACTAGGGGAAAAAAAAACTTGCTAATCAACAGGGGATAAAGCCAATATTCCTAAAAACTACTTTTATACTGTGAAAACTAAAGCAATCTTGAGCTTAATTAAAAGAGGCATAATATCCAGATCTATGGAGATGAAAACCTTACTCTCTCCTGTTCTGGTAAGACCACATTTGAGGAAATATGGAAATATTTATATAATTATAATTGTAATATTTATATTGTATTATTAAAGGCATATTATATTATTATATAATAATAATGTTCAGCACTAGACCCCACATTTTGAGAATTCTGATAAGTCAGAGAGCATCCAGAAGATAGCAACCAGGAAGAAGGATCTCGAGTTCATGTCCATTGAGGATCAATTGAAGGAAATGAGTAGGAATTATTTGGAGATGAGAAGAAATGGAGGTGGGGTGCATGAGACATGATAGCTGTCTTCAAGTATTTAAAGAGTTGTCTTTCAAAAGAGAGATTATACTTGCTCTGCTTGGTTCCAGATGACAAAACTAGAAGCAATAGCCTACAAAAAGGGAAATTTGTATTTGATATGATGGGGGGAAATCATACAATATGTGCTACCAGAAATGGAATTGACTGTCTTGATAGGTAATAAACTGTCCTTCACTGGAATCCTTCAAGCAGAGATTGGATTGATCACTTGTAGAGGAGATTCTTCTTCAGGTATATATGGGACTCAAATGTCCACTACAGTTCTTTGAAACTCTAAAACTCTCTGATGCCATTCCTATGCTCAAACACTTTACTGGCTCCCCAGTGACCACAGGATAAAGTCCAGATCCACCCATTATGGCATTCAAGATCATCTATGACATGACCCAACCAAACTACCCAACCTTATCTCCCATTCCTCCCCTGTCCCAGCATAGTACCTAGAACATAGTAGGTACTTTTATAAATGCTTGCTGGCTGCCTTGTTGTCTGATGATACAAGTGACTGCTCAAGCTAGGACAGTGCTTTTACTGTTCCCTTAATATGCCACATTATTTTAATGCTTCAAGACTTTGCTCATATTCCCTCTGCTTAAGATGCCTTTCCCTTTAAGAAGTCTACTTCAATTGTACCTAGCCTTCAAAGTAGTGCTCAGGGACTACCTTCTCCATGTAGTTAGGTGTTCCAGACTATACCTAACTCTTTCTTTTCCAACTTTCTCTTTTTCATCCAAATTATCTGGAACTTATGAGACACTTTATGATCCATAAAGCTCCATGCATCCTCTCCATAATACTCTGCTCTGCATTTTTTTCTGGAAACATGTATACCTTGTGGTTTTGTTCCTTATGTGGTTCATTTTGGGCCTCTTCAACTGATATCTAATATCTGACTGCCTGGAACATGAAAGATGGAAAGCAACCAGTTTCACCTAAGAGAAAGACTACCTCTTCCATATAAAACCCATATCCTTTGACAACCTTTCTGAGCTATGCTGGTAGAAAGGAAATAGTGACTTTAGCATTCTATACCAACTAGAAGGAGTGATGGAAAACTTGATGGAATTGGGTGAATTTAGCATAACAGCAACCTCTCCAAAAGACCCCTTCCTCTTCTTTTGATGACCTCAGACTCAGCCCACCTAACAACATAGTGGCCTCTCTGGTTGTAGCTTTACTTTACTGATCCTGCTCCTGCCATGTTCCTGCCTGACAGTGTTTCCCTTTATCTTTTTGTGTGAGTTAAAGCATACTATAATAATACCTAGGATTTATATAATGATTTCATCATTTCAAAGTACTTTATAAATATATTTTATCACATTTTATTCTCACAACATTGCTTAGAGGGAGAGACTATTATTATTTATTTTATAGATGAGGAAACTGAGGCAGACAACTAAATGTCAAGCTGGATTTGAATTCATGTCTTCCTGACCCTGGGTCCAATGCTTCATCCACTTCACCACCTACCTGCCTACAATTAAAGGCTATTACTTTACTTTATTACATTTCTGGTGGTCTGTCTCATAAATTTGAAAAGCCTACTCTAAGTTCCATAACTGCCATTAAAGACTAGGACAGTTTTACAGTACTTATTGTCTATAACACTTTGTTTAACACTAAAATAAATTATCTTTATATATGTCCTGTTGGAAGAGATGTATTTCCTTGTGGTTATACTGTTATATAAGGTCAATCCAGTACACTGTCCTGGATGTAATTAGTGACCCCCTGATGACTTACTCACAGGTGGAGGCAAGGAAGAGCAGAAAAGGCCAGTGGGAAAGAGCAGTGAACATCCAGTGGATATTCATGTGGTGGTGATGAGCGTAAGAAGAAAAAAATAGAAAGAAATGCAGAGAAAGAGAGAGGGAAGAAAGTGAATGGGGAAATAAACCCCAAGGAGCTTCAAGATACCAGTATTGGTCAAAGGTTATGGAATGGTCCTCTGGGCTGATGTGGAGATTGATAAGACATCCTGGGTGGGGAACAGTGGATTTTAAAGTATTATAGACACAACTTTGCCTGTTCAACAATAGTTTCATGAGTATATCTCAGCTTCCCAGTTCCCAGACTATTAACTCCTAAAGGGCAGGGGCTGCAGCTAACATTTCTCTTCTAGCCTCCTTCAGTATATAGGACAGGGCTGAACAAAGAAGACATTCAGGGAAGCAAAGGAAGAAAGGAGGAATAGAACCGAGGGAGGGTGGGAAAATAGAAAGCAAACCAAGAAAAGTGAAGTAAATCAATCAGCACATTGATTAAGTGTTTACTGTGTGACAGGTACTAGGCCAAGCACTGAAGATCCAAAGACAAAAGGGAAACAGTCTCTACCACCAAGGGAGCCTAAATTCTAATGGTGGAGGCTTTCTGCAGAAGTGTGCAGCTCAGCATGCTTGTCCAGAGAGCCCTTAGGCTTTTATCTACAGTCCTAGATATAGATATATAATATGAGAGCCAACATATGTGTGTATGCACACGTGTGTATGTGTATACACATGTGTGTGCATATATACACACACATACATACACACACACATATATATATATATATATATATATATATATATATATAAATATAAGGTAGGTTTTGGAGGGTTACCATAAGAAGAGAAAAATTATTTAAACTGTTCATATCCAGCGACCCAACTAATGGATCAATGGAGCTCAAAAAAGGGGGAGGGGTACAGAGTAAGCATTTAGTAAGTGTATGTTGGCTATAAAAAATATTCTTAGAAGTATGTTTTATGGTAGTAAAACCTACAAATAAAATGGGTAGATACCAATTGGGAAATGGCTTCAAAAATGCCTGTGATGTAACTGACTGTGCAATTATTGTGCAATACAAAATAAATAATATGAGGAATTTAGGGGGCAATGAGATCTGTACACATTCGTGCAGAGTAAAGTAAGATAAAGAAAAACAATGCACAAAATGTCCACAAGAAGATAAATAAAAAGACGACAAAAATGAAGGCAAACACTAGAAAAACCAGCAATGATTACCAAGAAGACATTATGAAACATACCCCCTCTTCTTAATGGAGAGGCAAGGGATTGCTAAGGAAGACTACTGCACGAGTATCAGACGGAGTCGCTGTATTTGATGCTCTTTTGTCGCTGTTCGTGGTAGTGGTGGTGGAGTGTGTGGGTGTGTATGTGTGTGTGTGTGTGTGTGTGTGTGTGTGTGTGTAAAACTGGTTTTCTTTGTTTCAAGGATTCAGTCATCCTTCAGAAGGAAGAGTATTTCCAGAAACAACTATAGTGTAAAACAAAAACATCAATAAAACTTAAGAAAAAAAAGAAACAGAGAGAGAGAGAGAGAGAGAGAGAGAGAGAGAGAGAGAGAGAGAGAGAGAGAGAGAGAGAGAGAGAGAGAGAGAGAGAGAGAGAGAGAGAGAGAGAGAGAGAGAGAGAGAGAGAAGGAACTCATAAAGAAAAGAAGTCAAAATCTAACAAACAAATCTAGTGGCAGCTCAACCACAGAGCTCCAGCTGAGCTCCCAATATAATTCTTCAAATTCCCCCCAGCTCCAAAGACATCATTTTCAAAAAGGTCAGGTCACTTACATCTGGGAAAACCATACACTGGAGATGGGTGTTCCCAGATCTCTCTTGCTCCACCACCCCACTCTCTGTCTCTGTCTGTCTCTCTCTCTCTCACATACACATACACACACACACACACACACACACCAAACACACATGCACTCAGACACTGCCCCTTTATCTCTTAGTGGATATAGTCAGGTTCACTCTTTGGCTAGTACACAGCAGCCCAGGGAAGCTATGGAAGAAAAAAAAGCCAGATGCACAGCCTGTGACTGTCAACTAATAAGACTCAGACTGTTCTCACAAGTCAGACTACTCGAAGGAAAAACATACTTGAAATTTCAGCCCAATTCCATGTTCCTTGCCACAAATAAAACATGAGCCAACACCAGCACCTGGACTTTCTATTTCTATATACCTCCTAGTACATCTACCCATCAATCTCATTTGTCTACGTAGCATCACCATGAAGTACAAAAGAAGGAGCAGAAGAGATTCCCTCTCAGATAAAGAAGCTGTTCTATACACTTTCGCATGGTCATAGGACAAGTGAGGACAATGCATCTTGCACAGGACCCTATACATAGAGTAGTCATGCTGCTTATGTGGCTCTTCTCTTGTTACTAAGTAGCAACACATCCCAGCAACTATATTACTGGACTCAGAATCTTACAGAATTTTTTTCTTCCACATTTAGGAAAAGCAAAAAGTCTAAAATCTTAAGACTAGTAGAAACAAAACAGTAATTAAATGGACATAGCATTACCAGACCTCAAACTATAATATCAGGCAATGATCCTCAAAACTATTTGGCATGGATTAAAAAATATAAAAGTAGATCAATTGGAACAGACTGCATAAGACAGATGGAGATATGATTGAATACAGTAGCCCAGCATTTGATAAACTCAAGGACATAAATTACTGGGAAAAGGACTCCCTATTTGACAAAAACTGATGGAAAAAAATCCTAGCAGTTTGGGCAGAAATTAGGTTTGGACTAGTATCTCATAGTACACATCACAGCATAGAGGATACAATGCTGGACTTTGGAGTCTGACCTCTTCCTGAAATCTGACCTGACACTTGCTTTTTGTGTCCCTTAGGCTTTCTGATCCTTATTGTCCACATCTATAAAGTAAGTGAGGTACTTCCTAGTTCAAAATGTAGTCTATGACATAACATGATTATTATGGAAGTCTTTTACAAGACAAATGAGACTGATGGATAGATGTACTAGGAGGTCAAATAAACAAAACAACACATATTTAGTCTGTATAGTAATACAGTTGCTGAGATGTGCTGCTACTTAGTAACAAGAGAAGAGCCACATAAGCAGCATGACTATTCTATGTATAGGGTCCTGTGCAAGATGCATTGTCCTCACTTGTCCTATGACCATGCGAAAGTGTATAGAACAGCTTCTTTATCTGAGAGGGAATCTCCTCTGCTCCTTCTTTAGTACTTCATGGTGATGAGATTGATGAGTAGATGTACTAGGAAGTCAAATAAGCAAAACAACACATATTTAGTCTGTATTGAACTGCTTGCCTTCTCAGTGGGGCTGGGGAGGGAGAGAAGTTGGAATTCAAAGTATTAGAATGTTGAGAATTGTTATTGCATATAATCGGGAAATAAGAACTTCAGGGATAGGGGTATGGAAATTTATCTTGCCCTGCAAAAAAAGAGAGAAGATGGGGATAGGAGAGGGGTGGGGTGTGACAGAGGGGAAGGGTACACTGGGGGAAGGAGTAATCAGAATGCAAGGTATTAGGAAGCGGGGGGGGGGAGGGGAGTGATGGGGAGAAAAATTGGACATGTTTCAAAGTGAGGTAAAAGCAATTAGTATTAAAACAATAGACTGAATTAATTACTGAGAATCAATCAATGACATCTTTAGTTTGGAGAAAAGAATTTCAGTCTAAATTTCCTAGAGGAAGGTAACTTTGGGTAAAATTTGGCATAGATGGAAAAGTCAAGGTTTTAATGGTAAATTTGATTTTATGATTGCCATTTAATCAGGAACTAGAACATGTATAGAAAGGCATGTAAGTCACTTAAGACTTGGCTCAAAAGATGTTCTTTAGCCAAAGTGAAAGTATAATCATATTTGAAAACCTGGTTATTGGAACTTGCCATTTTTGGATGCTCTGGGACTATTAAGTGACTGTTCTTCTGAGTCTAACTCCAGGTATGGGCAGCAAGAAAGGCAATCTGAGCCTCCAATCCATGATGCCAGTAAGCTGATGAGATGCTGGTATGAACTGCACAGGTGATCTCAAGGGAAGGGTGGGAGAGTGGCTGTTCAGCGTGGACTGAGGTGGGATTCTCCTGACTCAATTTCCCCACTGACACCTGGCAGACTTTAAGCCTGACTGAATGCAAGTGGATAGTCTAATCCTGCCTGGAATTGACATGAAGTTGGGGAGATATTGTATCCCTGCAATGTCCCTACTCTTAGTGGCAATTTCCTATAGTCAAAAGATTTGTAAGCTTAATACCAGATCTATTCAATTATAGATTATGGATAGGGGAACATTCAAAGTTGTCTAAAATTAAGCTATTAGGCATAGGACTTTAGACCAACAATATTAAGTTAGGGTCCTTTAATTCTTAGTAATACTGTGGAGACAATTAGGTCAAGAGCTTGTAAAGTTAGCAACATAAATATTATTTGTGTCTCAGTTGGTTAGTGTTTAAAAAAAATTCTTTTGTGGTTCATATTGTAAATGCTTTAAAATGAAGTATCACCTGACCAAAAGTTGGAATTGCTTTATCTGTTATAAACTGTGTTAAAAATAAACAATAAAAATAAATAAAGTTCTGTTAAAAAAAATAAAAAAATTGTAGTCTACGGAGCTATGATAGGAAATGACTGTATATTCTTAGATAAGTGTTATTATCGACATGTAAAGGGTGGTGGGAGTGAAGGTTTTTGAGTCGGTTCAAGTCCTGACTCCAATACAGATCAGCTGTATGACCAGAGGGAAGTCCTTTCAATACTACAGGCATGTCAATAGGACTAAAAGGTATGAAAAAGTTGCTATTCTGCATTGCATTAATGGAGAGTGCTTTCACACCAGAAATACCCTCACACTAATGAAATCAAAAGTCCAAACCCCACTACCTAAAAAATTATTACTTATGTATAAGATAAAAGATATTAGATGACTTTGAAGATCCTGTTCCAGGTCTAAATCCTATGATTTAATAAATTTGATTAAAATATATAATGATATAATAATTATAATAGTAATGACCTTTTGAAATTCCCAACTTCTGTTTCAGATAAACTAGAAGGAAAAAAAGGTAGAGTTTCTATACTGAGGCCAAAAGAAAGGGGTAGCAGGAGAGTAGGAAATCAGAATCCCTTTCTATCAGAGTTGGGCTGGTGGCAAAAGTGCAGGGATGGGAAGAAGCTGCCCTCCTAGCAGCTCTGTGGTGCAGGTCTTATAGAAAGTAATCAAGTCAAAGAAAAATGCCTCAAATAGAATATTGTTGTGCTGGAAGAAAGGATAAGTATGAAGAATAAAAAGAAACACTGAAAGATTTACATGAACTATCTGCACAGTGAAGTAAGAAAAACCAGGGAAACACAGAATGAGTACAACAACATACATAGAAACAACAACACAATTAAACCTTTGTGCAGCGCAACAACGATAACTAACATAAAAGGAGACACCTCCCTTGCCTCTTTGCAGAGGTGGGGGTCTACAGACATGGCATATTACATGAATGCAAGATGCTGGACTTCGTTGATGTGCTCATTAGTGGTGCTGACTTGTTTTTTCTCTTTCCTTTTTATTCAAATTTA
Source organism: Bettongia penicillata ogilbyi (assembly GCA_023548195.1). Classification (NCBI taxonomy): domain Eukaryota; kingdom Metazoa; phylum Chordata; class Mammalia; order Diprotodontia; family Potoroidae; genus Bettongia; species Bettongia penicillata. The sequence continues at coordinate 406,152 of JAJHZJ010000070.1, read as the reverse complement.
TGATGGATAAAGGTGACATAAGAACAAAAGATATTGATAGGAATTTTTTTTAAAGAATGCCTCTGTTGGGATATCCTTGGCTGGGATACATCTGTGAAACCTTTTCCCCTTCCTTCCTGGGATCATTTCTAAAAGATTAATAAATGTTTTTCTCAATTTAATTGAGTTGAAACTAGGATAATGTTTGTTAGTTACTAGTGCATTTGGACTGCCCCAAGACTCTCATTAGTGCACACTAAGTGGAAGAAAGGAATGAAACCTACTGACCCCAGATCTGGGAATTTTCACAGCCTGTTCAAAGAAATTTAAGACAGAAGGAAACTGGCTAGTGTTAGCAAAGAAGAATGTTTGTGCCCTCAAACTAGGACTCACCTCGGAGAAGGCTCCAAGGATCACTTTCTCATCTTGGCCATCCTAGCAACCACCAATGCCAAAAGTAAGAATCCACATTCTGGCTGTCCTCTCCAGGAAATCACAGGTTTAGGGCTGGAAGGGTCTTTGGATCCAACCCACTCTTGTTACAGATGAGGAAATTGAGATCCAGGAAAATTAGGTGACTTGCTTAGGGTCTCATAGTAAGTGTAGTGAGGTAGGATTAAAACACCACATTTTCCTGAATCCAAGTCCAGTGGTCATGATAGCTCTCTCTAAGGATCACTCTGTGGTACAGTCGGGATCCAAAGTAATGGATTTAGAGTCAAAGAGATGGGTTCAAATTCTATCTCTGATACTCCCAGTGTGATCCTGGACAAGTCATCTAATCTCTCTGATCCTCAGTTTCTTTATCTGTAAAATAAGAAGGTTGGACTAAATGATCTCAAAAGTCTCTTCCAGCTCTAAATCTAAGATCCTCCCGCAAGTGTTTCCTAACCTTGGTCTATGCCAACTGGCTCGGTCAAACAGCTGATCAATAAGCATTTCTTACTCATTGTGCCTAGCACTGAGGATTACACAGAAAGGTAAAAATAATCCCTCAAGGAGCTCAAATTCTAATAAGAAAAATGACATGATACATGCAGAATATATTGAGAGTAGATGTAAGGCAATATCAGAGAGGAATGCATTAGCACCTGGGGGGACCAAAAAAGGCCTTGCAATCCATCACTTAGTTAATATTTCCTTTTCCAGAAATATCATTTCCTTCCTCTTTCCTTATCGATGTTTAAGTCCTACCTTCTCCAGAAAGCCTCCCTCACCCACTTCAATGCTCTCTCTGTCCCCTTTATATAGTATTGACTGTCTATACCATTCTTTTAGTACTTTAGCTTTATATTGCTTTATGTTACTTTTCTTTTTCTCTATTAAAAATGGCCCTGTCTGCCCAGGTTGACTTCAAGGTCCCTAAGACAGAATATATCTCTGTGCTGCCTTAGCAGCCGGAATTCTACCCATAGTAGGTGCTCAATAAATATCTGTTGATGATGGTAAGGAGAACTGAGGACAAGTCTCCTTAGAAGGTCCACCCACCATGCCCTTTCACTACCCAAGAACTGGGGTGGGAATAAAACACAAAGCATAGATGAGAGATCTAGAACATGGGGCTAGGTGGGGTCATGTACAAGAAATGCACCAATCTGTAGGAAGATAGTAAATCTCAATTCAGCCCAGGGCTAGGATCCTTTTATCCCAGGAGGTAAGTCAGCTAGCCCAGAATCTCCGGCAGCTTGTCCCTGATTGGGGTAGGAGGGAAGCTGGGGGGGAAGAGGGGAGGGCGCCTGTTTATCTCTTTAACTCTGTTTATTGTGATCCTGGTAAGAGGTTCTGAGGACCTCCAAGCCCCCCTATAATTAAATTCATTAGAACAGATTGGGGCTTTCTTTCCAGTTTCTGGAAAAATCAACAACACAATTAGCATCATAATGATAGAAAGAGGGGCTGCCAGGGTGGCTGTGGGGAGGGGCGGACTCAGGGAGGGGCAGAGGAAGAGGAGTAAAAAAGAGCAGGTGAATGAAGAGGAGACAGATGCTAAAGCAGCTGCTTCCTGGAGGAGGGAACTGGGGGAGGGGGGATGCTGTCACCAGGACCCTCACCACAATATCCCAGGGCACTCTCATCTTCACTTTCTGAATGAAAGTGAAGAGAAAAGAAGAGTTTTATGGAGCACAATATGTGGGATGGGAGAGGGGATAGAAAATATATTAAAATCATAGAACTATTTTAAGTCAGGGATTCTTGACATTAGATCCTTGGATAGATTTCAGGAATTCCATGAAGTGGGATGGGAAAAAAAAGACGGCATCATTATTTTCATTAACCTCTAACTGTAATTTTAGCATTTCCTTCAATCATTTTAAAATATTTTTCTGGCTTCACTAGACTGCCCAAAGGGCCCATGACACACTTGGGCTATTCCTTTTGGACAGTATAATTCCCTCCTACAAGATATCTGAGAAGTGGTCACACATTCGCTTTGAAAACTTCTGGTGATAGGGAAATCACTATACTTTTCATTGTATGGAAGGAAAGCCTGAAACTCATAAGGAAGCAGGGACTCTCCTAAGGTCAGTCAAAGATGAAAATGATTTAGTTAGAGATGGAATGAGAATGCAGGCCCAAGCCCCCCAAAGAATGTCCTCTCCCTGTGTTACTATATACTACAGTGGGTAGGAAAAAACTGGGAGAAGGAAGATGGTGATAAGGAGTGATACAGGATCATGTCAGCCCACTTCTTTTTAATGTCATGAAACCACCCCAATATGGGGGAGACATTGCTAACCAATCACAGTTTGGGTAAAAAAAGAACTTGGAGAGTTTGCTGACTGCAGATTGAGCATGAGCCAACAGTGTGGCTTGACTGAAAAGTAAACAAAAAAATTAATACAATATTGGGCTACATTACATGGAATGCAATACTCAGATCCAGGCAAGTGGTGGGTTGATCCCTCCATCCTCTATTCTGGTCAGAGCACATTTGGAATACTACGTTCAGTTCTACACACCATTTTTAGGAGGGGCTGTGAAAAGGGAGAGACTGTGCAGAGGTAGATGACTGGAATTGTGATAGATAAGCTGAAGGATGAACTGAGAGTAGTGAACTGAGCTAGAGAAAAGACCTTTTGGGGTAGGAAAAGGGAGTTAGGATGACATGAGCAATGCTTTCAAATAGCCAGTGTTGTTATGAGCAAGATGAATATTCTGCGTAACTTGAGGAGAATCAAGACCAGATTTTTGGCTCAATATACAGAAGTTCTAACACTGAGAACCGTCTGACTATTAAATAAGCTGCTTTATGAGGTAGTGACCTCCCTGTCACTGTTAATATTTAAACAGATATGACTAGATGGCTACCCATCAGTGATACTGTCGAGAAGATTCCTGCATTTGGTGGGAGATTGGACTAGATAACTCCTAAGGTCCCTTCCAAAGCTAAGATTCGACACTCAAGCACATTCTCACCTCTAGACCTACCCTCACACTGTTTGGAATGCCCTCCTCTCCACCTGTCCAAATACTACCCATCCTAAGTCCCAGCTGCTCCATGAAGCCTTCTCTTTATTGTTCTTAAACTCTAATAACCCTTGAAGGCACAATTCAGCACTTCATTATTTTCTGTCCTATGTGGGTCTCTTGTTTCAGTAAGGTCAAGGGCCTCCTTCATTCAGGTCCTCTTCAGGAAAATATTTCAATGGGTCTCCCCCAATTAGATCATAAACTCTTTATATGGAATTGAGGTGACTAATTTTGTATGCCCACATGGAGGAATACTTAGAAGTCACTCCATGATAATAGCTACCATTTAAATACAATATTAATGTTTGCAAAGCACTTCACATTTTCTCATGTGACCCTTATAACTCTGAGAGATATGTTCTATTATTATTCCCATTTCACAGATGAGAAAATGAGACTGAGAAAGGGTAAGTGATTTACTAATAAGTATGAGAGGCTGGATTTCCACTCAAGTCTTTTTTGTCTCCATGTTCAACACTCTGTCCACTATGCTACCTGGTCAGTACATTTGTATATTTTATATCCTAAGCCAGAGTCAATTATTCTTCTTCCCACACTCCTTTCCCCTGGTATTCTTTCAAGGTCCAACTCAGATACCACTTCTGCCATGAAGCCTTCCTAGACCCCCTTTCACTCACTGCCAGGTGAAAGTGATTTCCCTTTCTTTAAATTTGCCATACTACTTTGCCTGGACTGTTCCTTTACATTTCTTTTTCACCTTCCACCAGTTATTTATGTACTTATCCTTTCCCCTTATAGACTTTAAGGTCTCGGAGAGATAGATCTGTGTATCCCTATCACCTCCCAAAATTGAATCCTAGTAGATAGACTTGCCTAGAGGATATTGCACTGACTCCCTGCTTTTGCTTATCTAGCTGGCCTAACCCTCAAACTATCCCATTTCCCTATTCCTTCAGGCAGAGGCAGGACAGTAAAATGGATAGGGGGCTGAAGTCCTGCCTCTGCCACTAATTAGCTATGTGAGCATGGGCACCATCACCTAACTTTGCTGAGCCTCAGGCAATTCTCTAAAACCTAAAAGATGGATTGCAATGTTTTTTTCAAACATTTAAACACAGGGAGGACAAAAGGTGGCTTAGGAGACCCACAGCCAAAACTTGGCCAATGAATGCATCAGTGGAGCTAGGCACTGTGCTTACCCAACCACCAGGTTGAACCTTAGCCTTCTCCTCATTGACCTCCAGTCCATGTGGACCTCTACCATTTTTTCTTTCCTCAGAATTCTGGGTAAGGCCACTTCAATCAATCAATTAATCAATATTTATGTATTAGGCACTGGTCAACCCCCAGTACTGAACCACCTGGCCCAAGAGCAAATGACAAAGAGTTTTGACATCAAACATCCCTGGCTTGGAATATGGCCAATCAGAGGGCAGAGAGGTAGCTCGGAACTTGCTTTCCAAAGAATTATATGAATGATCTAAAGAGATGAAATGAGAAGTCTCCTGGGTTCTTCTCCCAACTCAGTCAGAGTAAAATGGGGTCAGGCACTTAGTCCAAGCATAGGCAGATAAGAGGGAGAGTTAACCCATGCCCAGCTTCCTAACAATCCATGTTCTTTCCTTTTCAAATGCACCTGTTCCTCAATCAGGTTTTCTCTGATTACTCCCACTTATCTATGAGCACCTTTATTAAACTACACCCTCTGAATATTTATATAGAGAACCAGACCTGCATTTATTGCTCCATTGTATTGTCCAGAAGCATGGGCAGTGAAAAAAGTTAGATATGGGTTCAAATCTCAACTCTCTAAACTCTGCCATTTACTCCCTATGTGATCTTGCACAAGTCATTGACCTCTCTGGGACTCAGTTTTCTCATTTGTAAAATGAAAAGGCTGACCTAAGGGACTTCTCAGATCCCTTTCATCTCTAAATTGATGACTGTGTCCCCTCTTTCTTCTTATTCTATATTTAGTCTGGAAGAGCTCCATGATGACAACCAGAATAGAGGTTTCTTGAAAGCAGGAATTGTTTCCTTCTTTGGACTCTCTCTAGAGCAAGCAGTAGAGGTCTCTACTCATAACAGGAAATTCAGAACAGAAAAGTGATTAGCCCCATGGACTGTTAAAGGGAGAAGGAGGGAGAGAGAGGTAAAATATGCAACCCTTTGGAGGAAAATACTGAACATTTTAATTGCAAAGATTTTGTCCTAGAAAACCTGTTGTTCTAGGAGGCAGGAGATGATGACGTCCAAGCAAATTCAGGCATTGATATATCTGAGAAACTAAACTAGCGCCTGAAAGTGACAGCAAGACAAAGCTGCCCTATCCCAACAACAGAAAACCTAGGCTCCTACCAGGAGCCACATGTGGTTTATATGTGCTCCCCAGACAAGCTTACCAGTGAAATCTCTGCTCCACTAGCCACTGAATGCCTGGCCCAATAGTCAGCCAAGCCCAGAAGTCTCAAATTTAACTTCATCACTGCACGTAACTCCAAGCCACATTTCCAAACACCAACCATACCAGACCTTAGGAGGGAGGTGGAAGCATTGATCCTATTAGCATCAAGAGTCCTAGTGCCCAACATCCCCTTCAGCTGTTCTGTCTAACACATAGGAATCCCAGAAAACTCCTGAATGCAACTGACAAGATTAAAATGCAATTGGGAAATGTTTAACAAAAAAAGTAACAATAAAATACGGTATAGGTCGTGTTAATTTGTCCCACAAGGACATGTTTCTGATTGAGCTTGATTCCACTGCCTAAAGGAAGGGAACAGAGAAACAATCTGAGACTCTATCTCCCTCCCCCAATAGAGTGGGATCTGGCTGATTAATATATTCTTATTTTCTAAGTATCTTTTTGTTCCCAAGGACAGAGTTCTTTGCTTCTCTGCCATCTTTTTATGTTACCTGAGACTCAGAGATCTTAATGCACCAGTGACTGAGCAAGGAAGGTGGACCAAGGGATAGGAAAAACCACATGATCGGAGCCCTAAAAGCCTAAGACTCAGTCATGGCACAGCCAGATCCCAATCTCCAACATAGAAGGCAAAACATAGGCACTTCGGCTCCAAGACAATAAATATATCCTTCATGTGTTACCAAAACTTCAAGCTAAGCTCAGCCCAGTAAAAGAAAAAAGAAACTAACTAGGTGAAGCCGGAAAAACTAGGTCCTCTTTCTGTGTTCTGACTTCTCAGTATATTTGGATAGCAGGCTCTGAGCACTGAAAGAAAGGGGTCAATGACATAACCAGGGTAGCTGGGACTCAGGAAAGATGGTGACAGATGACACAATAAAATTTCAATTGAATGGAAATGAAATGCTTAATCATTTCACTATCACAATCATCATTCAATCCACTTTCAATTGCATTCAAAGGCTATAGTTACTCCTCTTTTCAGAAACCATACAGGAAGAACAAGGGGTTGAAGCTATGAAATCAGATTCCCATTTGATTTGGAAAAAAGCTTGTTAAACACTTGAGCTATCCAAAAACAGAATGGTCTGTTGGAGGAGGTAATGAGGTCAACATTAACTAAATTAACAACATTAACTAAAGCAGGGAAAAAAAACTTAAATGATCATCAGATCATCTATTCCAGTCCCCTTATTTTACATAGGAGGAAATTGAAACCTATAGAAGTTGTGATTTGTCTAAGATCTCCATAAGTAAGAGCGCCTGTATGTAAACCGTGGACCTGATTAAATCCAGTGTACTCAGTCCATTCTTCAACACTGGGAATTTTCAAGAGGAAGCTGAACCACTTGTTGGGGACACTGTGGAAGAAATTCATGCTTTGGGTCTTTGCTGGACTAAATAAGCCTGGAGATCTCTGCCAGTTCTGAGATTCTGAAGACCTGGGTACCTGAATTCAGGAAGATTCTTCATTTCTTTCCGATACAAAGCAGGAGGCAATCAGTCCTCCCTACTCCCCCACCAGGCATAAAGGGAGACCCCCGAGTTTGAAGAGGCAAGTTATTTCTGCTTAGCATAGGTGAGCTGTACATAGAGAAGTGTGGGTTTGCAGTTTACTCTTATAGCCCCAGAGACGTAGAACTGAAAGGGAACTGAGAAGGCCATTTAGTTACACCCCCTTGTGTTACGAATGAAGGAATAGGGACCCAGAAAAGTTAAGTGTTGCCTCACTGGTCATGCTAAATCCTCCATTTATACCCCCCAAATCCTTATCTGTTCTAAAGAAGGCAAGCATAGTTTTTAAGGCCTAGAATTAAGCTCAGGTACTTTCTCTTTCTCACATACACAGTGCTCCAGTTGCATCCAAAGAGGGTAGGAGTTGAAGTGGGAGGTTAGGAGGCCAGAAGACATCTCCTAAAGAGGAATGATAGGGAGATCAGAACAAAAGGAAGCATGAGTCAGACTTCTCGTCACTCTAACACTCCCTTGGACTCCCTGTCTCTGTCCTCAGTTGGTCCCTTGACTTTTATGGGTCATGCATCAGTCTGGCACTTTGGGCTTAATGTAAACAATTCATCTCCTATGAATGCTTCATCCTCATCATCCCAAGACATCAAAACTCCAGATCTTGGCCTCCTCTAAGGTCTTACCGACACTTCCCCCCTCCCCTAGCGTAGCTGTCTAGGACTACAAGAGTAGATAAGACATACTTTCTCAGTATGAGAAAGATGGCATGAAGAGGAGAGAATTGTGATCATTTCAAGTTGGGACCTTTCCCTCTCCCTTTAACCCTTTGCCCAACATACATACACACACACACACACACACACACACACACACACACACTGCACTGGCTGGGACGACTATAAAATCTTGGAGCTGATCTTGCCCAGGGGACTAGGTATGAAGATAGTATACAGCAAGAGACTGCATATGATGGAAGTCCAAATGATTCAGCACTCTGCCCACTCCCAGCCCTGAGGGCCACACAAAGACATCACGATTCTATTTGGAGTTAGGAAAACAATCCTGTTCCCAAACCACCAGTGAAACCTTTTACCATCATTTCCAGGTCAGAAGTCAGAACAAGAACTTGGTATAACCTATGAAACCATTACAGTCTTCCCTGCCTCCCAAACCACTAACATACCCTCAACTCTATCCCACCACAAAGTCCAACCAGAAAAAACACCAACCTCCTAAGGCAACCAGAGCAGCTGGCATAGAGGGCCTGGAGGCAGGAAAGGAACAGCAGGGAGGCATGGTTTACATCTTGCACCCCAAAGGAAGGCACAAGGCATTGGGAGGAAGGAGGTTATAACCAAAAACTCTCACAAAGCAAACAGCCTTCCCATGTCCAGGCCCAAGGATGGGAAAAGGGAAGGATGAGAAACTCTAAGGGAGGGCTGGAGAAATAGGACAAGGAAATCAAGTGGCAGCGATATGCTTTAGAACAGAGTGCTAGAGGGAGTTGGATGGAGAAGGTTATACAGAGGGGTGTGCAATCAGCCTAGAGAGAGTTGAGGGGTCTTCGCTGAAAAGGAATAATATAGATAAGGGAGAGAAGGATTAGAGAGGGCAGTGGGTAGTTGATTGGGATAGAGTATTAAAAAAGTGGTGAAAAGATGCCATAAACAGTGAGGCCAAAGTGGGAGAGAGGACTGTTAAAGGCAGGTGATGGAGAACTATGAAGGAGAAGGCAAAAAGGTGATACAAGAGGGCGATGGAGGAGAAGGTATAAGAAAAGGTTGAGAGGTAAACAGAGGGAGGATAGTGGACTGGGACCTGAGGTAGGAGGTAGACAAGAGAAAGATAAGGAATAGAAGCAGCAAGGAGGACAGGGCAGAAGAAGGCAGTGGGAAGGTGAAGAGAACTGAGGCTGGGAATCAAGATGGGGAAAAAAGGATAGGATGGAGATACGGATGGGAAGGGGGATGGGGAGATGGATAGGGAGGAGTATAAGAAGGGGGATGGGGAGGACAGAAAGAAGGATGGGAAGAGGAATAGGAAGGGGGATGGGGAGACAGAAAGGAAGGGGGATGGGGAGATTATAGGAGGGGAAAGAGGAGAGAAAGCTCTTCTAAGAGGGGGAATGGAAACAGTAAAGGTGACGGTGAAGAAGGCAGACTTCCTTGGGATGGGAAACAGGACGGATAACGAGGGAAGTGAGGACGAGTAGGGCTGCCGGGAGGAGAACGAGAGCTGGGTAGAGGATATCTAAGGAGATGGGGAGAGGGACTGGCGGTGGGCTGTCTCTGTCCAGGGTTCCAGAGTGCTAGATTCTCCCTGCATCCCTTCCCCGCTCTCCGCCAGGGCCGGAGCTCCCTTACCTCTCCCCCTCCAGGGCTGGAAAGTCCTGCTCCAGCCCAGGTCCAGGAGCAGCCAGGATCCTCGCTCGCCGGGGCCACCACTTGCCCCCTTCTGCGCCTGCAGCGCCTCTCGCCGCCAGCCGCATTAGGGCAGAGACCAGCCCGTGCGCGTCCCCGGGGTCCGGCCGGCGCGGCCCCGGCAGCCTGCGTGCGCGCCACCCTCCTCCTCCCTTCCCTCTTTCCTTCCTTCTCCCGGGGTACGCGCCGAAGCGGGACTGAGGGCAGGAAGGGAGCGCGCAGCGCGCGGGAGGGGAAGGATGCTCCAGGCCTGGCCCTGGCTTCGGCCCCGCCCCTACCACCTGGGCTGTAGCCCTGCCCCCACCCCAGTGCTGGCTCCCAGAGAGCTGAGACCCCTGAAAATCCTCCCTTCCTCCTTTGCACCGCACGGAGCGGCTCTGAATGGAGGCTTGGGTCACCAGCTGTCTGCCTGGACGGAGCCGGAGGAAATGGGCTGAGGGAACAGGGCGAGATATCTAGATCACACCCAAGGAAGAACCGCCCGGTGGAAAGGGCTATTTGACATTAAACCCTGTGCGAAGTGGTGGAAATCTTTTGAAACATCCATTCATTAACAGACATTTATGAAGTGTCTGTTGTGTATTACGCACTTTGCTGAGAGGGAAGGAGGCAGATACAAAGACGAATGAGGAAGGGGAGATTTTAAAAAATGTAAACAACTACAAAACAAATTAGAATATGTCAAGTGTGTATCTGGAATCTAAAATTGATGTGTGAATAGATGGGGGGAAAACGCTCACACGTATATCAAGGGAGTTTGGCGGGTTTTTTCAGTTGTTTTCAATTATGTCTCATTCTTCATGACCCCATTTGGGGTTTTTTCGGTAAAGATGCTGGAGTGGTTTGCCATGTCCTTCTCCAGCTTATTTTACAGAGGAGGAAACTGAGGCAAACAGACATTCCCAGGGTCACACAGTAAGTGTCTGAGGCTGGATCTGAATTCAGGAAAATGAGTGTTCCTGAGTCCAAGTCTGGTGACCCTGGTTTCTCCAAGGCTGTCCCTGTAATACTGACATCTCAGGGGCAAGCTTTCCTATCAGCAGGGGTGCGGTGATGGGCTATCATCCGAGGACAGAGGACTAGAATTCAAGTCCTGGATCTGCTACTTATTACCTGTGTGACTTAGCTGTATGGCTTCTTTCCAGTCTGGACTTCGTTTTCTTCACCTTGCAGAATGAGGGGGTTGAGCAACATGACCACTTAGGTTCCTTCCAGTCTAAGAGCAGAAAGGCTTGTCACCAGAAGGTTGGCTACAAAGTAAGGATTTTTTTTTTTTTTTTTTTTTTTTTTTTTTTACTGCAGTAGCTCACCAAGACTACTTGTAAAGGCACTGAAGAGTTTTCTATCTCCTAGATTCTTTAAATGTTGAAGGATAAATATGCACAGTGGCAACAAACAGAAAATAATTTGGAGAGATGAGATTAAAGTTTTCTATTAACAGGTGGGGGGTATTCTCCATAAAATTAAGCTTATACTTAAAAACAGAAAACCAGGTTTTTATCCCTTAGTGATAGCTCCCTGGATGGATAAAATTTATTTCATGTTTCTGACTGGTTTTTCTTTCATCATTTTCTTTCCCTTCACTTACACTGGATATGAGGGTCAAAAACCTCCACACATAGAATAAAAAGATATGCCACCCCTCACCTCCTTCTTCTGGTAATCCCCCTACAAAAACAAAAACACCATCCCAGAGATGATTTCCCTTCCCCCACAGGGCTGGCAAGAGATAATGACTCAGTTCAGAACTATCTCCCTTGCTCTTCAGTGGGAATCAATACAGGATGATGCTTAGTAGTGCTGGACAAGATCCTTAAGACCCTGGCTTCTAGAACCCTGATGGCATGTGAAGCCAAGTCCTGAAGACCGGGGAAAGGAAGATTGAGAAAGGGAGGGGAGGGGAGAGGAAGTTGTTAAGGGCTGAAAAGAGTCAGAAGCAGAGAATGTCAGTGTTGGAAGGAACTTCAGAGATCATGTAGTGCAACCCAATGATGTCTCAGATGGGGAGAAGAAAGAAGAACGAGGAGGATCATTTTAACATTGTAAGGGGTCCCAGAAGGCACATAGTCCAATGACCCCATGAGCCAGAATGTCCTCTGCAATTCCACTGACAAGCTTTGTCCACTGCAGTGAGTTTGCTCATCATCTGCCAAGGAAGACCATCCAAATTTTGAATTGTTCGTTATACTTACTAGGAAGATTTTCCCAACATTCAGTTTTAATCTCCCTCCCTTCACCTTCTACCCATTGCTCCTACTTCTGTTTTTGGCAGTAGAAAAAGTAAAATCAATCCTTTACAATAGCCCTTAAAATACTTTAAAACAACTATTGAGGGCAGCTAGGTGGTGCAGTGCATAGAGCCTGGAGTTAGGAAGACCTGTGTTCAAATGTGACCTCAGACACTTACTAGCAGTATGACCCTAGGCAAGTTGCTTAAATCTGATGGCCTCCCCCAGCAAAAAACCAAAAAACCCAGCTATTACATTCCTCCACCTTCCCCACCTTATCTTATGGTGAAATATCTCCATTTTCGACTGAACTTCATAAGGCATAGTCTCCAGGCTCCTCATTATCCTGACTGTCCTCCTCTGGCTTTGTCTCATTTTGTCAATATCCTTCCTAGAACATTAACACCTAGACTAATACTTCAGACTTGGTTTGACCAATAAAATTCCATGCAGCAGCACTGTGACCTTCATTCAAGATGCTTTGCCTAACTTAATGCTGCCTAAACTATACTGGCTGCTATATCTCATGAATATAAGAATTAATAACTGGTTTTACAGTGCTTTTTACAAATACCTCATTTGTTCATAACAACAACCCTAAGAAGTAGGCACTATTATTGTTGCAATTGTCTGCGGTTGGATTTGAACTCAGGTCTTCCTAATTCCAGGCCCAGTACTCTATCCACTGTGCTGCCTGTCTGCCTCTCCCATTTTACAGATGAGAAAATATGCAAACAAAGGTTTAATGACTTGGCCAGGGTCACATATCTAATCAGTATATGAGGTTGGAGTTCCTGACTTGAGATCCAGTGATCTATCCAGTACACCGCCTAACTGCCTCATTAGTGGGACATAGTGGAAGACATGTTAGACTTGGAGTCAGAAAGACTTGAGTTGAAATCCTGCCTCAGACACTTGCTGTTTGTGTGACCACAGGGAAGTAAACTGATCCCTCTGAGTTTCAGACAACTCTCTAAAATGATTACTATATCTTATAGTTGTAATCTGAGAGTTCCAACACCACTGAAAGCATCAGTCATTGACGGCCCATGGCCGACTCATGCTGATCACTAAAACCCCCAGATCTTTATCATAGGCATGCGTCTCTAACCTCCTCAACTTGTCCAAGAAGGTCTTATTTTATTTATGTTTGGGGGAAACTGAGGCTCACAGGGGTCAAGTAAGTTGTCAAGTAAGGTTACACAGTTATTAAGTGATAGGACTCAAATCCAAATTTTCTGACTCTAATCAAAGATGCCTAAGTAGTGCTGATCAGATGAGATCAAGGAGTAGAAACCCGAAATAATCTAATTTTAGAGTGAGAAAGGACCTGGACAGAGAATTACCTATGAATCAGAGGTCCTGAGTTTAAATCCCACTTGCGATTCTTACTACCTGTGTAGCCTCCCTCCTTCATACGCAGACTTTCAGTCTGAATGCCTCCTTACCTAAGGCTTAGCCATCCTGGAGATAACTGTGCCCCAAGTCAGTTTGGTGACTTCCTGATTGGTGAAGTCAGGAACTCGCCTGATTGGTGATTCCATCCCAGTTTTGCCATTTTAGGAAGGACCCCAGCCATATTTCATCTTATTCATATCTGGACTCTGTCTTCTATGAGATCCCTCTTCTTTTTCTGCTGCACAATCCTCCCACCTCTCCAGCTCCCTTTCCCCCCTCTTTGGAATATAAGGTTCTCTAGAGTAGGAACTGCCTTGTTTGTGCTTGTATTTGTATTGCCAGCACTTAAACTACCTGGCACACAGTAGATGCTTAATAAATATTTTGGCTTTCTTTATCTTTATCTTTCTATGTCTTTATCTATTTAACCTTGGGCAAATCATTTACCTTCTCTTGGTCTCAGTTCCCTGATCTGTAAAATGAGGAGGTTCATTTAAAGGTACTCTGACATCCCTTATAGGTTAGTGACCCTTAAACAATATCTGAATCAGTTCTTTCATTTCATAGCCAAGGAAACTGAGGCTCTGGATGAAATGACTTGCTAAGGTCAAAGTGTATAATATTCACAGGACTGGGAATCAGGAGACCTGGATTCAAATCCTGGCTCTGCCATGAACTATCTTTGTGGCCTTCAGCAAATGGTTTCACTTTCTGGTCCTGTTTCCTTACATGTTACCCAAAAGTTCACGGATTACTCCTCAGTGCAGCAATAGATCACTGCTTTCTGTTTTTCCCACCTTTCCTTCAGTCAATGATTCTGCTTGTGCTGAAACCCCAGTTTTTTAATCCCTTTCCTCTGAGTGTGGGATTGAATCATCCCTCAGGTTTTTCCTCATACTAGAAAATCCATTTGTTTAGCTTTAGAGACTTAATTAAGCCATTGGTGGGCATGGATATTGTCTCATATGTCTTGGTACGCATGCAGCCAATGATAAGCATAGTACTTAGTACAGGAGATACTAAATATTTATTGGTGATGCTGGTGTTTGGGTTCCCTGTCCTGTTTCTAGTGATTACCAATTCCATCAGATGACGGGGTTGGGGTAGATTGATCCTTCTCCAATCTGGTCATCAATGTTTTCTGCCCAGGGCACAAAGGAGGAATGAAGGCAGGAACTGTCATTTTTTTATCCCTACTACTTAGCAAAGCACTAGGTATGCACCAAAGTGCTTGGAATCCTCCAAATTCCAAATTAATGATGACTGGCAGAAAGCAAAGGATGAACTCGTGTTTCTCTGGATGAGCATTAGTTCTGGGTTCAGGGTATCTGGGTTCAAAGTGAAGTTCTGATGCTTACCTGTGTGACCCTGCACAAGTCATTTAACCTCTGTAAGCCTCAGATTCTTAATCTGTAAAATAAGGGGTTGAACTAGAGGACCTTAGAGGTTCATTCCCAATCTGAATCTATAAATTCTGAGAAGTTACACCCAGACCTCAGAAGCAGAAGGACAGAAATGCCCCCCTCTGGTAAAATAAGGAAGAGCAGAAAGACAGATTGTATGTATGTGAATGCGTATGCGTGTGTGTGTGTGTGTGTGTGTGTGTGTGTGTCTGTGTGTGTGTGTTGAGAGAAAAAGACGGAGAGATGGCAGGGGGGTAGGAGAGAGAGGTGGGGAGGAGATAGAGACAGAAAAAGACAGAGACACAGAGAAAGACAGAGAGGTGGGGAGAGACAGCAAGGGAAAGGAGAAGGAGAGACACATAGAGACAGAGAGACAGAGCGTGGAAGCAAGGGAGAGAGAGAGAGAGAGAGAGAGAGATCCTTTTCTGTCATTGTATATATGGAAAGTAGGGGTCAATTATGATAAGACTGCATGTGATTCTGGCTGAGACCACCACATGGAAACTCTTAAGATATAACAAATGTCCCAGTGTCCTTTTGGAAGTTCCCAGAACTAATTTTGAGAAAGGACAAAGTTCATAAGGACGTGTGCCAAAACAGCAAGTTCCTCCAAATTCCAGTCAGGGCCATTTGGCTCCTGAGAAAGCTCCAGGAATCCAGGGGGAAGAATATTGAGATTTCAACTAAAGCCATCCAAAGAAAGCTACAAGGTATAGGTTTGAATGCCAGAGACTAAATGTAGAAGTTACTTATCTATTTATCATGTTCTCCATACCAGACTACACATTCCTTGAGAACAGGGGCCATATGTCATTCAGTCTTACACTGCTCTATGAGGCATGAAGTTGTCTTTTGTGAACTTCAGGGGTGACTTCTATGTTCATAGGTTCAAAGATTTAGAACTGGAATAAACTATAATGATCTAATTCTCATTTGACAGAAGAAAAAACTGAGGCAAAGCAAAAGTTAATAACTGATATTTATATATGATTTAAAATTTACAAAGCTTTTCTCATATATGGTCTTAATCATAAAAAACCTATGATGTAAAGAGAGTACTATAGGTATTATCATCTCAATTTTATAGAGGTGAGGAAATGGAGACAGAGAGGGATGAAGGAACTTGGGACACATAAATAGCAACTATCGGAGTCAGGATTCCAATTCAAATCCTGGGACTCTGAATCTTTCCCCTCTTTCCACCATGTCATCATACATTATTTGAAATTTTAAAAAAATCCACAAAATACCCTTAGCTACCTTTAAGTACTGAATTTAGTTTTAAAAGGGAGGAAGGAAGGAAGGAAGGAAGGAAGGAAGGAAGGAAGGAAGGAAGGAAGGAAGGAAGAAGGAAGGAAAAGAAGAAGGAAAGAAAGAAGGAAGGAAAGGAGAAGGAAGGAAGGAAGGAAGGAAGGAAGGAAGGAAGGAAGGAAGGAAGGAAGGAAGGAAGGAAGGAAGGAAGGAAGGAAGGAAGGAAGGAAATTAAAAATAGAAGTACACAGACCCAATTTCTCTTCAGGGTTTTATGTCTCCTGCTTTGCAGAAGCTTTGGATTTTTCTCTGAGTTAAAGATGTTTTTTTCTCTCATTAACAGTCCACTAAGACCATGCTATGAGCTTCATCAGTAGAGGTTAAAGGGAATCTACTTTCTAAGTCCAAACAAACTGAACAATTTACACATTTACTACCAAACTGAGTTGGATGACTAGTTCAATTTGTTCTCCAAACGACCAAATTGTGAAATAGTTGTTCCAGCTCTCTCGGCCAATTTAACAATTTGATGTGTCCCCAGTGGAATGTAAACTCTTTAAGGTCAGGGACTGTTTTGTTCCTGTTTTTGTGTCTCCACTGCCTGATATACACTAGATACTTATGATATGCCTACAGATTAATTGAATAAAACAGGATATCAAATGATTGAGATTGGGAGATGATACTAACAATTTCTAGCATCTGTATTTCTTTTTGTCACTTAGTGGTATTGATGAGGTAGTGATAAAATCATAGAATAATGGATTTAAAGATGGAAGAAACCTTAAAGACCATCTAACAACACCAAGAATAGTTGACATTTATATAAGATTTACTGTATATAACCAGGAGCTGTGCTAAGCACTTTACAGTGATTATATCATTGCATCATTGCAACAGTCCTGCAAAGTAGTTGCTATTATTATTGCCATTTTACAAATGATGAAACTGAGGCAAACATGTTAAGTGACTTACCCACAGTCATACAACTCATAAATGTTTGAGGCTAAATTTGAACCCACGTCTTCCAGACCCCAGGCCCAGCACTCTATCTACTGTGCCACCTAGCCGCATCTAGTTCATCCTATGCATTTTATAGATGAGGAAACTGAGGTCCAGAGTGTCAAAGAGATAAAGTGATTTGCCTCAGGTCACACAAGAGGTCTTGAATTGAACCCAGATCTTTTTACTTCAAATCCATTGCTCTTTCTATCATATTCTGTTATGATAATTAGCTAATAATTTATGTAGTAATATGGGCAGAGCTTGGAGTCGTTAAAAGAACTAGGCAATTTCCCAAAGGAAATCTAGTCTGCTCATGTCCTCCTGTTCAGTTCTGGACTAAGTGCATTGTCCATTTGCAACATCTGTCCAAAACGCATGCATTAATGGGCCAACTCCATCAATTGTCCTTACAACTGCATATACAGGTAATTGGCTTTCTTCGTCCATTTTGTCATCACAGATTGGATCCCTTATAATGAGATCCAGGCAGGTACATGGTGTGTTGACTAGGTCTTAGAGTCATGAAGATCTGAGTTCAAATCCTGATTCAGATACTGACTAGTTGTGCGACCCTGACCAAGTTATGTCCCTCCCTCTCAATTTCCTCATCTATAAAATGAGGCGGGTGGTGGACTACATCACCTTTAAGGTTCATTGACCTCTCTATATAGGATCCTATGAGACAGTATGGCCATTCAGATTTTCGTACATTGGCTGCCTAAAAAAAACTGGAGTAATTTAGGAAAAAAATAAGTTTTTTGGCTAAAAAAAGGGAACCAATGATCAGACTTGCTCTCCTCCCAGAAATCTGAACAAATGACTTTCTGAGGTATCAGTGTCACTCTGAGACAGGAGAGGTCACTCATGGATCAGGTTGATGCACCTAACTGTGAAACCCAGGAATGAAACCAAGGTCTATAGGTAATAACAAGATGGCAGAATCCTTTGCTTTTTGAATAAACACATTCTTTGCCTTTGAGAAAATTGAGGTTGTTGATTTCTGCCTCAGTTTTACTCATGTTCAAGAATATGAGTCTGTGTGCCCTTCAGTTAAAGGAGAGTGTATATAGATAAGTGTACTCTAGTAGCATTCCAAGTTCCTTTTTTTCTGCCCCAGTTGTGTAAGTACAGCAGTCTACCATGAAAATCTTAATTGTAGTCAAGTTGGCCTGTGAATGATTTACCATCTCCCACCTCCATGTTTTTGTATAACTGGTTGTCCCTATCTGGGAAGCCCTCCATTATCACCTCTACCTCATTACTGTTCCTTCAAAGGACAACTCAGGTGCTTACCTCCTACAAAAGACCTTCCCTGATCCTACCCTTTTTTTATTATCCCTATCTGCCTCTTGAAATTACTTTGTATTTTTTCCTTATTACTTTTCTTCACTTACATACTCATCATGGTCCAACCCAATGAAATGTAAGCTTCTTGAGGACAAGAACTGTTTCATTGTTCTTCTTTGTGTCTCCAAAGCCACGCACACAGTAAATGCTTTATAAGTGTTTGCTAAATGGAATGAAATGGAATTCATTTTATTCCCATTTTGTTAGTTAAGTCAAACTGGATTGCTATAAATGTCATTAAGAGGCTTGCAATGTTTCTGGCATTGATGTAATCAGCATAATGTTTCCTATAAATAGGAGCATCTAGAGAACCATAACTAGAGTTCTTAACCTGGATTCTGTGAATTTGTTTTGGAAAAAAATGTTGTTGTGGGTATTTTATTAATAGTTTGTGATTCTGGTAAATTTCATTATCTAGAGGTTGAGGTTTTTTAATTTTCTGGGAAAAATAGATTCATGAATACTGGCAAATATATTGCTTTTTAGCATTTAGAAGATGGTTTTACATTAAATCCTGTAGAACTAACAAATTACTGTTATTTCTAATAGGCAAACTAGTATCAATATTGTATTTTTGAAAGTACAGTTATTATGTGGAATTTCTTGGCTTTGTTTTGCCATTTATAATGGCACAATCTCTATGTCGTTAAGCGAGAGCAAAGAACTAGAAACTGAGGAGATGCCCATTAACTGGGGAATGGCCAAACAAGTGTCATATGATTGTGATGGAATATGATGGGGCTCATGATGAGCTGGTTGGTTTTAGAAAAACATGGAAAGATTTTCATGAAATAATGAAGAATGAAATAAGTAGAACCAAGAGAATGGTATAGTAGCAAAAATATTATTAAAAGAGTAACTGTGAATTAATAAGCTATTCTGAATATCATAAATATTCAAATCAATTACAAAGGACCTGTGAAGGAAGATGTTATTTACCTCCAGAAAAATAACTGACAAACAGAAGTATGCATAGTTTGGTTTCATACACACACACACACACACACACACACACGCACACACACAGCATTCACATGGAAGTCAGAAGAAACAATACAAGGACCCTCTCATGATCTCTCTTAAGAGTTTTGGAATTGGTTATGTGACATGGGAGACACTAGCACGGGACCACTTGGCATGGCATGCCCACATCAGAGAAGATGCTGTGCTCTATGAGCAGAGCAGATTTGAAATAGCTCTAAAGAAACACAAGATGCACCAATCTAGAGAATCCAACCGAAATGTTCACATGGACTATTTGTTCCTGACCTGTGGTAGAACATTCTGAGTTCATATTGGTCAGATCAGCCACAATCAGACGCACTGAAACTGGACTCTAGCGTAACAAAGGACAACAACCAACTATACATACATATGTGTGTGTGTGTGTGTGTGTGTGTGAAATGATGGCCTTCTCTCATGTGGAGTGGAGAGGGAAGGAGGGAGGGAGACTGTTTGGGATTTAAAATGCAACAAAAATTAATTTAATTAAATTTTTAAAAAGAAAAAAATGTTGATAACTGTGGTTCAAAATAATTGCTTTCCTTTTAGTCTTATGCATTTTATCTGATGTATTTAAAAACATTTTTCTGAGCAGTGAATAGATCTCACCAAAGTGCTAAAAGGGACCAAGACCCCTCAAAAGATTAAGAACTCTAGATTTATAGGAACCCCATGCCAGGATTTGACTGGGACTACAAGCTTCCCTTGTACATCAGTATTCTTCTGGAAAGGCACATGGTAGGCATGAGACAGTTGTTAACATATTATAAAACAGCAAACTGTGCAGGAAATTCAGTATAAATGATACAATCAGGAATATGTATGAATAGAAAATGGAGTGGTCTGGTCATATAATGAGAGTAAGGGATGATTAAGGAGAGTTTGAGTGCTCCATTAGCATGAAGAGGTAGCTAGATGGAGAAGTGGATAGAGTCTGGGATTTGTTGAGTTAGCATCCCCTCTCAAACAAGTTACTTACTAGCTGTATATCCTGGGCAAGTCACTTGACCTCTTTCTTTCTGGTTTCTCATCTGTAAAATGAGGACAATAACAGCTAAGCATCTACGTGGCACTTCCTTGGCTTACTGAGCACTTTACATGTATTAACTCATTGATCCTCACAACAAACTATGAAATAGGTGCTGCTATTTCCCCTGTCTTACAGATGAGGAAACTGAGACTGAAAGTGTTACACAGCAAGTATTTGAGACAGGATTTGAACTCTGCCTTACTGCCTCCACATCCTCTGATCTATTCACTATACTTATCCTCCTACTAGGTTATAATCATAGCATCTCCCTAAAAGAGTGTTTGTGAAACTCAAATGAGATAACAAAATAACAGCTAGCATATATGTGTGTATGCATATGCATATATATATATATGTGTGTGTGTGTGTACATGTATATATACTTACACACAGCACATTAAAATTTACAAAGCAGTTTACAACTTTTATCTCATTCAGTCCTTACAACAATCCTGGGAAGTAGATACTAGTATCCCCATTTTACAGATAAGGAGACTGAGGCAGAAAGTGGTTAAGCGACTTGCCCAGGATCACAGAGCTAGTAATTATCTAAAGTCAGATTTTAAAGGTCTTCCTGACTCTAAGTCTAGTGTTCTACCCATTACACTTATGTAAAGTGTTTTGTAAATAGTAATTTGTTGTTTTTCAACTGTTTTTCTTTTTTTCACATTTTATCTATTCATTTAATTCAGTTCATTTTTCAAAATTTTCTTTTACACTCCTAAAAGTTTGGTTAAATGACAAATTAAAAGAAAAAGAAACCCAGCAATACCCCTTCTAGGTCTGTATTCCAAAGAGATTATACAAATGGGAAAAGGACCCACATATACAAAAATATTTATAGCAAATTTTTATGGTGGCAAAGAACCGGAAATGGAGGGGATGCCCACCAGTTAGGGAACGGCTGAACAAGTTGTGGTATGTGAATGTAATGGAATATTATTGTGCTATAAGAAATGATGAGCAGGCAGACTTCAAAAAAAACTGAAAAGACTTACATGAACTGATGCTGAGTGAAGTGAGCAGAACCAGGAGAACTTTGTACATAGTAATAGCAATATTGTGCAATGACTAACTATGAAAGACTTATCTCTTCTTAGCAATGCAAGGATCTAAGCTCCAAAAGACTTATGATGAAAAAGAACTAGGGAGCCTGAATGCAGATCAAAGCATATTACTTGCTCGCCCTCCCTCTGTCTCTCTCCCCCTCTTTCTCTCTCTCTCCTTTCTCTTGGTTTCTCCCATTGGTTCTAATTCTTCTTTAGAACATGACTAATGTGAAAATAGGTTTAATATGAATGTATATACTGAGCCTAAATCAATTTACATGCTGACTTGGGGTGGGGGAGGGGAGAGATGAGGCAAATATTTGGAACTCAAAATCTTATGGAAGTGAATGTTGAAAACGAAAAATACATAAATAAATAATTTTTTGAAAAGTAAAAATAATTCTCATTGTTCTTTAAAAAGACCGTAAGTACTTTAAACCTTGTTTGACAAAATTTCCAGTAAATTAAAAAATTCTCCCTACTGTCAAAAAGATAGGTAATAGAATGCACATGAATACATTCTCTTAGATGAACAAATTCCTTTGGATTTATACAATGTCCAGATAAGTTTTGCTTTACTGGGCAGGTGTTCTGAATCAGAACCCCAAAGAAAAATGACATCTTTATTGTGGTTATCTCTCTGTAGCATCTTTGATTTCAATGTCATTTCCTGCAGGATTTTTATATCTAGCACCAATGGGATATTGTGTTTTTTCTAAAAGAGACTGCTCCTGCTTTTAGGTCTGTTCTACTGATGCCCAGTAGAGACTCTGAAGACTAACCATGTCAGGATGTGACTGTAAATGTACCTTTTTTTTCAAGTTTCTCTTCTAGTGTCCTTAAATTGTTTAAAAGACTCCAATTCCTTTTATAGGCTAGCTTAGCTGCTTTTTTGTGAAAAACCTTTTTTCAGTCTTCTGACCACTGTGATCATTCTCCATTTCTTGAAGTAACAGTAATCTTTGTGCTAGTATTTCTTCATGTTTTTTAGTAAGTCAAACTTCTTTGGCAAAATAAGCCATCCCTTTTCCTTCAGCCAGCCCTCTTTGGTGTTAGTGAAAGTTTGCTTGGCAGGCCTCTGCCTGAGGCTGAGGGGCTGGAGCCAAGGTCCCCTCCAATGGCTCTAACATTGCCCCAAGCCAAAAGTGGACCCGAATAACTGGTGTTCAGTTATTTTTCAGTCATGCCTGACTCTTTTTGACTCCACTTGGAGTTTTTATTTGGTAAAGATTCTAGAATGGTTTGCCATTTCTTTATCCACTTTATTTTATAAGTGAGGAAACTGAGGCAAATGGGGTTAAGGGATTTGCCCAGGTTCACACAACTAACAAGTGTATGAAGCCAAATTTTAACTCAGAAAAAAGGAGACTTCCTGACTTTAGGCCCAGCACTCTATCCATGATGCCATCTAGCTGCCCCAGGAAAGTATTCTATAAACATTAATTATGATTATTATGTAATGTTAAAAGATTTAGAAGAAAGCTCTAGCATTTTGGGTGGACTAGCAGTGGAGGATATCTGCAGGACACACAGGAAGTAGTCACAATAAGGTATTTTGACAGATCATGATTTGCCCCATTGGGGAGGAATTAAGAGTATCTTTGATACCAAAGGTATCAATAAAATTGCAAATTCATTGAAGTATGGGAGGAGCATCATAAGCATGCCTCACCATCAGGAAACTTTCTCACTGACTGAGAGTGAGTCCAGAATGAGAAGAAAAAACCAATGAAGTGAAGGCAAAGAGCCAAGGTGGGCAACCCCCAAATCAGCTTGCTTCAGAGAGATGATGGGAAGTTAATCTTTTCTAAAGCCCCAAAGAGAGGCAGAGCTGCCTCTCCTGGCCCAGGATTGACAGGCTACTTCAGTCTGGGGAAGCTTCAGAAAACTCCACAAAGTGTGGGAGCCACCTAGCCTGGAAATCTGGGTGGATTATTTATATCAAATTACCCTACCCTGGTGTATTTTTTCTGAACATGAGGACTGCTGTTCTTGCATACTTTGGGCAGGAAAAAAAAAAGAATACTGAGCATTGTTGAAGTACTATAAACTATATTCAGAAAAAACCTGTATTTTACTTAATAAACATCAGAAAATACATACATATATATGTATATATTCTGAGGTAAGGAGATTGTAAAAAGGAAAGAGTTAAGTGGGTGCTAGAGAAGATCACATAGAGATAGTAGTGCTGTCAGAGGTGGGAGGAAGGGTAAGTAGAGAACAGAAGGGGACAGATCTCTGAATTCAAAGAATCACCTCAGCCAAGCAAGCCTAAGGAGGTTCAGGGTCTTAAGTAGGAGATAAGGGATCAGAGAAGTTTTTGCTAGGTAAAAGTCTAGGCTCTGATTCCCTGGACCAGATCTGAGTAGTATTGTTGATGCCTTAGGATACTGACTTTGATATGGTGATTCTAAAATTGCCCTATCTTCAAGAAAATGACTGAGGCAGAGCTCTGAGTCAATGGTACTTTATTAAAGGATCCATGGCCCCCTCTAATGAAGTGCACCTCAAATCTTCTTCACGATCTGAGGTACCCTATTCCTCCAGGGTCTTAGCTTTATAGTATTTGATACCTGGACAATAAAGGTGAAGAAATCTAGGACTTTATTCCAAAGAGATCATAAAAATGGGAAAGGGTCCCACATGTACAAAAATATTTACAACAGCTGTCTTTGTGGTGACCAAGAACTGGAAGTTGAGGGAATGCCCATCAGTTGGGGAATGACTGAACAAGTTGTGGTACATGAATGTAGTGGAATACTATTTTGCTGTAAGAAATGATGAACAGTAGGACTTCAGAAAAAAATCTGAAAAGACATATAAACTGACACTGATTAAAGGAGCAGAACCAGAACTTTATACACAGCAACAGCCACAGTGTGAAAGGAATTTTTCTGGCAGACAGCCTTTCACAGCAAAGCAAGGACCTAAAAAATTCCCAATGAACTCTTGAGGTAAAATGCCTTCCACATCCAGAGAAAGAACTATGGAATTGGACTACAGAATGAAGTAGATTATTTTCTGTTATGCTATAATTTGTTTCGGTTTGGGTTTTTTTTCATGATTTCTCTCATTCATTTTAATTCTTCTATGCAACATTACTAAGGTGAAAATATATTTAATAAGCATGTATGTGTAGAACCTATATAAGATTGCATGCTGTCTCAGGGAGAGAGGAGAGAAGGAGGGGAAGGGAGGAGGAGAAAATCTAAGATATATGGAAGTGATTATAATTAAAAAATTTTTTTAAAAATTTAAAAATACAGGTGAAGCAAGCCAAAGATACAGAATCTCATTAGTTAATAGACTTTGCTGTTGACCCTCTAGAAGGGTCTACACAAAGTACAGAATCCCATTGGTTGACAAACACGCTATTGAGCAAACCTTAACAAATCTAACAGTGGCAGTGGATTTGGAACTGGTTGAGAGACTGGACTTGAGGAATAATAAGTTGGGCCTACCTTTATACAGTAGTTTAAGATTTACAACAGCCCTGTGAGGTAGGTAATACAAGTCTTAGCATCCTCATGAAACAGATGGAGAAGTGATTCCATGGGATTAAGTGGTTACATAGAGTCAATAACTAATGTTGGGGCCATCATTCAAACTCAGGACTCTTTCCACTGCACCCAACTAAGCTTGGAACCTTTGGACTACTTTTGTCCTGGACAGAGGACTCCAGAGTATTGTGTTTAGTATAGGGTACTACATTTTAGGGTGACCATCAAGAAATGGAAACATAGCCAGAAAGAAAAAATCAAGATGGTAAGGGGTCTGGAGAGAGAGCATGATAAAGAACACTGAATTCAACTGTGGGCAAGCCACTTAACTTCTCTAGGCCTCAATTTCTGAATCCAAAAAATGGGGGTAAGGGCAGGCAATCTCTGAAGTCCTTTCCAGTTCAAAACTATAACACATATGAAACTATGATGACTGTTTTTGAAGAGATTGGGTCTATTTTAGGTTTAGATTCATATGAAGAAGTCTCAGAGAGGGGAGGAGAGGAGAGAGGAGGGGAGGGGAGGGGAGGAAAGGGGAGGAGGCAATTAGTGTTAGGGTTAGGACTGGCATAAATATAAGAAGAAATTGAATAAAGAGAAGGAGATGACTATTTCTCTTTGGAAATGTCCAGAGAGGTATAGAGAAGATTTGGATAACCTAGTATACCTACTATAGATGGAGATGGAAACTGCAAAGGCAAAAGGCAAAAGAAATACAATTGGCAATTTGAATCCTAAGAAGTGCTAAGTGGAAGGCCTACTGCCCAGGCACTGGTAGAAGGATAAAGCTGGAATATTTAGGAGCTGATAGCAACTTAGCAGAAAGTTTCCAGTGAAAGGCTCTCTGAGATTTGTCCTTGGTCCTGTGCTGTTAACACTTTTGTCAATGACATGTTGTTGTGTTCATCCTTCATGTCCAAAGAAGACCATGCCATCAGAGAAATGATGACTTGACCAGCACTTGACTTTGTTCTGAGTGAGGGAGGGCTGTGCAAGGTCACCAGCCTCACTTTCTCCTCCTGAGCCATCTGAATCCAGTGACCAGATATTCATCAGGATGACTGGAGACGGCCCAGGATGCAATGGGAGACCCTGGCTGTTTAGGCTAAGGCCTTTTCAGGTACTCACTTAAAGTTAAGTAATGCCCATTCAGTGAACAGTCCTCTTTAAAAGGTAGTCCAGGGGATGGTCCCTTTAATAGAAAAGAAAATAAATAGATAAATCACTCTGGGAGGGGCAGGAGCCTCAGGATTGTTTTGAAGAGAAACTGCTACTATTAGATACTAGTAAATGGCATATTTTTCAGATTCCTGTGGTGAAATAGTCTCTTTTTATATATAGTAAGGGCAGCTGGATGGTGTGTTGGATAGAGCCTCCAGGCTGTAGTTAGGAAGGCCTGAGTTCAAATTCAGACTCAATCACTTAATAGCTGTGTGACCATGTCATCTCTCTTTTTGACAAACTCCAGAGGTTCCCTATCACCTCCAGAATCAAAGTTCCACAAGGGATGTGGAGGGAGTATTCACAAGATTTGGCAATTTATTGGTGTGTAGTATAGGGGAGAGTCAAGAATTGAAGATGACATCCTAGGATCTCTGAACCTTGATAACTAAGAAGAGTCATTCCCTTGGCATTAAATGAGAAGTTTGGAAGAGGGGTGGATTGGGGGCAGGGGGGCAGATAACCTTACACAACCCCAATTTATCACAATCCATCCATGCCTACTCAGGCTGCATTACTTATTCCACTCCCTATTTGTATGTAATGATGGCTAATGGGGAGGAGGAGGAGGGAAAAGGCGGGGGGGGGGGGGGGGGGGGGGGGAAGAAGAAATTTACATGATAATTTTGTTGTATTTTTTTATGGAATAGCAAGTTGTACATAGCTGATTTGCAATTTCATGTGTAATCAATCATCTTTTTATTGTACTATATTATGAGAATACTTATTTTATCCCACAAATTAAAAATAAAAGAAATTTTTAAAAAATTAAATAAAAAACCAAAAGGGAGAAGTCTGGGCCTTTATTCACTGATCACTGCCTAAGGACAAAGTCCACCCTCAAAGCAGCATCTGCTGCAGTCCTGAGGTGATCTGGGGAATGCGGTTGGACCTACGGGGACAGATATATATGCAGTTTTCCCCTTGTCCTCTGTGCAGCTATGGCTGTGGGTGCCTGGATAGCAAGGAGGCTATAGCTGCCCTGAGGGGTAGACTCCTTGTTATTTTTGGAGACCACTGCCCTGTCAGACTGAAGTTAAGATAGCTTTCCTGATCCTGAACAAGTGATCCCAGAGGTAGTTTCAGCAAGTATCTCCCAGAAGAGACTATACCCCAAGTAGATACATGGAGATCAGTAGAGTAACATACTGTCAGGGACTATATCCATTAAGGAGTAGGTCTTTTGAACTCCATCAAACAACACAAAGAGTTAGGACAAGCATATAGGAGCATATCCAGTGAGACCGCAGCACAATGATGTCACAATGATGCCATCAGAGGTCCTTTAGCTTTGGAAATGTGAGTTGTTCCTTTACCTATATGGGGATGTCTCAAAAGACTTGGTGCAGTGTTAAACTTTAATACCCTATATTCTTCATATGTGGACATGTCATGTGTAATCCCTATGTAAGACCACTCTCCCATTAGTTTTAGATTTACACAGTAAGTAGGGAGAGTGATGTTCTATTAGAAATCTTAATGTGCCATTTCATAAAATGCTTTTTATTAATTCAAATCATTTTCATCCTATGACTGACTAGAAAAATTATAAACATGATGGGGGGGTTCATGAGCTATTCTTTTGAATGGATGTAGACACGCAGAGTATCTTGCACTTGGGTTAGCCATTCTAGAGGCTGCATTTCTGAAAGGAGAGGCTCAAGGGGCTATAAATAAGTTACCTTTCACTGGAGAACTTCAAAGAGAAGTTGCACAATCAATCATGGAGGATGTGGTGGTAGAAGGTATCCTTTGTGAGGTTCCTTTTAAACATATTGTTTGAGATCTCATCTAGATTAGGTGCCTTTGTGGGAAGGTCCAGGCTCCCCATAACATGAGCTTGCTCACAGCAGAAAATATAACTGCTCTGGATCTATCTAAGCAAGATAGTTCCCCTGGTCACCTGAGGAGATCTTTGTGACTATGGGATATAGGTGAAAGAAAAGAAACTTTTCAAAGGCTGGAGGAATTTCAATCCTTGATATATCTGATAAAAAGTTTCAACTAGCCCAGAGGAATATTGACCTGGGCAACTACCTCCTAGGGTTGCTTTGAAGATAAAATGAGATAATCTCTATAAAGTACTTGGCACAGTGCCTGGCAATAAATGTTCACTTCCTTCCTTCCTCCTCCCTTTCTTCCTTCCTTTTTTCCATTTAGTCCAATCTCCTCATTTTACAGATGAGAACACTGAGAGAGTTCTAAGAGACTAGTTCCAGATTACATAATAATTTCAGAGGCATAATTTGGACTCAGGCGTTCCTGACTCCAAGTCTAGTATTTTATCCACCATGCCATAATGCTTGGGATATGATGTTAGTCTAAACTTATTCTTGGTCATACTATTTTTCAGGGCTTGTCTTTTTTTTCCAGCCCTTATGGTCAAATGTAGTTTGTGTCCTTGGGTTTTATCAAACATGAGGGGTGCTATATTTGGTTATATCTAGATCTAGTTTATCTGGTCTGTTCCACTGATCTACTTTTATATTTTGTAACAAATAGAAAGTAGTTTTTGATAATTACTGCTTGAAGTCTGGGAATGCTATGCACCTTCATTCCTACTTTGTTTCCCCCAAGATTTTAGACCTTATTTTCTCCTAAAAATGGGAGAAAAAAACTTCTATACACTTCATTTTAGACTCAAACCCTCCAGGGACAAATTTGCTAAAGAAATTATTCTCGTTCTCAGCACCTATGCTTAGAGAAAGAGAAATTCAGAAAGGGCAACATTTTTACATGACTCTTAAAATCCCTTTGGCAAGGCTATTTCCACTGAATATTTATAGTGTTCACAAACAAAAGACAATTCATTACAAGATGTAACAGAATTCAGGTGAATGTTCAGCTGGTATTTTTTGCTCATCAAACAGAACAATGTTCATTTAACTTTCAGGACCTTGAAGAATCAGTTTCCTAAAAGGATTCCATTTCTCTTTAATCACTTCCTCTGAGGGGTTGAGTCTAAAATGAAGTGTAGAGAAGTTTTTTCTTCCACATTTAGGAGAAAATAAAGTCTAAACAAGGTCTTTTTTTCTTTTATGGTGATCAATATCCTATCATTCTGGGGAGGAGTCCTTGGGCAACACAGAAAGAAACAGGTTAGACCTGTGATAAAAAGATTTCAATGAGTGACATAGTTCCAGAGTAAATAGTTAAATAAAGATGGATAAGGGTAACTTATTCAGCTCAAATCAAAGTCTTTAGACCAAAGAACTGTCCTGATATTATTCTAACCTAAAAATGGAATGGGATAGCTAGGTGGAGTGGTGGATAGAGTGCCAGTCCTTGGAGTCAGGAAGACTCCTCTTCCTGAGTTCAAATCTGGCCTCAGACACTTACTAGCTGGGTGATCCTGGGCAAATCATTTCATCCTATTGGCCCCAGTTTCCTCATCTGTAAAATGAAGTGGAGAAGAAAATGGCAGACCATGACTACAGTGTCTTTGCCAAGAAAACCCCAAATGGGGTCACAAAGAGTCAGATACGATTGAAATGATGAAACAACAGTAACAACAAAAAAAAGGGGGAAAGGAGAAGGGGGAGAGAGTTAGTACACAAAACAAATTTTATTTTGATTTTTGTTGAGATCTATAAAATATCTCCGTGGTAGTTTCATTGGTACACCACCGAATCTCCATGTTGATCTAGCCGGCATTGGCATTTTGTTTCCATTGGTGTGTGCAGTGATACCCATGAGAAGCTTTCCTGTCATTTGTCATCTTTAATTTCTATAGAGTGTTCTGTAGTTTTATTTATGTGAATCCCTTGAGTGCCCAGTAGTTTAACTCTCAAATATTTTATGGATTTTATAGTTATTTTAAATGACATTTTTATTATTATTTCTTTCTGGTTTTTGATAGTACTATAGGGAAATGCTAATGATTTTTGTAGAATTCTTGCATATCCTTGTACTGGATTTGGAGGTAGAGAACCTGTGCTTAAATCCTTGCTATGCTACTTACTGAGTGACCTCGGACAAATCACTTAACCCCTCAGTTTCCTCATCTTTAAACTGAGTCAGACTAGATGATGTTTCAAATCCTTCCAATTTTTTACCTATGAAACCTTACTTAAGTTATCAATAATTTTGGTTTTAAAAAATAATTTTCTAGCACTTTCTAAGTAAACCATCATGTCATCCCCAACTAGTGATGATTTTGTCTGCTCTTTGCCAATATTTAGGTCTTTACTTTCTCTCTCTCTTCCTACTGCTCTAGCTAGCATTTCTAGAATGTCAAATCATAAGTTGGGGCTGACTATTTTATTCTGAAAGAGCTGTAACACTCTCCTGAAGATGAAGGAGCCAGAGCAGTAAAGCCAACCCAAGGAAAGCAGCAAAGTTTGAGAGTACCCATGGAAAAGAAGCCAGTGAAAGAGCAATAAGGGAAAGGGTATCAAGGGTAGATACAGGAGTGAGCAAGGAACTGAGAGACATGGCCTTGATCCAATCCAAATTGGTAGGAGTGTAGTAAGTTCCTAGTTGGTGCAAGGCACTATACTAGGCATTATAAGTATAAAACCAA
Organism: Bettongia penicillata ogilbyi; assembly: GCA_023548195.1. Classification (NCBI taxonomy): domain Eukaryota; kingdom Metazoa; phylum Chordata; class Mammalia; order Diprotodontia; family Potoroidae; genus Bettongia; species Bettongia penicillata. The sequence goes on along the minus strand of JAJHZJ010000070.1, from coordinate 375,470 downwards.
TCATGTGCCCACCCTCAAGAAGCTTACATTCTATTGTGAGGAGCAGTGTTTTTTTTTTAACCAGACCTTTTACCAGTCCCCAATGAGGAATGTCCTTTACAATGTGACACTTCTCAGAAGCAGTACCTGAAATTTTGTCATTAGAGCTAGATTGCCTTAGATCTTGAAACACTTTTCAATCATTTCTAAGTCCCTTATTTTCATATAAATACTCCCTGAGAAGGGAGTCTCACTCTGAGCTGCAATCATTTAGGAGGCCATCTCCAGTCATCCTGATCTCTATTGGCCACTGAACCCAGATGGCTCTGGAGGAGGAAGTGAGTCCAGTGACTTTGCTCAAGCCTCTGTCACTTAAATCCAATTCACTTGCAAGTCCTGGCATCACTTTCCTGATGCCATGGAACTCCTCAAGAATGAGGGACAAAAGGCGATAATCAGTTAATATGTGAGCTGTGAGCATTCTTGGGAACTAATTCTCTCCTTTCCGGGACTACTTCCCACTTCCTAACCAAGGGAGATTAAGCCTGAGATATTAAAATAGTCTAAATGATTCTCCCACCCCTCCCTTCACCTCTGTGATCTTTGGTTTCTTTATATATAAAAGGGGATAGTAATATTTTAGTACTATGGTAGCTCACAGGGTTATGAGGATCAAAGGAGGTCATGTCTACAAAGTTTTTTTCAAATCTTCATATGAATCCCAGTTATTGTATGAATACAGTATCATAGATTTAGAGCAGAAAGGGACCTTGAAAGTTACACATGAGGAAATTGAGGCCCAGAGAGTTTGAGTGACATTCCCCAAGTTCCTACTGGTAGTAAGTGACAGAACTGGGATTTGAACCTTGATCTTTATAATCTAAACCCAACACTCATTCCACTGCATTATTATTGCTCAACAATAATAATGTTACTTTGCACCTTTCTAAGGCATTTAGTATGTAAGGTTGTTTGCTATGACAATTTGTGTTTGTGACTTCTTCATTTATTAAACTATCAACTCCATGAGAACAGAGATTGGGTCTTACCTCGACATTGTGTCTTTTCTCATGCCTAGCACAATACTTTCTTTCTTGAAGAACATCGGTGCTTAATAATAAATGTATTTCAAGTTGAATAATAGCTTTATGTAAGAATTTGTAGCTTTAAGGAACTTTACATAGTTATCTCATGCAACCACTATTAGCATTTATATAGTGCTTGGAGGTTTACAAAGTACTTCACAAAAGTTTTCTAATTTTATCCTCATTGAATCTTGACCACTTAGGTGAGGAAGTAGGCAATACAAGTACAATTGTCACCATTTTATGCATGAGGAAGCTGAAGTTCAGAGAGGTGGCATGATTTGTCCAAGATCACTGAGCTGATGAGGGCTAGAACTCAAACCTAGATCTTCCTGTGCTAGATTCAAAGCTTTTGCCAGTACATCACAACCGCCTCAACACACTACAAACGGATTGTATCCCCCCTGGAGGGCAGGGACAATGGCATAGGCTTTTTTCATATTACTAGCTCCTAGCAGAGTATTGAGTATGCTGTACATGTTGGGACTTCCAAAGATCATCAGTTTCACTGGTGTGGGTGCTCCATTAGCCAGACAAGATCTCAGACTTCTGTGCTCAATAAATATTTGCTTTTCTTTTTGCTAGTGTTGATGAGAACCGACATATAATTGGAAAACTAGATGGCAGTCAAAGTCTTGGGTAATGGCACACAGGACAAATCATAGGAATATATACTCCAGGTCTAGTAAGTCTAGTGCCTTTCCCTGGCACCATACTGTCTCCCTCATTAAGACTATAAATCACTGAACCCCCTATATCAATAGATTCTTTTAAAAAAAAGAAAGAAAAAGGAAAGAATGAAGGAAGGAAGAAAAGAAAGAAAAAAGAAAAAATAGAAAGAAAGGAAGGAAGGAAGGAAGGAAGGAAGGAAGGAAGGAAAGAAGGAAGGAAGGAAGGAAGAGTTTTGTCCTCAAGGAGCTTATATTCTTTATAATTATCTGGCTGAACTATTGGATTTCCATCTCTGTTGTATCCATTGTGTATTGCAGCTATTTATATTTCTGTCCTGCTCCCCCTAATAGAGAGAAGTTGCCTTCCTGCATTGGTTGATGGAGTTTCCTCATCAGCAAATTCCCCCATACTACTGAAATCACACATCTACTTTGCAGTAAGTTTTTCTGACAAAGGTCTCATTTCCAAGATATACATACATATACACACACACACACACACACACACACACACACACACATTCAGAGACAGACAGAGAGACAGAGAGAGAAAGACAGAAAGAGAGAGAGACTGAGAGGGACAGAGCGACTGAGAGGGACAGAGGCAGAGAGAGAGAGAGAGAGAGATGAGTCTAATTTATAAGAATAAGAGCTACTTCCTAAGTTGACAAATGGTCAAAGGATATGAATAGACAGCCTTCAGAGGAAGAAATCCAAACTATCAGTAGTCACACAAAAATGCTCTAAATCACTACTAAAGAAATGAAATTAAAACAACGTGAGGTATAACATCATAGCCATAAGACTGGCAAAGTTGACATAAAGAGAACATGACAAATACGTGAGGGGTTATAGGAAAACAGATACAATAATGCACTACTGGGGGAGCCGTGAAATGGTCCATTCATTCTGGAAAGCAATTTAAAACTATGCCCATAAAGCCATTAAACTGTGCATACAGGCTTTGACACAGTGATATCATTACAATGTCTATACACCAACAAGATCAAAGAAAGAAGAAAAAGTCCCATGTGTACAAAAATATTCATAGCAGTTCTTTTCATGATGGCAAAGAATTGGAAACTGAGGGAGTGTCTACCAAATGGGGAATGGCTGATCAAATTATGGCATATGAATGTTGTGATGAAATGCTATTGTGCTACAAGAAATAATGAAGGGGATAACTTTAAGAAAACTGGGAAGACTTATATGAACTGATGAAAAATGAAATAAAATGAAGGCAGCAGAGTCAGGAGAGCATATTATAATAATATTCTAAAGACAAGCAACTCTGAAAGATTTAGGAACTCTGATCAACATAATGAACAAACACAATTCCAAAGGACCAAAGAACTCATAACGAAACATGATACCTTCCTCCAAAAAGAGAGCCAATGGACTCAGTGTGCAAAATGGTGCAAGCATATGTGTGTGTGTGTGTGTGTGTGTGTGTGCATGTGTGTGCGTGTGTGTAAAACCTGAGCTTCTCTGGACATGCCCAGTTCTAAAATGGAGATGACCTTGAGGGGCCTTTTGAACATGCCCAGTTTGCCTAACATGGAACCATATACCTCAAGAATGGGGACAGGGGAGGGGGTTTTTATTTTCCTTTGCTTGGCTGTTGAGTCTTTAACTGGTAGAAGTAGTTATTTATTCTCTTTCTCCTATATTCTTTTTGGAGTGTCCAGAGGGTGAAGATCCCAGTTCACTCACAGCAAAGACTATAAACTAAACCTGAATGTTCTTCTGCCCCAACTCTTTTACCACCACCCCACCCCTCTGAGAAATGGGCCTTGGGGTATTTGTTTCTAGTCTGTGTGATTGTTTGTCCTCCTCAGTTTCATATGCTTGACAGACCCAGGAGTTTGAGCTATGGAAACCTTGGATCCTAGATTGCAGGTCATTGATCAGTTAGTCAGCTCAGCATGAAAGCATTGAGAAATGTGTATGCCTAGACCTTGTGAGAGATAGCAAAAAGTTAAGTTTCCACAGAAGTTATTATTAGTTGATGAAGTCATCGAGAATAAGTCAGATAATAAGACTAGAAGACTACAGGTCTTCAACTACAGACTCAACCATCAGGAGACAGACAGTGGCCTTCAGAAAATTACAAAGTTCTTGATAAAGGGACCAAATCTAAAGCTAACTGGAGGGAAAATGACTAGAGTTACCTGGAGAAGGCTTTCCTTCACTGCACTTGCTTAATGAACCTCATGTATATAAGCAGACACACCCCACATAAAATTATCCCTCCATTTTCTGATCATGGGTCCTATGTTAAAATATGTTTGGGAGGGGGGAATCACACCAGGGATGCTTATGAAATGGACAGGTAGAGAATGGATCAATCCATCTCCTCAACAGTATACAACTCATCACACTTCTGTTTTCAGTGTTCTCTTCCTTCCTAAAGAAGGATTGAGCCCCCTTTTGACCAAAAATGTTCAATTCCTCTGAACTCTGCTGCAATAAATGTTCCTTGATATTTATGAGTATCAAACATGTTTCTAACTACCTCAAATCCACTTCAAATCCACAGGGGATTTTGGACTTGAAACTACAGCCATTATCTATGGGAACCTACCCTCTTCCCCTCCCCAGGAACTAAAGCATAAGGGAGGAAATGGATTTCACCTCCCACATCTTAAAGGAAAGCACGTTTGTATATTTATCTTTTGAAGCAAACATTTCTTTATATCAATTCCTGCATTATGTGTGTACATTATATATAAAATATCTAAATATATAATTATGTGTATATGTATATATATACATATATGTGTATGTATGTAATATGTGGCTGTCATAGCTGAACTATAAGGAAAACTGCCTGCTGCAGAACTGATATTTTCAAATTGTGGTGCTGCAGAAGACTTTTGAGAGTTCCTTGGACAGCAAGATCAGATCAATTAATACTTAAAGAAATGAGAAAAGCACTAGTAAAAGCAATATTATTTTAAAAATGACCGAGCAAATAAGTCATTTTGACTATCACAGATACCCAAATTAACTATAAAGGACATATGAAGAAAAACACAAAACTTATAAACAGAAGTATGTATAGAATAATTTTACACATATATACCTATGTGTGTCTAATGGTAGCCATCTCTACTATGTAAGGGTAAGGAGGGAAGAAAAAAGGGAGAAAAAGAAATTTATGCAACGATTACATATTTATTATTATATTATATATATTATATCATATATTTAAAGGAATAGCAAATAATAGATTTGCAGTTTCAAGTGCAATCATCTTTTTTAAAAATTACACTATGTTATTGAAATGCTTGTTTTATTCCATAAATAAAAAACAAAATAAAAAGAAATTAACTATTCATTGGAAGGACAAATATTGAAGCTGAAGCTTAGATACTTTGGCCACATATTGAGAAGATGGGACTCATTGGGAAAGACTCTGATATGAAAAATTGATGGCAAAAGGAAAAGGGGATGGCAGCAGACGAGGATAGTGTTAAGGAAGCAATGAATAGGAGCTTGATCAAACTTTAGGAGATGATGGAGAATAGAAGGGTCTGACATACTGTGGTCCATGGGATCACAGTTGGACATAATGATTGAATGACAGCAATATATGGCATATATGTCTATATACATATGATACATACACACATATGTGTATAATGACTAATGTGGGACACAATTTTAACAGTTTTGTTTTTCTTGCTTTCTCAATGGGGAGGGGGAGGGACAGGGGAGAAGTAGACCATTTGGAACTGAAAATAAAATAAAATTCAATATTTAAAAATCCTAGAGCTAGTCTCTATCCCCTCTACTCGTAAATCTTTAATCAACATTTGTACATTGTAATTGAATTGTTATATGACCTTGGTCAAGTTATTTGATATCTCTTTTCAGAACCTTCTTCCTCTGGCAACTAATTAGAATAATGCCTGTCCCACCTGCAGGGTGCCTTGAAAGCAAAATACTCTGATGGGATTTTCAAGAATAAAATCCCCTTTTGTGAATTTGGAAGCTTTTAGTAAGTAGATTAAGGGGCATTTGTCAAATTTAATAGATATATTCCTACTCTAGTTCCTGGGTCTCCTGGTCCCTACTAAATTTATGGGTAATTGATAACAAGAAGAATGTATGTATTAAGTAACAATGGTCTCCTAAACCAAGTGCATTCAGTAATTGTGTGCTGCCCTTTCTCAGGGATCCAATTACAAGTGATCTCTTTTCTAGCCAGCCCTGCTAATTGTTAGCAACAGCGAAAATGCCTTAGTCTTTATCCAAGGCAGCTGCCAACCTGAGATTTGACCTCATAATTCACTACTTTAGTGCAGCCCAAGTGAAGATCAATGTTATCCTCCCCAAGTTGTTGTTTCATTTTTGCTCATGTCCGATTCTTTTGTGACTTCATTTGGGTTTCTTTTGTGATTTGCTATCTCCTTTTCCAGATGAGGAAACTGAGGCAAACAGGGTTAAGTGACTTGCCCAGGATCATAGAGTTATGAAGTGTCTTGGGGCTGGATCTGAACTCAGGTCTTCCTGAGTTCTTCAGGTCCAGCACTCTACCCACTGCGCCACCTAGCTGCCCATTTATCCCCATACCTACCAATAACTTGAAATTAATCCAAAAGCAACCACAGTGTCAGGAAGCCATGCTCAGTCCCAGAGCAGTCTTCACCAGTTCTCAGTCTGCTGATGCTTCCGCTTCATTAAACAGTGTGAAGTGAGGATGTGGTTGGGAAGTCATCTTGGGGAATGGCAGCCAGCTCCACTCCTTCCTCCTTGGATTTCACATTGCCTGAATTCTGGTTCCAAGGCATCATCATGTTATACTGCTCTAGTGTAGCTGTATGGCTTGCAGCAAGTCACTTCCTCTCACTAAGATTTGGCTTCCTTGACTGGAAAACAGAGAAGTAGAACTAGATAGTCTCTGAGGTCTCTTCTGTATGTTTTCCATACAAAAGACTAACTATACAGTGTCATGCGTAGGAAAGTTGATGCCTTAGGATCAACCTATCACTACTAGAAGGTAGGATGGGAGGGTAAGACTAGGGGCATCATGGAGTTAATATGTGTTCCCAGCAATCCCAATTCTGAGTGAAGGTACATTGTCTCAAAATAACAATGTTATTGAGCAGAGAGAGGAGGGAGCTGAATTTGGAGCCAGTAAGACCTGGGTTCAAGTCCCAAATCTTATAAATACTGGCTTGTTGCCCTGGGCAAAGCTCTTCACTCCTCAATGCTCCAGAGTCCAGGTTTGGGGAACCTGTGACCTTGAGGCCACCTATAGTCCTCTAGGTCTTTTGTTTGTCAAAGGGCCACACTTGAGGACCTAGAGGACCACAGGAGACTTTAAGTTTTCCATTCTTGCTCCAGATTTTCCTTTAAAATGATAAATTACTGGAATTACTAATTTAACTCTCTAAGAAGGGGAGTTTCCACACTGATAAAATTACAGCTCTGGACTCCTGATTATGTCACACACGGAGAAAAATGCCATATTTTTTCAACTTTCTTGTGAGTAGAGTAGTAGTAGTAGTAGCAGTAGCAGTAGAGTTCAGAAGACCTGGGTTCAAATCTTGATTTTGACATGACTGTCAGATTGCAGCCAAGTTTTTTAACTTCTCTGGACTGTTGGTACTAGAATGATAATTCACACTCCTTAGAAGAGAGAGGGTAGTCAGTGGGTTAAATATTTTCCCCCTCTAGCTAGCCCAGAAACTCAACCACCTTTTATGGCATCATTTCTATAGACAATTTATTTTCAGTTCCACATTTGTGACTTACAATGAAATTTTTGGTACATAATTTATTTGTAAGTTAAGAACTACTTGTGTATATAACTATTAGCACTTTACAAAACATTGTTATTACTGACTTTAATGATTTTTCTAAAGGCCAAGTAGGATGGAAAACATTCACAATCAAATGAACTTTTGGTTTCCTAATAATCTTGTTTCCTCTTACGATCACTCACTGGGCCCAAAACTGGCTGGTTACTGTTAAGGATACAAATAATACAGAGCTCCATGTCCTGGAAGGGAGATAAGACTAACACATGAAACAACCAGAGAAAGAAAGGAACACATCTGTAATAAAGAGCTAAATTAAAGGGTAGAAATGCAGTGTTGTGGGGCTGGGCCATTGGGGAAGGCTTCATGGAGGAGGTGGACCTTAAAGGATGGAGAAAGGAGGGTATTCTGTGTTAGGAAACAATACAACAAAGACAAGAAAGAAGGAATGGATAAGAATTGCATGTGTAGGAAGTCAGGAAGGAGACCACCACTATTAGAATGGAATATGAGTTGAAAAGAATAGAATAGGATTGAATATGTAAAACAGAGAAACAGCATGGGATAGAAGCTGGGGGTGGGGAGCAGGAAGCAGTTGGCCTTGAAATTAGTAAAACCTAGCTCAAGTCTGGCTTTTGGCATATCAGCCATATGTCCACACACAAGTCTCAGTACCACAGACAGTGCTCTAAGACCATAAGATTTTTAATGCTGTTTTCTTTTTTTTCCACCTCCCCCCCAAAAACCAAACAAAATAAAAGGAAAACAACAAGAAACACAAAACCCTTGTAACAAATATTCATAATTAAGGGGTAAAAAATTCCCACATTGACCATGGTCAAAAATACATGTCTTATTCTATATCCTGAATCCATCATCTCTCTGTTGTGGTAGTGTAGATAAAAGTGTTGGTGCTACAACAAATCAGAACAAGAATCAAAACTCCAAAACCCAAACCATGTCCCAAACACAAAACTGTAAATTTAAAAACCAATGAGAGTTTATTGAGTTCACCAGCAAAGAAGCTCCTTCCCCCCACCCAGGGGTGGAGACCCTCACAAAGAATAAAAGGACAAAGCTTTTGACTTCTGGAATATCCTATTCCAAGCCCTTCAGTCCCTTAATGTAGAAGCTACCAGGTCCTGTGCTATCCTGATTGTATTCCCACAATACTCAAATTGTTTCTTTTTAACTGCTTTTTAGCTATATTTTCTCCTCGACCTGGGAACTCTGAAATTTGGCCACAACATTCCTAGGAGTTTCTCTTTTGAGGTCTCTTTCAGGACATGATTGGCGTATTCTTTCAATATTTATTTTGCCCTCTGGTTCTTGAGTATCAGGGCAGTTTTCCTTGATAATTTTATGGAAGATGATGTCTAGGCTCTTTTTTTGATCATGGCTTTCAGGTAGTCCCATAATTTTTAAATTGTCTCTCCTGGATCTATTTTCCAGGTCAGTTGTTTTTCCTATGAGATGTTTCACATTATCTTCTATTTTTTCAAACTTTTGGTTTTGTTTACTAACTGCTTGGTTTATCTCATAGTCATTAACTTCCCTGAATTTGTTTCTCTCTTTTAAAGAACTATTTTGTTCAGTGAGCTTTTGAACCTTCTTTTCCATTTGGCTAATTCTGTCTTTTAAAGCCTCCTCCTCCTCATTGGCTTTTTGGATCTCTTTTTCCAATTGAGTTAGTCTTTTTTTAAAGGTGTTATTTTCCTCAGCATTTTTTTGGTTCTCCTTTAGCAGGCTGCTGACATGCTTTTCAAGCTCTTCTATGGTCTGAGTCCATTTTATATTGATTTTCGGGAGGCAGAGGCCTTGATTTCCTCTGACAGTATGCCTTGTTCTTCCTCATCTGAAAGGATGGAAGGAGACACCTGTTCACCAAGAAAGTAACCTTCTGTGGTCTTATTTTTTTTCCCCTTTTTTGGATATTTTCTCAGCCAGTTACTTGACTTCTGAATCCTTTGTCAAGAGGAGGGTCCTAGTGCTTCTCCTCTCCCCAGAACCAGACTGAGATTCAAATCAGCTGCTCAATTTTCCCTGGGGCTTTGAGTCAGGGGTGGGGCTGCCACTGAGGGCTGAGGTTCAGATCAGCTTCTCAATTTCTCCAGAGGCTTTAAGCTGAGCTGCCTGGACAACGGACCTAGGCTGCTTCTTCTACCACCATAGCTGCCTGCCTCCCACTGCTGCTGCTACCTGGGGCTAGTGCTGGGGGAACCCCATTCCCCTCTTGCCCAGCTAGGAAAGCCCTCCCACACTGACCTTTGGAGCTGTCTTTGTTGCTTGTGGGTTGAGGGATCTGGGACCCTCCCTGCTGGGCATTGTGCCCCAGAAGTCTGTTCAGGTCCTGTTCCTCCCAGTGCTGCAAAGCCAGGGTTGGGCTCCTCTGTGCTCAGCATCCCATGAGATAGACCTTTCCTGTCAGCCTTCCAGGCTTACCTTTGACTGGAAACCTCTTTCACTCTGTTGTTCTATGGCTTCTGCTGCTATAAAATTCATTGAGAGTCATTTTTTTACAGGTATTTTGTGGGCTGTGGGGGAAGCACTAGCGTATATTCATCTTTCTACTCTGCCATCTTGGCTGTGCCCCAGGACAAAGCTTACATAGCTTTAAATTTAGCCAGGAAGTGAATTGGGTATGGGAGTGTCTCAGGATTGAATAGGGTTTATGGCTGGGGGCCTTGCAGAGTTGGAATATGGGATGTGGTATTCTTTCATTGAACAGGCCTGTTACTCAGAGCCAGTAACAGAAAATGCTCTTCTTCCTGTTAGCTGTCTCTTGTAACCCCACCCTAATAGACAAGACTATCCTTGCTGTTTCAGTAGTAAGGAGGGTCACAATACAAACAGGTACATGGGCAAGATAGAGGAACTATAGACAAAATGACCTGGCTTTAGCTTCCTCAGCTACCCACAGGAGCCATCATCTGTTCTCCAGAATTATGGCTAGTCATTGCCTTAACCATAATTATTAACCTTTCAAAGCTGTTTGTGTTTCCAGTGTTCTCCTGGTTCTACTCACTTCACTTTGTATCAGTTCATATGTGCCTAGGACTGTGTATTACAGATGAGTTATCCCTGATCTTCATTAGAGGGGGAGTTTCCTACCTGGATAAATCACAGGTTCAGACCTCAAAAAGTTAAAGCCAGGGAAGAGCTGATGGCAGTAAATGATTGATGGCTTCTCACGTGTGTTGGAGGCCTCCAAAATTAAAAAGTGTCAGCTGGGAGGGTCAAGAATTCTAGACAGAGGACTTTGGAAAAGCCAGGAGGAGATGCACCATTTGGCATAAACAACATATCATCAAGGGGAGAAAAAGGACCGAACATCATTCCTGACTGCTCTGCATTCAGATCAGTCTTTCTATGTTTCCTAGCCATGGATTTCCTCACTCCTTTTGGGCAAGGGAGGGGAGATTGGAGAGAAGGGCCAAAAGCCAGAATCCCTGAAAAGAACCCCAGTATACATATTTATGAAGCTCATTCTCCCTCTCCCAGCTCATTACATACACCAGGACCCCAATATGTGGATCCACAAAGCAATGGTTCTCTACATGTTACATGCTTGGACAGGAAGAAACAAGCTGCCTCCTTTTGTTTTAGGCTGTGGAACAAAAAGTTCTAGGGGGGATCTTTGCATGACTAATCAGGCATTTAGTCAGGACTGACTGAAGGAGGTAAACAATGGGATGGGCAAATCAATTAACTTCGCTGGGCCTCAGTTGCCTCATCTGTAAAATGAGGGGTTGAAATGGTCTCTAAGGTTCCAATCAGTGGCAATAGGGCTAAAGCTAATTAGATGCCCACACTAAGTCTGGCACCAGTACTGTGAGTCCCCAGAAACAAGGAGACCCCCTAGTTATCTAAGGAGGGACAAACTGGTCTAGTTCAGAAACAGAACAGACCAAAATTCCCTGGGGATCAACTATGAGATTGGGCCCAGGAGTGACCCTTGTAGCCTGAGTGAGGTAGAGACACCCAGTCTAAAAAAAGAAAAAGAAAACATTGCTTCTAAATGGATTGGTTAATACCTGATATTTGTATAACACTTTATATATTCTCTCATAGACTGTTTCCTTATTAGGAAGGTGTACACGCTGTACATTGACCCTGACATAGTGATGTCATTTTAGCACTTTTCAAGTATTGAGGACAGCAGCATTAGGAAGGTGGAACTGCAGTTCATAGCTACATTTGCTTCTGAGGAGGAAAAAGAGAGGTTAGAGGTGGGGCCTTGGGAATCAGAGAGAAGATCAGAGATACTGAGGCTAGCTCAGAACTAACTGGTAACGGCAGAGTCCCCTGCGGACCACCCAGTAAGATGTTACCCATCCCTACACTGCAGGAGAATATTTATAATAATAATATCTCACATTTCTATAGTAGTCTAAAGTTTTCAGAATGCTTTCCTCACAGCCACCCCATTAGAGAGGTAATGTGTTACAAATGAGGAAACTGAGCCTTAAAAAGCCTAGAGACTTCCCAGAGAACATATAGCTACGAAATATCGGAGCTGGGATTCTAACTTCCGTCTTCTGACTTCAAAACCAGTGCCCTTCCCACTATGCCTGGCTGTTTCATTGCAGAAAAACACCATTTTAGAAAAATTTCATTCTTTTTAACAAAACCTTCTGTTAAGTAGGCTTACACAGTGTTAAGTGTTACACTGTGTAAGAGAAGTGATAGTGAGTTACAAAGTTTAATGGAGATGTACAGGTGTCTGTTGCTGTTCAGTCATAGTGCCACAGACCATAGCATGCCAGCACTGTCCATGGGATTCCCTGCAAAGATACTGGAGTGGTTTGCCATTTAACTTAAAATCCAAGATAAATAAAAAGAAATGTACATTGTTACAGGATCTATTTATTAGAGCTCTAAATGTGGAATATTTAGGCAGGCTATGGCATTTCTACTTGGCTTCAAAATATGGTTAGGAACTCAGCAGGCAAGGGACACAGGAGTTACATTTCAGGCACAAGGAACTGGTGCCTCAAGGATCAAGCCTGGCCCTGTGCCAGTTAACATTTTTATTAGTGACTTGGAGAAAAGGACAACTTATGGTTACGACTATCTGCTCTGCAAATGACAAGAAGCTGGGAGAGATAGCTATCACACTGACTGACAGTGTAAGAATCTATAAAGGCCTTAGGTGAGAACATTTCTCTACATCTAATGAGATAAAATTTAACATAAATGTAAAGTCTTACAATTAGATTTTTAAAAGCAGCCACACAAGCATAAGATGGGATCATCAAGACTCAAGGTCAGTGCATCTTTAAAAGATTAAGGTTTGGTTCTGGTTTTTAGTGAAGTGAATGCTCAATTTAGGTCATAACTTTTTTTTAAAGTCATAATCATAGCTACTTTGAAGCTAAAAAATTAAGTCAGTCTTAGGCTGTATTCAGCATGTCCAGGCATCCAGGACTCAGGGCAAGAATAATTCTGTTGTCCTCTTTCCCATCATATGGGCATAGGTAAGCCTAGACTGTGGGTAGGGTGTACACAGGTGTGCCAGAGCATGCTCTATTCCTACCTTTGACCTAAAGCAGCATTCTTAATCCCATTCCCCCATGTCATGACCCTTTTGGAGAAACCTATGGATCCCTTTCTCAGAATAATATTTTTAAATACATAAAATAAAGGGGGGAAACAAGCATCTATTACATTCCTATGATGTACTAGGTGTTTTGCGAATTACTTTACAAATATTATATTATTTGAACCTCACAGCAACTCTATAAGGTAGGTACTATTATGATGTCCATTTTATAGTTGAGGAAATTGAGACACAGGTTAACAACCAGGAAGCATAGGAGATTGGATTTTAACTCAAATCTTTCTGGTACTAGGTCCAGAACTCTATCTGTTATGCCACCTAGCTGTGCAAGATATATAGTACATATGATTACAAAGGAAATCAATTACTTTGAAATACAGTTATTAAAATATTTAAAGAATAAGTTCATGGACTCCAGATCCATGACAGAGTTTTGTGTTTGGTTCTGGGCACCACATTTGAATCTGGATGTTGATAAACTTATCAGTTACAGAGGGTGGCCAACAGGATGGTGAAAGGTTTAGCCATCATACCATATGAGGATCCATTGAAAGAACTGAGATGTTTATTTAGCATGGAAAAGAAATAACTTAGTGAAGACAGGAGAGCCATTTTCATGTGTTTGAAGAGCTATCACATTGAAGTCAGATTGCAATGGGAAGAAGATAAAGGGAGGCGTCTGGATGAAAGGACAAATTTCCCATACAGAGTTGTTCCAAAGTGGGATGGGCTGCCTCTCAAGGCAGTAGGTTCACCTGGATGAAAGTCTTCAAGCACAATCTGCTCGATCTTGTCAGGTGTATTATGAAATTGAACTATACAGCCTGTAAGAGTCCTTTCAATTCTTAATATCTATGATTACACTGAGCAAAGTCAGTGAGACAGGAAAACTCAGGGCTGGATACATTGCCGGTGAGCAGACGGGATTGACTGTGCTTGAGCCCCCAGGACCTAGCACTGTGGCTTTCTCTAGACCGACCACCAGATGGCACACTAGGCCATCAGTTCCCCTCTCTGGTAACTACCTGTGTGGAAATCTGGCATCATCTTAATTTTTGCCCAGTTTTGTTTTGTTTTGTTTCTGCAACTTCCAAGATTACTATCTAATCTAGGGATATAAATAGTCCTAATGTTAAGTACACCATCGCTTTAAGACCCTTTATTTTTTTTAAATAAAGAGTGATCAATGATGAAAAAGAACAGGCAAAATGTGTTGTGTAAAGTGAGAAATTCATATTGATTGCCAAATGATGTGGGATATTTCCCTTGTTATGGATCAACATTATTGGTAAGTGTAAAAAAAAGAACTTTTATGCTAATATATGTGTATGAAGAAACACAACTTTGGCGTAGGATTTAGATAATTTTGCAGAGAATTTTATATCTGTAGTATAGATTTTAGGTCCTGGACCTCTTTGTCAACAAGGTAGCGTGATGGCTCACTTTTGTTATTTAATGTTATGAGGAGGCTAAGATTTAATTGATTAAAAACTGGATAATGTGAATCTAAAGAAAAACAATGTGAAATACACCAGAGATGAAAGAGCTTGCTGAGAACCTCGGAACTACAAGTATGGTGAGTATCTTAACTAATTTGCATGCATATGTTTTATGACTAAAGAAGGTAAAACAAAGAAAATGAGAAATCATATATATAATTGGAGATTGGGGTCTGATTTTAAAAGGACTATCTGCTGGAGGGGGACAACTGAGGAATTGTGACTTTTTAAGTGAAAAGTGACAGATAGTCAGGAGTCTCTCATTTAATCCGTCGAGGCTTTAGCAGAGAGATTGCAGATTACTCGAAGAATAAATGGATTTTCCTGGCCAAGAGCTCCAGTAAAACATTGCTCTTTTGCGCCGCCGATGGAGAAAGGTGAAGATCTGCATAAGGGCTTGTTTCTCTCTGCTGCCACCTCTGACTTGGAAAGAAAAGGCAAAGGGTACTTTGAAACTGCTTTCACATGCTACTAGTGATCTGTCTTAAAGACTGATCTGAGCTGTTTTGATTTATTTACCAATTAACTTTATCAAATTTACCATATGGCTCTAGATCTCACTCCCTTGCCTTGAAATATGGACAGTTTAGGGAAAACATGAATCTATCTGTAAAACAGGACACAGTCCTAGAAGGTGTAACATACAATTGGATAGACGTCTATAGAGTTCTTCCAAAACTGGATGTATCTTGGACAGACACTACAAATGGAATGAATTAGGACTATAGGCTAACAAAAGGAGAAAAATGGGCTAGGTTGCCTCTGAGAAATTGCAGAGTTCTCTTAATTATGCCAATAGTATCCCTAGCAAAATGGCTCACCTTTTAATATCAATATGCTCAGATACAATTGGATGATGAAGAATCCTAGTGGATGAAGAGCAGACAAGGCAGGTCTCTAGCGCTCAGAGATAACCAACCTGATTAGCATTGCAGTTTTCCGGATTAAAGGGAGCTGTCAGCTAATACAATAATATAACACTTGTCCAATACCCTTTTAAGAGTGGTTAAAATTTGAAAGAGTTTGTAAATGCTATTTGAGCATTCTCTGAGAACAGAATAGAAGAGGATTTGCCCAGTGACAATGCTGAAGACTAGTAGATAAACAGGAGAGAAGTAGCAAAACGATTAGATGTTGCTGAATGAACCAATGACATCTAGACCTGTATTCCAAAGCTGTAAATTACCCTGAATTTTTCCTCCTTCATGTCCTTTCTTGCCAGATTTCTACAAATATTTACCCCCTCTCCTCGACAGATACTTAGTCCCTTGGTGGGAGGTGACCCAGCATATGTGTGGAAAATAATCGTTTATTATCCTTGTATTTGTTCTAATGTATTTGTATCTTCGTTATTATTTCATTGAACATTGTTAAAGATTACATTTATGATCTAAAAGTGTCATCGTTGTGAATGGATGATTGTATTTATAGAAGCACACCACTGGGAGCACAAGAGCTAAATTGATGAGTAGGTATGGAAATGCGTAGTTTATTATCCCATAACAGGAATCTTCCTAGGATCCTGGGAGAAGTAGAGTGTAGCCAATTGTTGATTCATCACTGAGAGCCTAGAGCTGCCAATGTGAGGGCAAATTGGAGTGACCCAGATCAGAGATTGGATGTGGTCCCACACTCGTATGAGAGATATGTGCTATAGTATTAGCATAGACAGGTCCTATATGCATTATGCAAATAAGAATTTTTTCAGAGGAAACAATATAAAGAAAGTCATCAGAAAAAGTATGAATAAAAATAATGGGCTAATCTTATGTTAAGAGTCAGGGATAATGGATGGGTAGCTACTGTGCTCCATTTGTATCCTGTCAAGAGAACTCAAAGCACATTTAAGTGGGTTGCCATGGCAAATCAAATATATATGTATATACTGTGCAGCAAGCACTGAATGTATCAGCTCCCTGGGTTTATTGTGATGTGGTTTCTGTAGGTCAGAGTCAGAGGGTTATTGCTCCTGGTGAGGAGGGGAGGGGAAAAGTCAAAAAACATGGGAAGATGCCATGTAGCCCCTCGCTTCCTCCTGGCAGGTGTGAGGCCAAGCAAAGTAGGATCTTTTGCTGTTTTTGTTTTAGTATAACCAAGACGTATAATGCCTCTATTTGAATGTGATTAAAGATCTTCCCCACCCATTGTTGAGTCTGGGAAGATTTGTAGGAAGGTCTACATCTTTTGTTAATGAGTCCCTGGTTCTCCAGAGATGTGATGCCCTCTGGCTCTAAAAAGTGTATAAAGACTCTGAGGTGCAGTTTTACTTTGAGGATTACTGACTGGAAGTGTTTGTTTGCCCAGATGAAGACTCTGGGAAGCCACTAAGGAAACCCCAGCCCCGCACCTCCAACTTTGAAAACCCAGATGTAGGAGCTTCTCTTTCTGGTAACTATGGTTAGGCAGTTGGACCTGCCTGTTGAATTATGATGTATGTATTGATTATGGTCAGGCAGAGAAAGCTGTGTCTATTAATCTTTGATTTCTCTGTATTTTCTCTGAAGTTCAGGGTACTGACTTTTTCCCCTGAACTAACTGAATGATACATGTGCTTGATTAAAGTGATTGTTAATCCCTCAAAAGGTGCTTTCTTTTTAGAAAAGCAGATCAAAGGACATGTGCTTGCAGGCCGCCCTGTGTATGTTGGGGTGCTTACTGATACAGCGCTAGGATATGAAGTAGATCTGCTGAAGATTAACTTGAACTAACAAGCCTATTCCCTTCTTCCTCAACTCATCTCACCAATTCTATGGAGTATTCTTTGATTACCCCACCCTAGTTCCTACTCTGAATTTTTTCTGGACCATTTTCATATCTCGTTATGTGTGTGTGTGTATGTGCGTGCGTGTGTGTATACACATACATACAAATCTATATGTAATATGTACATATATACATGCTTTATGTAAAAATAGATACATATACAAACATATATATCATGTGTATATATACATGCGTATTTTTTCAAGTATATACATAAAATCATCAATTTAGGAAAGGACCATAATAGTCTAACGCCCTCATTTTACAGAAGAGACCACTGAAACTGAGAGAGGTTAAGTGACTTGCCCAGGGTCATAGAGAGAGTGGGCTTTGATTTGGGCTGAGGTCTTTCTGCCTCCAAGCCCAGTGCATTACCTGTTGAACCACCAGCACTACTTGTTTCCATAAGCTGACTATGAGTTCCTTAAGGGAAGAGGGATATCTTTTACTACTTCTATTTACCTCACAGCCTCACACCTCCTGGGTGCTCAGTAGGAGCTTGTTGGATTGAACTCACAGATAACTTTTTTTAAGCATCTCTAGGTAGTGATCCTGCTGGGACCGCTAGAATGAAGAGAAAAGACTGTTTTACAATGAATACTATCATTTGCATAATATGCTAAAGTCTTCTCAAACTGCTTATTCTTTTAAAGAGGTTAAATTTCAGATTTACTAAATATTTTTCTAACACCTATGGTGTGCAGAGAGCACTGTGTCAGAATTAGGAGGTGATGCTGAGTTTGGATAAAAAAAGGTCCTTCCCCTTTCCATTTCTCCAGCCCTCTCATCCTTGGCCATCTCTGTTCCTTTGTTTAAAAAACCCTTTTCATTATAGTGTGACTGTTAAAAAGGACCAAGAGACAGAGTTTCTGGGTAATTTAATCATTTTATTAATCAGGCCAGCAATTTATTAATAAAAGGATGATCATTTGGCTGTCTCTCTTATACCAAAGGCAGTCTTGGTGGTAGGCTCACAGTTTATATACCCTTAGAAGAGTAGGTGTTCCCAGGGTGGGAATCAGCTCTGATTGGTTAACAATTAATGAGAGAATGACTATTACAGTGAGGGGCTGAGAGTGATATCATGTCACCCTTGGACAGAGAGCCTATCTCTATACCCAGACCACCCCTAGCCCTGGGCAATCTATTCAAAAAGTTTATGCCTCACTCAAGCCTGAGAAGAACACAATGGCTACTCCAGAAGAGTGGAGTCTTGAACAAGAAAGTTAGTCCTCTCTCGTTATTAGCAATATCCTTATTCAAGTTCAAGAGACTGAACTTTTAAAAATCAGGGCTTTAGAAGAATGGGGGGAAACTCTGGGTCTCCCTAAATCATTGGTTTTTTTAATAATCATTGCTTTCAATAGGTAATAGAAAGATAGGCCAGCTCAGTTTGCCTCGAATCCTGACACCTTCAAATGAGTGGATTCTCAATGAGTAAAGTCTTACTGAAGGATCATAGGGAGTTGGCAGCGTTTTAGCATCTACACTTCTTGCTCTCCTCTCTAGGAAGCAGGCAGGAGCAGGGATGACTCTTCCCCAGGAAATGTTAAGTCTTGCAATTTGAGTCCTGTCTGAGGTCACCTAGAGACTGAGGGGACAGGCCTCTTCATTTCAAAATTTCTGTTCTGATCACAACAGAAATAACTGGAGGCTGACACACGCATAGAATCCCAGAGAAACCCTGATACACTTCAACCTTTGCAGGTGGGTGCCAAAGGCCATTAGAGGCATCTCCTTGCTTCATGCTATTGGCTTTAACATAGACAAGTCAGCAAAAGTTACTGAATTTTAAAGGGAGCTCCTCAGAGTCCAACCTTCTCTTCTGGCTTCATCATTCACAGGCAGCCTGTTCTTTGCTGCCATCCTGTGCCTGCAGCCAAAATATCCATCATGACAGGAGGTGAAGGAATGACAGCCACAACCCCAAAGTTCCCAAGAGGGTGAAAGAGGAATGGAGGAGAATAAAACCTGAAGGTTCAGTGGAAGGCCTGTGAGCCTCCATCCCCTGTGACTCTAGACCTAAAGGTTGATCCAGGATATGAGGAACCAAGGATTTTTAACTCTTCAGGGTCAAAGAAAAACATCTTTGTGGCTTTGTGTGATAGAAAGAACACTGAACTGAGAACCAAAAGGCATAGGTTTTATTCCCAACTGCCACCAAGTGTGGGTGTGTCCTAAGGCAAAAATCACCCAAACTGATTGATCTACAGTTTTCTCCACTGTCAAATGAAGGAGTTAGATTCAATGTCCTACTCAAATTCAGATAATTCTGGGTTTCCAAGTCCCTAAATCACAAGTTTGTAATCCTTTTTCCTTCTATTCTGTCATAGATTCCTTTGGTAGTCTAGTGAAATCTATGGACCCCTTCTCAGAAATATATAAAAAACTAAATATATATAATATAGTTACATAGTATATTATGTATACTTAAAATATACTTATATACTACACATAATATATACGTATATTTTAAAATATCATAATTGAACAAAATGCTAAATTTCAGTTAAGAGTTAGTAGAAATAAAAATGTCATTTTCTCATCTGAATTCAGTGAACTCTCTCCTGAAATACCTCAGTGGACCCCAGGTTAAGAGCCCTTATGCTAAATGATGCAGGTACCAACGGCTTGTAAACCTCAATAAAGTACCCCACTGCCTCAGTTTCCCACTTTTCTTTGGTAAGGAGTAGGCCTAAAGGTTAAAAAAAAATCCTTGGTCTCCATTCTAAATTGCTGGCAAGAATCTTCCAGGGAAACCAATCACGATCCTCTAGAACTCTCAAAACACAACTGACCTAGAGGCACTCACTCCCAAAAGTTCAAGGAATAGGGATCTCACTGATCTCTCTGGAGGACATCCAGCCAGATCCAGGCTCATGCCTTTTCTCTCTTCTGGAACAGCACCTTTCAGACATCCCACAATATAATGGAGCCCGGGGCCTAGGGAATCCGTGAGGAATCCTACAATATTTATCTTTCTGGAATTTGGGAAGAAGGGAATAAGCCTAGCTCCAGACACTCTGCCTCCATGGCCTTAACTCCTTGGCATGTACCCACTGTATCAGCTGCTCCAGGTTCCTTTGTATTTGTCACAGAGTTCAGCACCTGTGTCAAAATGACCTCTGAGTTCAGAGGTAAAGACCTGATATTCTACCATTTACTCATCTGGAGCACTGGAAGGCACATTAGAGGTTCTCTAATCTAATCCTCTCATTTTAAAGATGAGTAAACTGAGGCCCTGAGAAGTGACATGCCCAAGGCCACAAGATTAGTAAATAGCAGATTCAAGATGTCTGCTCAATCCTCCATGCCACACTTCATCTGCTCAAGTCACTTGGCTTCAATTTCCTCATCTAAAAAGTGGGAATAATATTGGTACTATATTGGTACTACCCTCACAGGGGTGTTGTGCTGAACAAATAAGGTAATGGATATAAAGGATTTCATAGGCTCTAACATGGAATGTGAAAGGCAACTGTGGTTATTAGCCGGAGTGTAAAAGGAATGTCTGGATGTGGGAATAGTTGAGAGAAGCAGCCACTAGAGGACAGTAAAGCATCAATGTTTGTGGCCCCCAGCTCAGCCTCAGGTGTCTGCACTGAGTAGAGGAAACCTTGACCCCATTCCCACTACATGAGATGGCAGGTCGCCCTCTCCCCCACACACCCCAAGAAAAGGGCAGGTCTTGTCCCTCTCAGGCACAGTAGTCACTGGGACTGGTAGCGGCAGGAAAATGCTTTCTCGAATTTTAGAATAGGATCTAATACCAATCTGTACAAGAAACCTTTCCTAATGCTAGTATATCCCTTCTGAAATAAACTCCAATTTATCCTGCGTATATCTTGTTACGGATGTAGTTGTTTGCATGGTGTCTCTACCATTAGACTATGATATTTTGTTTGATTGTTTGCCTCTTGTCATGTCCCAGGCACTTGATACGGTAGCCCACAGAGAGTTGAGTGTTCAAAAAATGCTCACTGACTAATGAACATTATCTACCTGAGAATGCTTTCACTTCCTGGGTCTTCATCCATTGTGTTGGCTTTCCCAGTTGAACATGGGTATGGGAAGGTCTCTCCAGCAACCCAAGGATGGATGTAATGGTTCTAGGTTCTAAGACTCTATGAAGGCAAGAGCTATTCTGGAAAGTACAGATTTAGGTTGGCCTCAAGGCTGGGGAGGGAGGTGCAAATGGAGGGTCAACATGCAATTCTATATCCCTTTGCAAAGAGGGAACCAAAGCGAGTGGTCCTTGGCCTTCACAATATGTGCCAAGTCTCCCTTTTCTTCTTCCATTAGGGAAGTGAATCCCTGACTCCCTCTCTGCCTCAGTTGGGCTATTCTCACTAGATGAGCTCAAGTTGCCAGACCCAAACAAAATGCATTCCAGGTCACCCAAAAATTCAGTTAGTGTGACTGTGGAATCAGTGTCAGGGATCTCTGGAAGACTGTGGAAAATGGCAGAAGAGCCATGTGACTGGATGGCAAATGTTGATTTTCTTTTTTTTAATTCCACATTCAACAAACACAAAATAAAATGAGCATTTCCATGAGCTAAGTAGTGTTCTGTCACTAATGATTCTGTGAATATATATATATATATATATATATATATCTTCACATACACATATCCACATATAACTGTGAAGTTATATATATAGTTATATATGTATGCATATACATATATAACTACATATAGTTATATAACTGTGAAGTTATATTATATAAACTTATAACTTCCTTTTCCTTGCAAGTAGAAAAAAATTTAAAATAATATTTTCAAAGCTATCCTGCTCATCTATGTTTCCTTTTGCTCTTCTTCCTGTGGGCATTTAAAAAAATGTTTCAGTGACTCTCCTTCCTTTCTTTTCTTTTTAACAATACTATTGCTATCCCCATTGGGGGAAAAAGGGGGAAACAAAATTTATATCAAATAAGCAGAGTCAAAAAAAACAAATCCAGTTGGCTATTTCTGACAAGGTAGGTATCATTTTGCAATATGAGACTATCACCTGTTATGAGATGGATATGATGCTTTATTATCTCTTCTCTAGAGTCATGTTGTCATTTCATTGATCACATTTTTGAAGACTTATAAAGTTGCTTTTCTTTACAGTGCTGTCATTATGATAGGAATAGATCTACTGCTTCCTCTCCCTTTCTGTATTCACTCATGTTTCCCAGGCTTCCCTGAATCTTTCCTTTTTTTACTATTTCCTACAATATAATAATATTACACTAATTTACATAGAGGAAACATGGTGGAATTGGCTCCAAAGCTAAGAAAACCTCATTTTTTTAAGTCCTGTCTCTGACCTGTAGTAGCTGTATGACCCTGGGCAAACTCCTTCACTTCTCAATGCTCTGGGTCAGTGGTGTCAAGCTTAAATAGAAATAAGCCATTAAATCATACATAAGGATCTTTGCAGTTGTATGTTGATTTTTAAAACTACATGTTAGCAATGTTCTATGTTCTATTGCATTTGGGGGCAGTTAGGTGACACAGTGGCACCTGGATTCAGGAAGACTCATCTAACTGTGTGACCCTTGGCAAGTCATTTAATCCTGTTTGCCTCAGTTTCCTCACCTTTAAAAAGAGCTGGAGAAGGAAATGGCAAATTACTTCAGTATCTTTGCAAGAAAACCCCAAATGGGGTCACAAAGAGACAGAAGTGACTAAAAATTGTATTTTTTATTTATTTTGTTAAATATCTCCCATTTACATTTTAATTTGGTTGGGCTGCACTCTGGTCACAATGTAGATTGGAGGTCTAGTGTCTGACACATCTGCTCTGCTTGCCTACAGGAAGTTTTCTTACCTGATGCTTCCCTATACCAATGAAATCACAGGCCCAGTCCTTTTCTCTTTCCCTATATTCTTACACCATAATTTGCTCAGCCATTCTCCAATTTGTGGACATTCTCTTTGTTAAAACAAATAGAACAGATATGAAAATGTTTTTGGATATAGATCTCTTTTTTTACTTAATTTTAAAAAAAATTAACAAGCATTTATTTCTTTTTTCCCCTACTATCACCAATTTACTACTGAGGAAAAAAAGAAAAAGCCTTTGTAACAAATATGTACAGTCATGCAATATAAATTTCTAAATTGGTCTTTTCCAAAAAAATTTGTATCTCATTCTGTATTTTCAGTCTATTACCTCTCTGTCAGGAGGTAGATAGATTTCTTGTCATTTGTCCTTTGTCATCAGAGTTTTAAGTCCCAAAATTGCTTATTTTTAAAATGTTGTTACACTAGTACAAGCTGTTTTCATAGTTCTGCTCATTTTTCTCCACGTTAGTTCATTCAGAACTCCATGGGTTTTTCTAAAATACTCCCCTTTATTGTTTCTCACAGAAAAACAATATTCCAACACATTCAATATCATAATTTGCTCAACTGTTCCCCACTTGATGGGTCACTTCCTTAGTTTCCACAAAAAGAGTAATTATATTTTTTGGACATATGGGTCTTTTTCCTTTTTTCTTAATGTCTTTGGAGTATAGGACTAGAATTAGTGTCATTGCATCAAAGGGTATGAATAGCTAGGAATATTTTGGGCATGCTTCCAAATTTATGTCCAGAACAAATGTCCCAACCAATTCACAACTCTATGCACAGTGCATTAATGTACAGGTTTTCCTGCAGCCCTTCTAACAGCTAGCTCTTTTTTTTTTTTTTATCAACTTTGCCAGTGGAATGAATATGAGGTGGAACCTCATTTTTTTATTTGCATTTCTCTAATTATTAGTCATCTGTAGCATTTTCCAGATGGATTTCTTCTTTTGAGAATTTTTGTTTCTGATCATCTATCTACTGTGGAATGGCTCTTGTTCCTATATATGCGAACTAATACTTTATATGGCTAGCTATGAGATCTTTATCAGAGAAACTTGCAGCAAAGATGGGCAATGATTCCCCCCACCCATTTTAATTGCATTGCTTGTGAAAAACATTTTAATTTTATGTAAATAAAATTTTACATTTTGTCCTCTAGGGCCCTCTGTCTCCTTTATTTAGTAACAAATTCTTTCAATCCATAATATTTTCTTTTTTGCTTCTCTGTTTATGAATTAATGCTTTATATCTAAATCAAAGGTTCTTAATCTTTATTTGTGTTCTCTACTTCTTTGGCAGTCTGGTGAAAGCTATGGACCCCTTCTCAAAATAATGTTTCTAAAGGTTTTAAAATAAAATGAATTGCATTATAAAGTAAACCAGTTATATTGAAATAGTTATTTAAATATATTTTTAAAAACTATGTTCACAGCTGGCCTAGCCATACCAGATCTTAAACTGTATTATAAAGCAGCAATTATCAAAACCACTTGGTACTGGCTAAGAAATAAAGGGGTAGATAAGTGGAATAGGTTAGGTCCACAACACATAGTAGTCAATGATCATAGCATTTTACTGTTGATAAACCCAAGGACCCCAGCTTCTGGGATAAAAACTCACTGTTTGACAAAAACTGTTGAGAAAACTGGATAATAGTATGGTGGAAACTGCATAGACCAATGCCTGACACTGTACACAAGAATAAAGTCCAAATGAGTACACGATCTAGGTAAAAAGGCTGATACTATAAACAAATTAGAGAAGCAAGAGATAGTATATTTGTCATATTTATGGAGAATGGAGAAATTTATGACCAAACGAGAGATAGAGGACATTCTGAAATGCAAAATAGATTATTTTGATTACGTTAAATTGAGAAGTTTTTGCACAAACAAAGCCAATGCAATCAAAATTAAGAGGAAAGCAGAAAACTGGGAAGGAATTTTTACTAGTGTCTGTGATTATTTCTAAAATAGATAGAGAGCTGAATCAAATTTACAAGAATACAAGTCATTTCCCAACTGATAAATGGTCAAAGAATATGAATAGACAGTTTTCAGAGGAAGAAATTAAAGCTACCTATAGTCATATGAAAAATGCTCTAAATCACTATTGATCAGAGAGATGCAAATCAAAACAACTCTGAGGTACTACATCACACCTAAGAGACTGGCTAACATGACAAAACAGGAAGATAATAAATGTTGGAGAAGATGTGGCAGAGTTGGAACACTAATTCATTGTTGGTGGAGCTGTGATCTGATCCAAACATTCTGGAGAGCAATTTGGAACTATGCCCAAAGGGCTACAAAAATGTACATATCACTTCTAGGACTATATCTCAAAGAGATCATAAAACTGGGAAAAGTTCCCACATGTGCAAAAATATTTATAGCAGCTCTTTTTGTGGTGGCCAAGAACTGGAAATTGAGGGAATTCCCATCAATTGGGAAATGACTGAACAAATTGTGGCATATGAATGTAATGGAATACTACTGCGTAATAAGAAATAATGAACAGGAAGACTTCAGAGAAGCCTGGAAAGACTTACATGAACTGATGATGACTGAAAGGAGGAGAACCAGAAGAACTCTGTACACAGCAACAACCATAGTGTGCGACGATTTTTTCTGCTAGACTTAGAACTTCACAGCAATGCAAGGACCTAAAACATTCCCAAAGGACTCAATGTAAAATGTCATCCACATCCAGAGAAAGAACTATGGAATCAGAATGCAGAAATGAAGCAAATCATTTCCTCTACTGTTATGTT
Organism: Bettongia penicillata ogilbyi; assembly: GCA_023548195.1. NCBI lineage: Eukaryota > Metazoa > Chordata > Mammalia > Diprotodontia > Potoroidae > Bettongia > Bettongia penicillata. The sequence continues at coordinate 349,527 of JAJHZJ010000070.1, read as the reverse complement.
TTGGTTTGGTTTGGTTTTTCTCATGGTTTCTCCCATTCGTTTTAATTCTCCTGTGCCACATGACTAATGTGAAAATGTGCTTCATAAGAATGCATGTGTTGAACCCAAATAAGACTGCATGCCATCTCAGGGAAGGAGGGGGAGAGAGAAGGAGAAAATTTAAAACTTATGGAAGTGATTGCTGAAAACTGAATAAATGATTTAAAAATAAAAACACATCCACAGACTCCAAATTAAGAATCCTTGATCTAATTCTCATACCTCATGTGGAGTTTATGCATCACACATAGTCTCTGTAGTTTCTTTACTAATCTTGACTAGCACTGGTAAGTCGAGGCCCTAGAACTTGGCCAGTTACTGCTCTCCTCCCTCAGGAGGCACCCTGATGAGTTGAGGATGTGATTTGTCTTGTACTGTAGCTCATAAGCCCCCACTGATGTGCTTTTTCAAATAATTGTCAATTGGTATCAATAGTCTGACAGATTTAACTATTGGAATGTGCTATTTACTATCACAATACCACTAAGGTAGTATTGTAAAAAGAGCTGGTATAATACAGTCTCCCCAAAAGTCTATGCCTCTTTCATAAATATATTGGGTCCAAGGTTCAAATGTATGTAGCAAAGTAGAATAATCCATACATAGCTCCTGGAAAACTTTTTGCTGTAGAATTCAAGATTTTCCCTTGAGGAGTGGTCTAGCTCTCTGTTTGGCTTTCTGTAGTGTACTAAGCTGCCTTTTTTTAATTTATCATTGGCCATCGATGCAGATATCACACCATCAACTGCTCCAGTGGAGGTAATTAGATCACTAATAGAAAGTCCAAATCCTCCAACCTTTTGCAGTTTAAAAGGTCTTCTGCTGGTCATGAGAGTAGGTAGGCAGAGATTCTCTCTTCCTCACCATCCCCAATTCCTCCTCTAGGGCTCTTCTAGGACCAAGTGCTTCTACTCACTGCCAGACAATGGAATCTCTGATTCCATACCACCTTGCCGGTTTTACACAGAACCTACAGGGCATAACTGGGTTTTTTTTCAGTCAATAAGATGTATCTTCTGTGGAGGGTCACTCCATTTCATACAAGGACTTCCAATGATTTTTTTTACCTAGTCTACTGCCCTTGACTGATTGATTGATTGGATAGGTCTGGTTCACACCAAGTTTATACTTCAAAATGACTGATGAAACTGCATAACTGATCACTCTCAATCTCATATTTATCTTCGTATATGATATGAGATGTTGATCAAGATAATTTCTCCCAGACTAATTTCCATTTTTCCCAGGATATTTTTTTATGGAATAGTAAGCCCCTACCCCCAGAGTTGAGGCCTTTGAATTATTAAACATTATACTAGTATGTTTGTTTGTCCATTTGCTTCATACCTAATCTGTTGAACTGATTGACTTTTCTGTTTTTTAACTAGTGCCTAATAATTTTGATGGTTATTGCTGTGTACCACAGTTGAGAACTGGTATTTCAAGGGCCCCTTTCTTCCCACTTTTTTCATTTTTTATTGGTCAGTCATTTGAGTCATGTTTGACTCTTTGTGACCCCATTTGGGGTTTTCTTGGCAAAGATCCTGGAGTGCTTGGCCATTTTCCTCTTCATTAATTCCCGCTAAATTTTTGATTACTTATTCCTCCAAATAAATTTTGTTATTTTTCTAGTTCTATAAAATAATTTAAAAGGCTGGTTTTCTGTGCTAAATATGAGTCTATGATTGGGTGTCACACAGAAGGGAATACCCAAGCTGAGTTATGAAAGAAGAGCAGTATTTCAATAGGCAGAGATGGTGAGGAAATCTTTTCCAGTCATGGGGATGACCCATGATACTATATGGAGGCAGAACATGTTAGTAGTTCACTTTGGCTATAATGTAGAGTACATAAAGAGTCACAGGATGAAATAAAGCCAGAAAGTGAAGTTAGATCCAAATTATCTATTGCTTTCAATACCAGGTTACGGCATTTGTATTTTATCTTCTGAGCAATAGGGAGCCAGCAAAAGTTTTCGAATAAGAGAAAAACATGGTCAATTCAGGATCTTAAGAATCACAGAGTCTCAGAATTAAAATTACCTCAGAAGCTATTAAGTCAACTCATATTTGAAGCAAGAATTCCATTTATAACATCCCTAAAAAAGGGGCTATTCAGCCTCTGCTTAAGACCTTCAGTGATGGATAACTGTCGTCCTCTCAAGACTACTTATTCACTTTGAAACAACTCTATAATTAGGGTATTTTTTTCATCATAAAAAAATGTGCCTTCCTGTAACTTTTACCAGTTGGTTCCAGTTCTGCATTCTGGGTTCAAGTAAAACATCTATAGCCTCTTCCATATGACAGCCCTTCAAATAATTGAAAACAGGTAATCATGTTTCCCATAAGTCTTCTCTTCTCCAGGCTAAACATTCATAGTTCTTTCAACTGATTCTTGTTTAACATTGTCTGAAGTCCCCTCACCATCTGCTCTGACTCATCAATGTGCTAACTAAAATGTAGCACCCAATACTGAATACAGTATTCAAGTGATCATCTGAATAGAGCAACGTATGGCAGGATTTTTCACCTCTCATTTGGGTTATTATGCTTCTAGGAAGATTGAATGTGGTCTAAGGTTAATTTTTGTTGGCTCCAGTATCACACTTTTGAGGTAGATGAAGATTTAGCTACAAATCCTACCTTAGATACTTATTAATTTTACGACCCTGGGCAAGTCACTTAATAACTGTCTCAGTTTCCTAATTCGAGAAATGAGGATAACACTATCTATGATATACCTTATGTGTTCGCTCAGATAAGATAATAGGCAGGTCTTTATATTCATGCCTACACTAATTCATCCTATTTGATGGATTCAATCTTTGTTCCCATTGTACATATTTGTTCTTGTAGCATGTATTAGCTAGTCAATAAACATTAAACACTTACTATGTGCTTAGTGCTAAGTACTGAGGATACAAAAAAAGACAAAAGACAGTCTCTACCTTCAAGAGCTCACAACCTAAGCTAGTTATTTCGATCTTCATGTCTCCTTCATATTTTAAAAACATTCCTTGGTCATTGATACTTTGCTATGGTCACTGATGAGAAGTGTTAAATGGAGGAAGACTAAGGGCAGAGTTTTACAGCCTTCCACTAGTGCCTGCCTTCAAAATCAAGTCAATGCATTACCCATCACTTTTTAGATCAGTGTGTTCAACCTACCTTTGTGCATTATCACACAGTCTACATATTTTTATTTTGTTCAAAAGACTATATAATCAACCAGTCAAAGGCATTTATCAAGGACCTTGTAGAGACCAGGAAAAATGAAGATTAAACACTACCTGCCTTTAAGGAACTTACATTGTATGGGAGGAGATCATGTATACACATATCATGAGAGACTGTCAAATGCCTTACTGAAAACCAGTTATATCCTGTCTATACCATTACCTTGATCCATCAGTCTGATAAGCCTATTAAAAAAGAAAGTACAGTTAATCTGGCATGACCTATCCATTGGCTCAAAATGATTATAGCTCTCCTTTCCAATTATTCACATACCATTAGTAAAATACTCTAGATTTTGCCAGGATTGAGCTCATTGACCCACTATTTGAAGAATCTACCTTGATCCCCTTTTTGAAAATTGATATATTTGCTTTTTTGTAATCCTGTGGCACATTCATTCCCCAAAATTTTCAAAAACACAAACACTCAATAATTGTTTGTTGAAATGAAATTTAATTTTAAAACTCATGCTATTTTCTCTAGAGACAAAATCATGGTCTCATTTAGCAATAGTACTTGATGGCTAATTTTATAGGGATTTAATGTTTAAATTCTTGCTTTTCTAAGCCACATAGGGACCTGTATATTCCTTCTAAGTTTCTGAGTATTCCATAAATGAACATAGTACTCTAGACATGGTTTGAATGTAGCTGGTTTTATTTTTTACTATGGTCTCACTTTGGGTTGAGACAAAAGAATTTCTGGGCAGGGGCTGTGGCCCAGAGCTTTCAATGTTGTAGGAATTGATCCACCAAGATAGCCTAGTCTGGGTGGGATAGTCTACAAAAGGAATGCTTTCATTTCATTAGTGTAAGGACCAAAGCAAGTAGACCATCGTTTAAAGCAATAGAGTCATTTCTCAAAAGTTAACAAGCAAACAGGGGCCAGAGTCAGGAGAAGTAAACTAAGAACTAAATATTCAATGTGGTAAGGAGGCCATATTGCTTGGGATACAAGGAACAAAACATGCGAATGTAGAATTTATATGATCAAGCAAAAGTCCAAGAAATGGAGTCTTGAAACTCATTTGAACTCCTAGTTCTATAGTTTAACTCACTCATCATATGCTCCTTCTTCTTTTGAGCTCTAGCATTTAGGGGCAAACCTTGTCCCTGCTTTGACCTCCTATATGAACCTGAGCTGTGGACTATTCTTTTGCAATCTTACCCCAGCCCTCCCCCAGTGTTTCCCATATGAGAACCACCATATGGGAATCCTCTATTTGGAAATTATAGTCAACTTACTCCATTGCACACTGGAGCTAAGGTAGGGTTATCCTGATGGGCGACTCCATATCTTGTATTTTTGAAAGTTAACTAATCGATCAACAAATGCTTATGGAACACCTACTATATGCCAGGTACTGTGCTAGGCACTAAGAATACAAGGCTAAAGAATGAAACAATCTCTTATTTTGTTCAAGGAGTACATTTGAAGCACTACAATGAATAAAAACTCTTCAGAACAAGAGTTTCCTAGCCTCTCGGTTGATGATGGTGGTGATCTCTAATCTCTCCTCCTGAAAGTTCTTAGAACATTTTGTCTAGAGGTCTCCTTTACTTTGTCACATTCAACTTCGTACTTATAGATTAAACATCATAAGGGCAGGGATGGCATAATTTTTCATCTTCCTCACAGTGTCCTGTATACATTGAATACATGAAGGGTTTGTGATCTTCCCAGTGTGACAAACTCCCAAGAGTGGCTACTTTCTCCACCCACACAAACTGTACCTCATCTGTGACTTAGTTTTCTAAGCCTTAAGATGCTTAAGACACACAGAGGTTAAATCAGACAACTTTTAAGATAGAATGAGCAGTAGGATTTCAATTTATGTCTTCCTAGTTCTAAGTCCTGCACTCTATTTCTTGTACATATCAGTTCTTTAATAAATGGTGGTTGAATTGAATCGAATGATGATGAGTGATCTACAATCAATAAAACAAATATATATTTCTTCCTGTATGTCAATTTTTTCTTCCATTTTAATCTACATTTATCTTGTCTTTCGACTCTTGTGTCTTCCACAGTACTTCTGACTGTCTTGAACACATTGTGATTAAAGTAATATTTCGAGTTATGTGTTGTACGGTGAAAATGGTGCTGGATTTGGAGTCAGAAAACTTGGATTTAAAGTTTGGGATATTAATGCTAAGCACTGAAAATACAAGTACAAAATCAATATAATCTCTGCCTTCAAGGAGTTTATATTCCAAAAGGGATATAGGAAAGTTGGTCTAAGGATTCACAAGGATGGTAAGTGGAGTCATAGAGCAGTCATTTGTCCTGACTTTTCCAATAGCCATAGTAATATTGATTTGATTAGCAATTCCAAGAACAAAAATGGAAGAGAGGGACTGTGGGAGAAGAGGTCTACACATGACTGGGGTGGACAGCTAAGCATGGTCTGAGCTGGGGCCAATCTAATGGTCTAGATGAGTGGGCCCTCACTTGACAAGTCACTAGCTATAAAAGAGCTCAGCTGAGTGAATTCATCGGAGTATTATTTATGATTGAAGAAAGCACTTTGTAGTTTCTAAAAAAAGGGCTATATAATTGTCAGTTGTTAATTATCAGTATTTATGAGATTCCTCCAGCTACTCATGCCATTGAAATCATGTGTAAAGGGGCTTTCGCCGATCAGTGGAAGAATGTGTAAATGTCCAACACCACAGTGAGTCCTGAGGTTGGAGTGGGTTTAGGTAAGACTGCTATGACCAAGTTGCAAGGAGTCTAGAAGAGCTGTCCTGCCTTGGAATCAGGACTACCCACATAGGCACAGCTCACCAATACCAACCTGGGAATGAATCTAGATGGCTGCTCTACAGGGGCAACGAACCCTGGCTCTTCTAAAGAGCCCAGCCCCACAGCAAAAAGTTTGAATGTTTCTTGTGATTTTTCCCCTCTTTATTGTTATGGTCCACTCATCCTGGAATCACAAGACATTAGAATGGGAGAGGACTTTAATTTAATACTCTCTTTTTGTCACTGAGGCAACTAAGTTCAGAGATCAAGCAGAAGCTGGAGGACTACCCTGTAGGGATATTGTAGAAGAGATCTGTCCAAGGTTGAACAGACAATTAGCATTTATTAAGTGCCTACTATGTGGCAGGCACTGTGCTAAGTGCTAGGGATGCAAATAAGAGAAAGGCAACCCTTGCCTTCAAGGAGTTAATAGTCATGGGGAATGATAAGAAATGACATGCAAATGGCACTTCAAAATTTACACTATGTCTATATTCTCTGATTTGATCTTCCCAACTCTGTGAGGTAGTTACTACAATATCCATTTTATACATGAAGGAACTGATTCTCAGAGAGGTTAATTGGCTCCAGTAAGTAAGCTTCTTGAGAGCAGGGATTGTTCCATTTTGTGTCTTTGTATCATGAAAGCAGCACATGGCATGTAGTAGGCACTAATTGCCTATGGTTACACAACTACTGAGTATCCAAAGCAGGATATGAACCTAGGTCTTCTGGCTCCCAGTCTAGAACCCTTACTGTCACCTGATGACTAGTTCTTTGATCAGGAGAAATCAAGAGAGGAGACTGCTTAAGGCTAACAATTTCAAACACTAATTCAAGTGCAGAGATTTTCTTCTCGATGGCAACCCCCTCCCTTCTGCCTTTTATTTGGTCTGAGGCACTTAAGGCTGATGTTTCAAGGGGTAGTCTCTCCAGAGCCCTGAAGTGAAGTGAAAAGACTTGGTACTGCTCCTCTTCTCCACACACACACACACACACACACACACACACACACACACACACACACACACACACACCCTGCCATGCATCCTGTTCCAGATGGAGAGTTTCTTATACAAAGGGCTCCCATCTGAAGCTCCAGACATCCCTTAAGCTGACTGCATTAGCTACACGTCATCAATATTTATGCCTCCGCTGACATGTTGGGGGATGGAGGGGAGAGTGAGAGAGGTAGGATCCTGTGTGGAGGGCCTGCTGATGGGCACAGAAACAGATTTCTGCTCATGTTAAGGAAGAACCTAAATAGCCTAGATCTGTTCAACCCTGGGAGAAAGCAATCTCTGTGGACCACTTAGCAATGATTATTGTCCCTCAAATAGAGGAATGGAGTAGAATCAAAGACGTGAAACTCATGACCCTGGGGACCCAAACATCAGTGAAATTTACCTATTCCTGCCAAACCAGATTAAAATGTAATTGAGAAATGTTTAACAAAATAAATAAAAGAGCAATCTAATGCAGACAATGTTAATTTGTGGTTTTCTAACTCAATTTGCCGCCTCCAGGGATCTGTTTCTATTTACATTAAAAACTACAAGATTAGATGACCACCAGCCTTAAGTACCTTAAATCTTACGGTACTCAATAGATGCTTGTAAAATAAAATAGGTCCCCCTACAACCAAGACAGTAATTCATTTCTTACTTCTTCTTTCTCAGAGGCACAAGAAAAATCATTGGATTGTTGGATAATGAATGAGTCTGTAACGCTTGTTCACTGACCTATTTTGCCCTTGTTCATAGCCACAAACAGGGTGACTGAGGCAAATCCCCATAACATAAAGATCACAGTCCTTTGCACATTTTTCTCCCTATAGAGAAAGGGGCACTACTGAGGTTTATCCCATAAGTCCACTGTCATGTGCCTCTGAGGTGGTTCTGCCCCACCAAGGTCCTCAGGGACTCTTAAGTACCAAAAGGTAGTGATTTCAGTGTCTCTTATGAGGGTGCCTTGCCTCTCCACCCATCTGTTTCTTGGGGGATTCCACACCCTCACTGAGAAAATAGCTGCTGTTCAATGATCCTTGAGAGACTGAAGAGCCCTTCACAGATCAGCAGCTGACAAGGAGCAGCTCCTACGTTTCTCCTCCTCCTCCCCTTCTGCCTTGATCATCACCCCAGGTACAGAAGCTAACTCTCCTTAACTTTCAAGAGACGGCAGAGGACTAAATTTCTAAGATTTCATGTAACGCTGGGCATACAATACAGTGCATTAGTATATCTAGTTAGAACGTAAGCTCCCTTCTTATTTCAGTACTGCCCTATCCTGAAGAAGTCTCCCATGGAGGAAGAGAAATATGCCTCTACCACTTTGTTATCCTGGAACTTTCCTCAATTCCTGGGATCTCCTCACTTTGGAGTGTCCAGCCATCCTTGTGGCTTTCTCAACCAGGAATAACCCTCTGTAAAGCCCACACCATTTAATGAATTTCTCCAAGGACCTTCGCTATGTAGACTTCATTCCTCTTAGGGCCTCATCTCACCCACAAGCAGTTTACCCTACAACCCCAATCCCTTTCAGTTCTCAGTTGTGTATAGCCTTCCTCCATTAAACACCTTGAGGGCAAGGATTAGGTTTCTTTTTTTATGTATGCTCAGCATTTAGCACAGTAATAATAAATGCTAATTTCCTTCCTTCTGTAATGAGAGTTGGAGAGAGACCTTTGTTGTGTCTCAGATTCTTTGGCTCTTCATGACCCCATTTGGGATTTTCTTAGTAAAGATACTAGAGTGATTTTCCATTTCCTTCTCCAGCTCATGTTATTGATGAGGAAACTGAGGCAAACAGGATTAAGTGATTTACTTGCTCAAAGGTTACACAGTTACTAAGTGTCTGAGGCTGGATTATGAATTCAGGAAGCTGGGTCTTCATGACTTTGGGCCTGGAGTTCTACCCACTGTACCATCTAGCTGCCTGGGTGTGATCTTACAATTGGTATAATCTGCAGAGATTTGGTGCTTATAGAAAGCACTCGATCAGCTCTGGAGAGGACGAGTCCTATGGAAACTGACACCTAGAAAAATGGGTGTGGACTTAGAGCTGAGATTTTATGATAAATTCTAAAAGGGTGATAATGGGAGGGGCAAAGGGTAGAAATGAATTGCATAATCAGGGACATAGGAAAATTCCTACCATGGAACAATACTTTTATCTTCTCTATCACCTACAGGAATCAGTAGTTCTAAGAATGAGGCACAACAGAAGGAGTTATAAGGCAGAAATACGAAAACTGTTTAATTTAAAAGAAACCCCCAAATAGGCACTTTACAAACTTTAACTCCATGAGGAGTATAGAGACTAAAGAAGGAATAAGTAAGTATAAAGGGCTTAAAACCAAGAATCAAAAGGGAAAGAAATAATGAAAAGAATGATAGAAAGAAACCTTTTTTTTAGAAAAAAGAACAGAAAACAAAACATAAAACTAACGAAAGTTGAAGGGGAGGAAAAGAGGATTTTACTTGAATACTTAAATGAAGGGGGAAAAGGAAAGAATTAGCTACTAATAATAAAAGGAAGAAAGCAAAAGGAATGAATAAGTTAAGAATGTGAGCTCATTGGCAGGATTGTTTCATGCTTGTCTTTGTATCTTTAGCACCTAGAACAATGACTGGCACACAGTAAATGCTTAGAGGCAGCTAGGTGGATCAGTAGATAGAGCTCCAAGCCTGGAGTCAGGAAAACTCATTTTCATGAGTTCAAATCTAGCCTCAAACACTTCCTAGCTGTGTGATCCTGGGCAAGTCACTTAACCCTGTTTACCTCAGTTTCCACATATGTAAAGTGAAGGAAATGGCAAACCACTTCAGCACCTTTGCCAAGAAAACCCCAAATGGGGTCATAAAGAGTCCTGTTTGCCTCAGTTTTCTCATCTGTAAAATGAGCTGGAGAAGGAAATGGCAATTCAGATATCTTTGCCAAGAAAATCCCAAATGGGGCCATGAAGAACTGGATGTAGATGAGCAGCAACAAAATGCTTAACATGTGCTTGTTTCTTGCTTGCTTGCTTGATTGATAGGTGATAGAAAAGGTGCTGAACTCGGGGTCGGGAGACACAAGGGTGAATTCTGTCTCTGATGTTTGCTAGCTGTGTGACCAGGCAACATCTTTCCAAACCTGTTTATTCATGTATAAAATGCAAACGGTAATACTTGTACAACATGCCACACAGGGTTTTAATGGGAGAAAACACTCTGCACACCTTTCAGCACTCTCAGGAGTACTATCATGATTTGTAAAGTTGTGGCCACTGACCCACACTGTTACTGCCCCACCAGTCTCTTCCAGTGTTAGCAGAGCAGGCTTGCTGGCATTTCAGAGTAGGAGAGATGCCCACACCACTAATCAGGCTGGGCAGGATGCCACACCACCTCCAGTTAAGTGAATGGACTGACCACTGAAGGGCCCTTCCAATCGTCAGAGTACAAAGTCTCACCCAAAAGACTTCCTAAGCAGCCTTCCAGTGATCTCAAGTATGGTCAGCATGATCTGAATACCAGCTCAATCTCCCATCATTCCTTGGATTTTATTGGATCTTAGTCCTGATATCAGCAGCTGCTACTATCTTTCCCTATAAATTACTTGTTTTGTATCTATTTCTCACACACACACACCTATACACATAGGTGTTGTCTCCCTTAGTAAATGTAAAAGTCTTCAGGGCAGGGATTATTTCACTTTGAATCCCCAGCTCATGGAACACGGTAGATGATTAATAAATGCTCATTCATTGAGAGTCTTCTTGTCCCTGTCCCAGACAAAGAATCATAAGAGATGACATCTATTAAAAAAAATAAAAATGAAGGGGCAAGGGAGGAAAATACTGGGAGGAGAAAGGGAGAAATGGAATGGGATAGGTTAAAACTCATAAAAGAGATAAGAAAAATCTTTTTCAATGGAGGAGAAAAGGAAGAAGGTGAGAGGAGAAAAGTGAAACTTATTCTCTTCACATATGGCTTAAGGAGGGAATAACATGCTCACTAAATTTGGTATGAAAATCTATCTTACACTACAGGAAAGTAGGGGAAGAGAGGACAAATGGGGTGAGGGGGATGATAGAAGGGAGGGCAAATGGGAGAAAGGAGTAGCTAGAAGCAAACACTTTTGGGAAAGGACAAAGTAAAATGAAAGAATAAAAAAGAGGGGGACAGGATAGGATAGAGGGTAATATAGTTAGTATTACACAACATGATTATTATGGAAGTCTTTTGCAAAATGACACATATATAGCCTGTATTGAATTGCTTGCCTTTTCAGTGGGGGTGGGTAGGGAGGGAGGGAGAGAAGTTGGAATTCAAAGTATTAGAATTGAGTAAATTAGAATTATTATTGAGAATTATTATTGCATATAACTGGGAAATAAGAAACACAGGTAATAGGGTATAGAAATTTATTTTGTCCTACAAGAAAAGAGAGAAGATGGGGATAAGGGAAGAGTGGGGTGTGATAGAAGGGAGGGTACATTGAGGGAAGTGGTAATCAGAATGCAAGGTATGATGGGGGGGAGGGGAGAGATGGGGAGAAAATTTGGAACTCAAAATTTTGTGGAAATGAATGTCGAAATCTAAAAATAAATAAATACAATTAAAAAAATCCTATCAGAACAATGACCTTTCTCACTTTTTTTCCAGTTGGAATATGTAGATGATATAAAAGAAATAAGAAGTTTCCATAGTTTGTAAATTATCATTATCATCATGGTTAACATTTCTATAGCACCTACTATGTGCCAAGTGCTTTACAGTTATTATCTCATTTGAAACAGCTCTGGGAAGTAGATGCTATTATTATTCCTATCTTACAGAAAAGGAAACTAAGACAAACAGGTTTAGTCATGTGTAGTGATTAGCAGTGACTTTGTAGACTGGTGGGTTCAAATCCCAGATCCAATATGTACTACTTTTGTGAACTTGAGCCGATCACTCCTTACTTCAGAAACTCAGTTTACTCGTTTATCAACAATCAAGGGAGTTTAACTAAATGGTGTCTAAGGTCTCTTCTATCCCTACGTCTATAATCCTTTGGAAACCCCAAGGTGAAGAACCCTGTGCTGAACAGGTGTGAGGTAAATCAGGGAACCCCTGAGTTGGTTTTTGTCTGAGAGCCCAGAGCTCCTCATTGTAGGAAGCATGTGATAAGGTTTAGTTTGTGTCTGTTCCCAGTTTTGTCTCTCTTTGAGATTCCTCTCTCAGAGACTGGGAGAAAATTCTAGGCTGAGGCTGCTTGCTTCTACAGATATCGCCCAGTGACTTAGCTCATCTTTAGGCTAAGGGTTTGGGGAGAGAGCCCTGTCCCCTCTACTTTTACCACCTTCACCCCTTCTAGAAGTAAGTCACTAAGAGCAATATCCTCTCAGGCTGGTGGCTTTAAATATAGTATGGCTATCTGTAATGTAAAAATCTTCCCCACCCATTAAGGGTCAGTTTGATTGGAGAGTTTTGTTTTGTAGGAAGGCCCACACCTGTTCTTAATTCCTAATGAGGCACTGTATCATGAGGGTTGTGATCTCTGGCTCTGAAAATTGTATATATACTCTGAGGTGAGGTTTTGCTTTGGGCCCTTGGAAGAAGGTTGGTGTGCTAGATGAAACTCGGGGTAGCCATTAAAGAGCCTCCTGGCTTTGAAAACTCAGATGTTGGTGCTTCTCTCTTTGTAACTATGTATGCTTGTAATATGTGTATGTCACAGTTGGATCTGTCTGCTGATGTACATATTGTTTATGGTCAAGAGAGTCAGAAGCCCTATTTGTTGTTCTTTACTCCTCTGCTTCTTTTTCCTTTGTTGGTATATGTGATTAAAGAAGATTGTTGACCCCTCAAAAGTTGTTTTCCTTTTAGAAAAGCAGATCTAAGGACCTGTGCAGCAGGCCCTCTGGTGTATGCCAGGGTGCTTGCTGCTACACTACCTTATCCCAGTCATAAGGGTTTTTTAGAATGCAGACTACATATTGATGGAGCACTGCAGGAAAAGAGTGATGTTATCAAGCCCTGTTCTGTCTAGATTAGGGAACGTTTTACTTAGAGATTCTTCAGTCCTGGATATCTCTGAGATAGAAAAGCTTTAGGCACCTGAGCGCATCATAGAATCTTTGAGTTGGAAGGACCCTTAAATGTAATCTGGTCCAACCTATTTATTTAAAAATTATGAAAGCTCTGAGGTATATGAGTTCTGAATTGAATCCCCTGTGCCTATCCCCTCATGACTTATGTCTGTCTCCTTTCAGCTATCCAAAGAATCTGTTTTCCATTCAGATCCCTGTTTCCCTTTGTACACAAGCTGGTGGTCTTTCTAAGCTCCCATGCTCACTGTGTAAACAAAGCCCTTTCCCTTTATCTCCTAGGACTCCCCTCATGGTTCAAGCAGGCACCCTCTGATATTACCTGGGTTTGTAGGTCTCAAGTTGTGTTCTATTTGACATTCTTTTTTCATTTCTTGTGTCTCTTACTAGCCTAATCCTCCCTCAAACTGAGATCTCCCTCCCTCCCTTTTCCTTACCTGGAAATATCATGGGATAGTGGAAAGAGGGTTTTGCAATCAGAGGACTTGGAGTCAAATCTCACATCTGATGATTTTTACCTGTGTGACCTTGAACAAATTACTTTACTTCCTTCAGCTTCAGTTTACTCAACTGTAAAATGAGAGGAATGGACCAGATGGTTTCTGAGGTTCCCTCCATTTATAGATCTATGACTTTTATCATCCTGTGATCTTTTACCTTCCAATTCTAACATCTGAGTGCTCAACTTTCATCTTGTCCTGCTTTGTTTGGGTAGCGAGGCTCTTTGAATGCTAGTTTCTTCTTCCCGTGTACTAATGAATTCCTTAATCCAATTCTAAATACTTGAATCAGTTAAATAAACACATTATGCTACTTTGTGAAGGTTCAGAGGAGGTCTCCTGCCCTCATTCAGTTTTTATGCCAGGATAGGGATAAAACACATAAATGGATAGCTTTTAACTAAAAATTGTTCAGTCATTTTCAGTTATGGCTGAATCTTCATGGCCGCATGTGGAGTTTTCTTGGTAGAGATACAGGAGTGGTCGTTATTTCCTTCTCCAGATCATCTTTTTTAAAATATAAATTTATTTATTTAACTTTTTACATTCATTTTCACAAAATTTTGGGTTCCAAATTTTCTCCCCATTTGTCCCCTCCTCCCACCCCAATACACCGAGCGTTTTAATTCCCCCTATCACCAATCTGCCCTCTCTTCTATTCTCCCTCCCTTCTCCTGTCCCCGTCTTCTCTTTTGTCCTGTAGGGCCAGATGACCTTCTATTCTCCATTAACTGTATTTCTTATTTCCTAGTAGCAAGAACAATACTCAACAGGTGTTCCTAAAACTTTGAGTTCCAAATTCTCCCCATCCCTCCCTCCCCACCCATTCCCTTTGGGAAGGCAGGCAATTCAATATAGGCCGTATCTGTTTCCATAATAGTCATGTTGTGTAAGACTAACTATATTTCCCTTCATCCTATCCTGCCCCCCATTGTTTCTATTCTGTCTTTTGATCCTGTCCCTCCCTGAGTGTTGACTTCAAATTGCTCCCTCCTCCCATTGCCCTCCCTCCCATCATCCCCCCCACCCTGCTTATCTCCTTCTCCCCCACTTTCCTGTATTGTAAGATAGGTTTTCATACCAAAATGAGTGTGCATTTTATTCCTTCCTTTAGTCGAATGTGATGAGGGTAAACTTCATGCTTTTTTCTCAGCTCTCCTCTTTTTCCCTCCACTAAAAAGTCTCCTACTTGCCTCTTAAATGACATATAATTACCCCATTCCATTTCACTCTCTCTCCTCCTATTACATTTCTCTCTCACCATTTACCTTAATTTCTTTTAAGATATGATCCCATCCTATTCAATTCACTCTGTCTCTGTGTGTGCCTGCATGTGTGTATGTGTGTGTGCGCGCACATGTGTATATGTGTGTATGCGTGTGTGTGTAGTCCCACCAACTACCCAGATACTGAAAGTTTTAAAAGTTACAAATATTGTCTTTCCATGTAGGAATATAAACAGTTCACCTTTGGTAAGTCCCTTATGACTTCTCTTTGCTGTTTACTTTTTCATGCTTCTTCTCATTCTTGTGTTTGAAAGTCAAATTTTCTTTTTAGCTCTGGTCTTTTCATCAAGAATGCTTGAAAGTCCTCAATTTCATTGAAAGACCATATTTTCCCCTGAAGTATTATACTCAGTTTTGCTGGGTAGGTGATTCTTGGTTTGAGTCCTAGTTCCTTTGACTTCTGGAATATCCTATTCCATGCCCTTCAATCCCTTAATGTAGAAGCTGCTAGATCTTGAGTTATCCTGATTTTATTTCCACAATACTGGAATTGTTTCTTTCTAGCTGCTTGCAATATTTTCTCCTTGACCTGGGAATTCTGGAATTTGACCACAATGTTCCTAGGAGTTTCTCTTTTTGGATCTCTTTCAGGCGGTGATCGATGGATTCCTTCAGTACTTATTTTGCCCTCTGGTTCTAGAATATCAGGGCAGCTTTCCTTGATAATTTCATGAAAGATGATGTCTAGGCTCTTTTTTTGATCATGGCTTTCAGGTAGTCCCATAATTTTTAAATTGTGTCTCCTGGATCTATTTTCCAGGTCAGTTGTTTTTCCAATGAGATATTTCACATTCTCTTCCATTTTTTCATTCTTTTGGCTTTGTTTGGTGATTTCTTGGTTTCTCAGAAAGTCATTAGCCTCCATCTGTTCCATTCTAATTTTGAGAGAACTATTTTCTTCAGTGAGCTTTTGAACCTCTTTTTCCATTTGGCTAATTCTGCTTTTGAAAGCATTCTTCTCCTCATTGGCTTTTTGAACCTCTTTTGCCAATTGAGTGAGCCTATTTTTCAAGGTGTTATTTTCTTCAGCATTTTTTTGGTTCTCCTTTACCAAGGTATTGACCCATTTTTCATGCTTTTCTTGCATCTCTCTCATTTCTCTTCCCAGTTTTTCCTCCACCTGTCTAACTTGATTTTCAAAATCCTTTTTGAGCTCTTCCGTGGCCTGAGCCCATTGGATATCTATTTCGGATGTTTGAGATACAGAGGCCTTGGCTTCTATGTCTTTCCCTGATGGTAAGCATTGTTCTTCCTCATCAGAAAGAAAAGGAGGAAACATCTGTTCCCCAAGAAAGTAACCTTCTATGGTCTTATTTTTTTTCCCTTTTCTGGGCATTTTCCCAGCCAGTTACTTGACTTCTGAGATTCCTCTCCACCTCCGCCTAGATCTGCCCAGCTAGTGCTTGGGGTCTGAGATTCAAATGCTGCTTCCCAGCCTCAGGGCTTTCAGTGGCAGGTGTGGTGGCTATTCAGGGTAAGATTAAATTCAGGTTCTCAGGTGGGGTCAGGGCCACCTCCCAGGCTCAGTTCCCTCAGGAGGTTTATGTGGAGATCTTCAGTAATGGATCTGAGGTCCTGTCTGCTCCGGGAGCTCCTGGCCACAGCTGCCTCTGCCGCTGCCTCTGCCGCTGCCTCCCGAGGGGACCTGAGTTATGGAGACACCCCGCTCCCCTGTCAGCCAGCCCAGAAGTTTCTCTCACTGACCTGTAGCTCCTGTGGGTGGAGGGACCTTCATAGCCTCCGGAGGTTCTGTCCCTGAAGCCTGCTCAGATCTGCTCCTCTCGGGGCTGTGCGGCCAGGGCAGGGCTGGGAACCACTGTCCGGTGTGCGATGGACCTTTCGTGCCGGTTTTTCAGGGCTCTCCGGAATAGAAATCTCCTCCACTCCATTGCTGCGCAGCTTCCACTGCTCTAGAATTTGTGGGGAGTTCTTTTTACAGGAAATTTATGGGTTGTGGGTTCGGAGCTAGCATATGTGAATCTTTCTACTCTGCCATCTTGGCTCCTCCCCCTTCTCCAGGTCATTTTACAGATGAGGAAACTGAGGCAAACAGGATTACATGATTTGCCCAGGGGTCACACAGCTAGTAAGTGTCTAAGGCTATATTTGAACTCAGAAAGATGAGTCTTCCTGACTCCAGGTCTGGCACTCTATCCTCTGCACCATTCAGCTGCCAATAACTAACAATATTACATGATAAACAGAAGACCTAAAGATCATAGATTTAGAATTATAAGGGTTAGAGGTTATTTAGTCCAATCCCCTCATTTTGTAGATGAGGCTTAGAGGTTAAATGAACTGCAAAATTGCTACCAGATAGCAAATTACAAGTCCAGGATGTGTACACAGG
This sequence comes from Bettongia penicillata ogilbyi, assembly GCA_023548195.1. Lineage (NCBI taxonomy): Eukaryota > Metazoa > Chordata > Mammalia > Diprotodontia > Potoroidae > Bettongia > Bettongia penicillata. Next base: position 332,293 of record JAJHZJ010000070.1, on the reverse strand, counting down.
CCCAATGACTCCAAAGTCATTTCTTTTGATCATATCATGCTGATTCCATAGAGGGATTATTACAGATGCAAAACAGGGTGTTAAATGAGGTCCAAGAAGAAAGGTTTTGGGGTTTTTTTGTTTGTTTACCAATAGTTAAGAACAGGTAAGTCTTCATGAATGAGGTGGCATTTAAGCCTGGGATTTAAAGGATGAGTAGGATATGAGGAGGGAAGAAGGACATAGGGGAAAGAATAAGTATGGGAAAGTGTGAGTCATGTTCAGGAGATAGACAGGACTAGAGGTGAAGATGTGTGGGGGGAAGATTTTCCAGCCAGAAAGTGGCATGAGCAAATCAATGCATATGGAAGATGAGTCTAGCAATGAATTAGCAGGCACAAACAGCCATTTTCAGAAAAGGGTTATGATATATGTATACAAAGCTGATCTGGGCTTTTTATGCCTTAGGTGAATGGTAAGCTATTGCAATAGTTTGAGCCTTAGTCTCTCCTATACCAATTTTCAGCCTTGAGGGTGATTTCATTGCTATTTAATGGAAACCTAACCTCTATAACAGGGACCTTCCAGTGTTACTGCCATAGATCTCAATGAGACTAGTTGTAGTAGCAGTGCTTCTTCCACATATGGGGAGGTTTTTTTTATTACATAGGTTTGCAGTGGCAATGGGAGGTAAAGGGCAGACACAATGGTGGGTACTCTGTTTTCTTTGTCCTTTTCCTATTAGAATGGGTTTCCAGCTCAAGAGGCTCTAGAAGTCTAGCAAACAAGCAACAAGCATTTAATAGGTACCTACTATGTGCTAGGCACTGAGGATACAAATACCAAATTGAAGCATTTCCTCCCCTCAAGGAGCTTACATTCTATTAGGGGGAGGGGGAGGGAAAGATACCATGTACATATATATATAATATGTGCATGTATGTATATATACACATGCATAGATACATATGGACATATACATACACATACTGTATAGATATTTACAAGCTTATATATGTACTAACAGCTGGGAGGGAGGGGTAAAGAATGCCATCATGAGTAACATGGTACTTGAGCTGAGTCTTGAAGGAAAATTAGGACTCTAAGAGACTCCCTTTGGCTAACTTCATTAAAGGATAAATCGGGCAGTCTAGAGGGAGTCACTGTGAGTTGTGGCATCCCCAGGGATGGCTGGAGAGTGTCATCCACTCTGGTTAGAAACCTGAATTCTAATCTCGACTTTTCTCCTATGCACCAACTTAAACTAGGCAAGTCACTGAAATGTTGAGTCTCAGTTTTTCCATTTCTACAACGGGAGCAATAATCTTTAGCTCTCCTCCTTCAGGGCTTGTGTGAGGGGAAAAAGAGATTATAGATGAGAAAAGATCTTAGAAATAAAGGTGCCATAAAATGATGGAGAGTGTTTCTCCATGAAGATCTAAGTTCTTTCATTCTCATATCCTGATTCCCAGTTACCTTCTGTCTCTCTCCTGTCAGGGGCTCCTCTTTCTAGGAATCATAATGTTACCTCTGTTACCTCAGCAGGCTGAAAAATCCAATCCAATACAATCAGCATCTGCAGAGAAAGCAAATGGACTCCATAGAGAAAACATAAGATGTTGTCTGAGTTAATAAGATAACAGTTTAATATGTTTCTTTCTCTTCTCCCCCCCCACCTCCCCACCATTACCTCCATCTTAAGCAGACTAGCAAATGTGCACAGTTTTCCTTTAAGTAATTTAGGGGAAGGCATTTCAAATTCCCATCTGCCCTGCTCCCCATCCAGCGATGTTTCTTGTCACCAGCTAACAATATTTAAAATATTTACAACCCCTTCTTTGCCCTAGGGGAGTATCAGAATAAATCATTGTTACCGCCAATAAATCAAAAATTAATCTCCAGAAAGCTCAATGCCTGTCCGATCCCTCAAATAACAAGTAGCAGAATCCATCAAGTGAATTGGCATTAGTGTTTCCCCAGTGGCCCTGACTGGGTGAAGGAGGTACAGTAAGTAGCATCTCAGAGGGACTGGCAATTCCCCCAAAACCTGGGGTGGAAGGGCAGTGCGCTTTCGTGGAAATTGGCACTAATGAGCCATTTCAACTGCCCCCAACCACAGCTGGGGCAAGCTGACTACTTGGCACAGGGACTTGGGATTCTGAGAGATCCCTTTGTCTTCCTCTGCCCCTTCTCCTCTCTTTGTTTTCCTCCTCCTTTCCTACCTCCCTTCTCTGCTTTTTTCCCACTTATTCCTTTCCCAAAAAACATCTTTCCTCAGCTCTCTATTTATACTCTCTCCTCTCTTTTGCCCCCTAATTTCTCTTCCTCCTCTTTTTCCTCCTCGTAGCACTCCTCCATCTTTTAACATCCTCCTTTCCTTCTCCTTATCCTCCATCCTGTAGTTCAGTTGAAAGTATATTGAATTAGGAATCATGAGACCTGAATTCTAATTCTGCTCTGCCATTCACTAACTAGATTTATGATTTTGGAAAGGTTACTTTCTCCTTTCTGGTATTTGGTTTTCTCATTTGTAAAATAAGGAGATTAGACTAGATAATCTCTAGTGTCATTCAAGTTCTAACATTTTCTGAATTCTCTGTGTGTCTCTATCTCCTTTAGTGTGTCTGTCATGTCTGTCTCTCTTTTCTCTTCCTAGTTCCTTGTTCTGTATTTCCATTTCCCCTCGTGCTATTTCTTTTTTCTCTTTCCTTCCCCAACCCTACATCCATGTCACTTAAGTAAGCTCTATCAGGGACCTTGGGCTTCCAGAGAAAGAGGGAAAATGGTTGAATCAGACCAATAAACTAGAGAAAGAACATAGTACTCAGTAAGTAGGACAAGTGGGCTCATAAGTAATGCCAGAGCTGATGCCCAGCAGATGGCCATCTGTGATGTTCTCGCATGATGGCCAGCAGAAGGAGCCATAGCCAAGACTGGTATTCAAGCTCAATTGGTATTCATCCCTGGCAGCTCAAGGTCATTAGTCCCATTTTGTGGTTGAGATAATGGGACCTAGAAAGGTATGGGGGCTTGTACCAAAGCAAAAAAGTGTGATGGGGAAAAATGGATGTAGTACTCAAGAGTTTGGTCTATTAGTCCCTAGTCTATTCACCTATAATATTTATTTATATATAATATGTGTAGATGTATGTATGCACATACACATATATGTATAGGTATACACATATGTACATATAGGCAAAACATGTGTGTACATGCATACAATATATACATACATGTGTGCATTATATATGCAATGTATGTATATGTACCCAGAGAGGGTCTGCTTGTCTCTGATAGCTGTGTTCTTTTTCTGCATAAGTGGCCACATACTTATCTTTGGTCACCAGCTTCCTTAGATCATTGGGATTTGTTTCAGAACTTTATGCCTTGGCTAGGAGCTTAGAGAGCCACACTTCAACTAGCCCAGAATCTGGCCCTGATTCTCCAAGATCCCAGAATTTTAGAGGATGAAATTCAGAAGTCATCAAAAATTCCTCCATTTCATTGGAACCTACCTGAAAATTTGAAATGCCAAATAAAAAAGTTTCTATTTTTTTCCTTGAGGTAAAAGAGACCCACTGAAGCTTCTTGAATAGTGGAGCAACATGGTTAGACATGTGCTTGAAGAATATCAATTTAGCAACCGTGGAGGGAGAAGCATCCTATTCACCAGGATATCAGGAGAAGCAGTGAGATGTACTGGGATTGACAACAGGAAAATAGGCTTTGAATCTTGCCTCTGGCACTAATTGTGTAACCATGAGCAAGTCACATAACTTTAATAAACCTCAGTTTCCTCGCCTATAAAATGGGGATGCTGTAATACTTATAGTGCTTGTCTCACAGGGGTATTGTGAGGTTCAAATGAAATGATACAAGTAAAATGACTTTGCAGATCCTAAAGTGTTCCATAAATGACAGCTATTAGCACTGTCAGAGACTGCTCAATGCCTTGCTGAATACCAGCAATCTGGCTGTAGCATTGCTCTGATCAGTAAGCCCTGTCAGAAAGGGAAATGAAGTTATTCTAGCATGACCTATTCTTGATGAGCCCATGCTGACTCTTAGTCATCACCATTTCCTTTTCTAAGGGCTCACAAACCATCCTTTTAATAATATGTTCTAGAATTTTGCCAAGAATCAAAGACAAATGTGTAAGCCTAATGGTTGAATAATACACCCTCTTCTTAAAAAGAAAAAACACTGGGAAAATAATTGCCCTTTCCTAGTCCTTCAGCATTTCTTTCTCCCATTTTCTGCAGTTTTTAAAAGATCTCTGACAATGACTCAGCAGTCACATTCACCAGTTCTTCCCATACTCTGGGATGTAGTTATTTCAAGTCTGGAGACTTGAACTTAAAAATATTTAGGGGCTCTTTTACTACTTCCCCAGTTATCTTAGATTTCAGTTTTTTATTAACCATTTATTTCAATCAATTCAGTCCAAAAATTGTTCTCAGAAGCAAAAAAAAAAATTGAGTAGTTCTGCCTTCTTTTCACTGTCTGTTATTATGATTCCCTTCCACTTCAAACAGGGATCTTCCTGTGACAACAATGTAGTTTCTTTAAGAAATAATTTAATTGCCAGTATTTATGTAACACTTACTCTGGGCTAAATACTTTCCACATATATTATCTCATTTGATCCTCTAGGGTGTTATCATTGCCTCCATTTTACAGTTGAGAAACTTAGACAAACACAGGTGAAGTGATTTGCACAAAGTCACAGAACTAGTAAGTATCTGAAGTGGAATATCTGGTCTTCCAGATTAATTAATTAATTCCAGTGCTCTATCCACTGTGCCACCCAGATGCAGTTTGTTTGTCTTAGAATTATTCACCAGGTCCATTTGAGGATTTTAGTTTGTTGTTTTTGGGTTTTTTGTTTGTTTTTTGCTCCAGCACCATTCTTACATGAAAAGATCACTCTTTGGTAACCATCCTCAGATGGCTTCCTTGCTTCTATCTTCTTGATTCATTCTAAAAAGAATATGTCTTTTTAAAATCCAGTGACCAATGGGTTTCTATGCATCCACATAATTTTAATTTTTTTTTCCTCATTGGATTGGTCAGAATTTTATTCTTGAGTCCATCCCATCTATTGTAGAACAAATCCAACTTTCAATTTTCAAACCAACAAGTGTCTATGATGTACCAGGCACTGTTCTAGGTACTGGGGAAGAAAGACAAACATAAAAACAGTTCTCAAGAAACTAATATTCTACAGGTGGAAAAAAGGGGCACATGTAAGTGCATATAAAATACAGGAAATGTCTATGTGAAGTGACTTTGGGAGGTGGGGCAAGCACTCAAAGTTGAGGGGATCAGGAAAATCCTTTTGTAGAAGGAGACATGAATAACAATTTGTTTTCAATAAATGGAAGTGAGACAAGAGAGGGTTCCAGGCCTGGGGGATGGGTTAGAGAATATTAAGCCATGATCCTGTATCTACTCTGTCCTGCTCTTTGAACTAACCCTTCCAAAATCTTGAGTACTTGAATAATATGCTCAGCATTCTTCTCATTATGAGGAGGAGAAATCTTCCATCTTACAGCAGTATACTCAGGATGTCTTCTAGAAAACATGAAGCTGTGACATACCTAGCCTGGGTAAGGAGCAGCTGCCTCAGTCCTAGGGTAGTAAACATAAAACTTACAACACCAAATATGATGGAGTCAGTTACCAGGTATTGCCAATCTCTCAAGAGGGATTAATTGTACAGTGACCTGTTCTCAAGCAATGTACCCAGAGTTGTAAGCTCTGAAATAAGTTTTATATACTGGGGGAGGGGGAGGAGGAGGAAGGGATCATGGTGTAGCAGTCAGTCAGTATTAAGCATCTACTATGTGCCAGGCATTGTGCTAAGTACTGGGGAGTCAAAGAAAGGCAAAAAGATAATTTATTCTCTTAAGGAGCTCACAGTCCAGTGGGTCAGGCATATGAAAACAAGTATGTACAAGCACTATATAGACAGGACAATGGATGGAAAGAACACTGGGCATAGAGTACAAAGACCTGGGTTCAAACTTGGATCTGATGCTTTCTAGCTGTGTGACCCTGGCCAAGTCACTTAACCTTCTGAGCTTTAGTTTCTTCACTGGTAAAAAAATTTTTAAAAAGCTAGACTTATACTCTAAAAGGAGATGATTAAGTTATGAATGAATGGAAAAACTTACTATGAGCTAAGCTATGGGAATGTAAGTACCAAAGCAAGAAATTCCACACTCTCAAGGGCCTCACCTTCTTTTTTCATATTTTTAAAATCTTTGCCCAGTTTTTTTTCTATTTCTCTAATTTGGTTTTTAAAATCTTGAAGCTCTTGAGCTCTTCCAAGAATGCTCTTTGGGCTTGAGACCAGTTCATATTCCCTTCTGAAGTTTCAGATGGGAGTACAGTCTCATTGCTGACCTCTTTGGTATTTATGTTTTAGTCCTTGTCCCCATAGAAAGATTCTATGGCCTTTTTTTTTCTGGTTTGCTTCTTACTCATGATGTACATACACCCTTTTCCTGGATTTTAAAGTACATCTCTGCTTCTGGGGACAGGGGGTTCTGTCCCACAGTTCTTGTGCCTAGAACTTGAGGCTTTGCGTGTTGTAGCCTCTGGTTCTTTCAGTTAGAAGCTAAAATACTGCAGCTTACCTGGTGCTGAGTCAGCTGGTGTTTGAAAGCAGAGACCTGGTGAAGCCTTTTTGGATTTCCCCAGAGTTACCCTGGAGCTAGCTGCATTAAGTGTGGGGGAGGGGTGATCTGACCACAGGAGGTCTCCTTTGCTGAGCTAGAGCATAGGCAAGCTCAGCGGTTGGTGAACCTCATCTGTACTAGTGTCTTCCTGATTCCTCTGGGGTGCTGAGGCATGCCTGGGGTCCTGGTGTTAGTTGTTGCAGCTCCAGCCCCTCTGGGGCTCAGGATCTCCTCCTGGTTTGCTGAGGTACCAGTCCTGCACTGGTGCCCTTTGCTATTTTCCTAGCCTCACAGACTAAGAGACTGCTTACCCCTTTGGCTGATCCTACGCTTCCAGGATTTTTCCCTAGGGTAATATTTTATGGGTTTTTCAAGGTCAGCAAGGGGAGGGGGAGGACATTTACTGATCACTCCACCATCTTGGCTCCCAGAAGTTCACATAGGTGACTTACAGACATTTAATCTGTGAGCTGATAGTCTCAGGAGCAGCAGGTTCAGTTACCTGGGGCTATGTGGCTCTCACTTGCTGAGTTCCACTGGACACCCATCCTGGGTTGCTATGCCTGAGATATCACTGTCTGATCACTGCCTCAGACTGCCTGGGGCTTCCTGCTCAGCTCTGCCATAGCTGGGACCACGCTGGTATAGCCTGTGCACTGTGTGCTCCTCCATCCCCATGCCAAGGGCTTTATACTCTAATAGGTGGAACTAGACATATTACATGTGACATTAGGGTTCAGGAAGGGGTATTTTTAGGCTGAGAAGTCTCAGGGATGGTAATCGAAGCCACATGGGTATTGACTGACATGCATTTTTTGATATTTCATTTTTTTCCCCAATTACATGTAAAAACAACTTTAACATTTTTTGAGTTCCAAATTATCCCCAATCTTCTCTTCCCTCCCCCATTCCTTGAGAATGCAAGCAATTTAATATAGATTATATATGTGCAGTCATGCAAAACACATTTCCATATTAGTCATGTTGTGAAAGAAAACAGAGACAAAAAATATGAGAAAAACAAAGAAAGTTTTAGAAAGTTTGCTTCAATTTGCATTAAGACTCCAGCAGTTCTTTCTCTAGAGGTGGATAGCATTTTTCATCATAGGTCCTTAGGAATTGTTTTAGATCATTGTATTTCTGAGAATAACTAAGTCATTCACAGTTGATTATCATACAATATTGCTGTTACTGTGTACAATGATCTCCTGGTTCAGTTCACTTCACTACGATCAGTTCATGTAAGTCTTTCCAGGTTTTTCTGAAAACATTCTGCTTGTCATTTCTTTTAGTGTGACTATATTCCATCATAATCATATACCACAACTTGTTTAGATATTTCTCAATTGATGGACTTTCCCTCAATTCCCAATTCTTAGCCATCACAAAAAGAGCTGCCATAAATAGTTTTGTATATGTGGGTCATTTTCCTTTTTTATATATCTTTGGGATACAGACCTAATAGTGGAATTACTGCATCAAAGGTTATGCACAGTTTTATAGCCCTTTAGTCATAGCCCCATATTGTTCTCCAGAATGATTGGATCAGCTCACAACTCCACCAACACTGCATTAGTGACACGCATTTTCTAGTCATAATAGCACTACTGATTTGATTGTGGTTCTCAGAGGAAGGAATGAAATGCAAGGTGTGGGAGTGGGCTGGAGGAAGCAATGGGAAAGATTGTCAAAATCAAGTATGAGGGATGCCACCTGGATGGTCTGAGTGCTATTCTGGAATCCATGAAAGGTGAAGAAAAAAACCAGGAAGACATACAATGCATTGGATGACTTCCCTACTGAGCTTTTACAGAAAGAAACAAAGAAGAATCAGGAGTGATTGTGAACTGAGAAATCATGTTTAGGCTTGAGTTCTGTACCAGTGAAAGGCATGCCCACATTGGTGAAATCACAATTCTCTCTGAGAACCACTTTGTTTCAAAGTGAATTAATAGAGACAACAATACTTGCACTACCTGACTCAAACGGTCAAGAAAAGTGCTTTGCAAGTTTAAAGTTCTATAGAAATATGAGCTCATGTTATAAAAAGTAATGATGTATAAAAGTAATATGAGTGGAGGATCCTTGGTTCTCACAGCCAGCACCTGCCTATCCTTTGGTTGGAATAGACAAGGTTGGGCCATATAGAAGTCTTGGACTATGAATTCCTGCTGCTTGGAGATTCCAGTCTCTTCTTTGAACTAATACAAAGTTCCTCTCCTTTAGCTTCAAGTATTTCTCCTTTACTGTATTCTCAGCTTCATTGATCATAAAGAGACAGAATGCTTCTTAATGTTCTAAGTTCCTGGTTAGTTCTCTGGGTTTGGAGATCCCACATCTCTTCCTTTCCTTTCACCACTGCTATGTGACTGGATGTCCAATCTAGCAACCATTCTTTTTCCTTCTTTTTATCTGCCATGGACAACAGCCCACAAGGATTCTAGGGCTTATTTCCTAAGGAAAGAGGATATTAAAAATTCACAAATAATACATGTAATTTCCTGCCCAGTAGCATGTAAGCTCTACAATGGTAGGAATTACTTTATTTTTGTTTTTCATCCTCAACACCCAGCACAACGCTTAGTACATAGCAATTGCTTAATAAATAGCAGATTGATTTGATTAATTATAATTAGATTTGATTAATTGATGGAAAGAAAAATACCCAATCCCAGATTGGGTGATAAGATTTCTAATCTAATATTTAATTAAAATTTTCTGAATATAGTTCAGCCACCACAAAGTAGCAAGTGGTCTAAGGAATAATCTAGTCAAATTTTTTATTTTACAGAAAAGGATCTGAGGCTCAGATATTTCTCCTTAGGTTGGGAGCACATGTTAGAGAATGTTAATCCCCTTCCTGGAGAATGGTGTTCTTTGTTCTTGCTTCTGCTCTGTCCCACCTCCCCCTATACCCTTTCAGATTTGATATTTGCCCATCTGGACACTCTGGCCCAAGCTCATTCCCTCAATGTGAAATCTTAGTTTCTATCTCAGTCACACATGATATTTTTTAGTTTCCCAACCATATTCCTACACCATCCCTAGTTATCTAATTTCTCCTTTCATCCATATAAAAAGAGGATGACAAGGAAATCCAGAAAGAAACCAAAAACAACTTGCCTTCCGATTGCTTTAAGTCAGGATAATTCAACCCAGTGCAAGTTTATCCTTAAACTTTACAATAGACAATCCCTTTCCTTCTTGGCTTTACCTGAATAGGCTTCCATAGACTTCAGTGATAATGGATTGACCACTGAGTGTGTGTAGGTGTGTGCTGGGGGAGGAGATTATTTTTCTTTGTAAAGGTTTCTTAGAATCCGAGGATTGGTGTGTCAGCACCATGGCCAGCAATCTACTACGTAGTTTATCTGCTGGCTGGGCCAGCTTATTTAATGGTTTTAGGGTGAAAGATAAAACACAATGGAAAGACTTTGTGTATTTTCTTTTAAAGTATTGTGACAGCTAGGAAATTGGACTCCTGTCAAAAGAAACCACAATGGCTGTTTCCTTTTTTTTTTTTTTTGAAGCAATTTTGATCTTTCAAGCTGTGAGGAAAAAAAAGCTTCACTAAATATACCTCTGTGGGTGTGGGTGTGTATGTATGTTGACTTTGGTGTTTATCTCCCTATCCATTCCCTAGAGAAGAAATCCCTCCATACATGGCCCTTACTCCTTCAATACTTCTTTTATTTTTCCTGTTTTGATTGGGTATAAAAGAAACTGAGTTCCCACACAGCAGAAGGGGGTGGGGGAGGAGGAGAGAAGAGATTGGAGTCTTTTGTGAAGATGGTCTGATTAGCTCTCTGCGCTATCCCACTTACCTTGGGGCTGGGGCTGGTCTAGAAAGGAAGCAAAGTCACCAGGTCTCCTTTAAACTTCTTGGGAGTGAAAAGAAGCCCCCATTGATCATTACAACACCCACAAACTATGGATTAGAACTTAAATGATCTCAGCACGACTCTAGGCAACCTATCAATCACCTAAATAGAATCCAGCTCTCCCTACTCCTTGAGCTAGACTTCTTGTTCAGGGGATCTGTAGGGACCCAGAAGGGGAAAAAGAATAACAGCCTTTCACAGGCAATAAGTCTAAAAGAAAGACTCTATCAATCAAAATAAAGGAGACAGAAAATAAGTTGGTATTTGGAGGGGAAGAAGAGATAGGAAAAGGAGTTCCCTCAGCATGCCTGAACCTGTGAAGAAAAGAGGAGCTAAAATTGGCAAGTACCTGATGCACAGCACAGGGCCCTGGGCAGCGGGTGGCACAATTACTATTCCCTGAACACTATAGCAATTTTCTATAATTACACTGACAGTCCCTGACGTTCCTGGATCATTGGTAGGAGAACAAAGTTGGAGATGGCAGAAGGATCTGACTCTGGAGCTAAGAGGAGCTGGAGACTATATTCCTGTCCTCTGGACTTTTCTTCCCCACGACTGATGGCTCTCTGATGCCATTCTCTCCAATCCAGTATTTGCCCCTGATTTGGGAAGGAGATTACAGCTGTAAAAAAATGTTTATTTTACCTTCTACCTCTTCTATGACTTTGTTTGCTCCCCAAAAGGGACTGCCTTCCTGGAGGACTGCAAAGGTATCTTGTTATGGAAGCAATGGAAGATGAAGTTGGGAAGGGACAGAGAATAAGACTGGGTACCGGGTCTAGCTGGTTACTTGCCTGAGATGGTATACATGGGATTGACACTTTGGGTAAGAGTTGGGTTAAATAATTTGAGTGGTTCTTTGTACTTTCTACTTCTGGCATAACATGATTTTCTGCTGTTGATAAGTCTTATCATAATCATAATCCTAAGTCATATAACCCTGCATTTAATTGCATTATTTGAAGCCTCTGCTTCAAATATGCAATTCAGCCTCATTAATTTGTCTTTACTTGGTAACAGGAAATTAGATGGTATAGTATACACATCGTTGGACTTAGAGTCAATAAGTCCTGAATTAAAATCATGCCTCAGACTCTTACTAGCTGTGTAACCTTGGGTAAATTCCTTAACTTCTCTGTGCCTCAGTTTCTTTCTCTGTAAAGTGGAGATAATAATAACAGTATCTACTTCCCAGGGTTTTTGTTAGGATGAAATGAGATAATATTTGTTAAGTATAACTATTCAAGCATTACATAAAAACTAGCTATTATTACATCATCAGAAGTGGGCAAACTATTGGATATACTTCCTAGGGACTCTACTCCTCCCCTGACATTCTTCTGCATGATAGAGAAAATTTGTTCTCAGGTGTTCCCATAACAAACTTAGAGAACTCTTGAGAGCCTGGCATAACCCAAATGTTGACTTGAAAGGATTGTCTCTTTCTTGGTCATATATCTATCCCCTTCCTCCTACTGTGGCCCAATCATCTCACTTCAGGCACAGATTCTACTGACTTCCAAAAATCTTAAGAGTAAATGCTTCTTTCAGATGATGTGGTCCAGATCCATTCTTGCCTTCTCTTCCTCTGCTCCCATCCTTGTGCTCTTGGTGACTTGAAGTTAACCATTAAGACTTCTTTTGTGTGAGTTAAAATGTACCAATTGATTTTAGTATCTACCAAGTGCCCTGCCTCTTCCGTGGAAATTCCTAAGTCCTCCAAAGCTGCAATAGCCTGGGATATTGAATTAATGTTGATTTTGTTGCAATTAAGAAAGCTGACCTGAGGCTATGTGATTTCAGGTTAACTTACTATGATAAAGAATTTAGAGGAGAGCAGTGTACTTGAGTCCAAAGTCACAAGAGAGAGCCCTGAGCTTTCAGTTGGTCCTGTAACCCACCTAGCTACTAGAAAGCCAACAGAAGGTCAAAGGTTAGCAGAGGCTTTGATTTGGAAGTGAGGAAGCTCTGTGTGTGTGTGAATTTCAGCACACTTCCAGTACACCACAGAAGAAAGGAGGAAAAGACTAAAGGATCAAGTCTAGGATTCTTTAGCCTAAAAGACTAATTCTCATATAGAATTAGCCAAATACTCATACGAGAATAAATTTAGCACTAGAAGTAAACATTGAGGTCATACAGTCTAAACCCATCATTTTACATATAGGAAAACTGAGGTCCGGAAATTCAATGACTTAAAGTTAAAAAAAAAAAAAGGAAAACAATAGAACTCAACAGGTAGTAGTATGGATTTGTTAGATATAATATTAGGATGTAAATTCCTTGAGGCTAGGGATTGTGTCACTTAAAACATTTTCGTAATCCCAGTGCTCATCACAGTGATTTACATAGTAGGTGCTTAATAAATATTTATTGCATAGACAAATGAAGAGAAAGGCAATTATTTAGTACAATATAGAATGAGAAGCAATAGCTATAAGGTATTAGAATAAGAGATCTAGGAAATTTATAGAAATGCTTTTTTTTCTGATCGTGAAAAAACCTTTTTATTTACCTTTGCTTAACTCTTATTTGATAGGTTGTTTTCAAGATAGTCAAAAGGAATAAGGGTCTGGCCTCTTTAGAAAGCTAAGTAATAAATAAAAGACTCCTTTTCCTGGGCAATTTGCCCTGACTGAAGAACTGAGGGTATCCATTCATTCAACACAATAACTGAGCACCTACTTTGTACAAGGAACCAAAACATGCAAACGTGAACATTACATGTGACTATGTCAAAGACCTGTGATTTTGCTAGAAATCTTCCACTGACACAGACTGTGACCTATCTATGACATATTATTAGTGAGTTGCTTGAGTCTCTTAAGAGTTAAGGGCCTATGGTCACACAATGTTAGAGGAAAGATATGAATTCAGGTTCTCCAGATTCTGAATCTAGCAGTCTGTCAATCTACCATGTTGCCCCAAGAATATGACACAAACCGTTCAGACAATGCGTATGATGATGATGATGACAATAATGAGACCTGACATTCACAGAATCAGAAAATTTGAGATCTGGAAAGGACCTCCGTGGACACTTGCCCAACCCATAGATGATAGGAATTTCCAGTGTCACATACTCAATGAGTGATCCTCCAGTCTCCAATTATAGATCTCCAAGGAGGAGAAATTCAGCACTTCTCCACGCAGTCCATCCTATCCTGGAACAGCTCTCATAGTTAAATTTTTCCTGATATTATAATGACTTCAGTTAGTCTCTTTGCAGCTTCCATCCATCACTCCTGGTTCTGCCTTTTGAGGACAAATGGAATAAGTTAGACCCATCTCTCAAATGACTGCCCTTCAAATACTTGAACATAGCACCTCTGAGTACTCTCATTTCCAGAGAAAACATCCCCAGTTTCCTGCCTGTCCTTATATGATATGGTCACAAAGTCCTTCCTTGATTGCACTCCTCTGAACCCTCTCTAGCTTTTCAGTGCCCTTCTTAAACTGGTGTCTAGAACTGAACCACAATACTCTCTACATAATATGGTGGGATTATCACTTCCCTAATTCCTGGGAGTCAGGCCTCTCATAATGCAGCCCGAGGACACATAAGGTTAGGTTTTTGTTTTTGTTTTTGGCTGCCTCATGTTAAACTTGGAGTCCACTAAAAACGTGAGATCTTCTTTTTCCTTTTCCTTTTTTTAAAGATATTTTTAAAAAAATTTTATTTTCAGTTTGAATTCATTCACTCCCATTTTGCCCTCATTGAGAAAATAAAAAAAAAACCCAAAACCCATTACACATATAATCAACAAAACAAATTCCTGGATTGATCATGTCCCCCCCCACCTCTACATACATACATGTAAATACACACACATATATACATATGTACATATTTTGTATGTCCATTATATATCAATATGTTTATATACATGTATGTCATACACATACTTCTGTCTACGATCTGAATTCATTGCCTCCTTATCTGAAGTAGGTAGAATGTTTTTTCATGAATCTTCCTCAACTGTGACTGGTCATTGTGTCGATCAGAGTTCCAAAGTCTCCCTAATCTTTTTTCAGAACAACTGATCTCTCTCTCTTTCTATGCCTCCCCCATCTTTCATTTGTGGAGCTTATTTTGTATACCAAAGGGCAAGATTTTACATTCACCTTTATCCAGTTTCATTTTGATAAATTCAGTTTGCAGCACTTGACCCTCACAAAGTTATTTCACATCCTTTTCTTCCCACTTTGTACTCCCACAATAGCCCTGGTATTCTAATAGGAGAAATAAATGGGGGATGGGAATACTACACATCTGTAATTTCATTGGTAAAGGGGGCTTCCCAATAGATCAACAGATAAGGAATTTTCCTGAAATGTAAGGTATTAGAAGTTACCTGAGAAAATGAAATTCTAGGAAATCAACATGCACAAGCACTACAATAATATAAATGGACAAGATCAGAACAATTGAAGCTGAATATTATGAAACTGTAATGATCAAAGTTGATGCCAAAAAGAAATATGGAGAGGAACTTCCCGCTTGTCCTTGGAAGAGGTGGGGCATTTGAGTGTGCAACACTCTATACAATATCATACTTTTTTCCAATGTGTTGATTAGTTTGGTTGATCTGCCTCCTTCTACCTCCCCACCTTTTATTCTTTGTTTCAAAGGTTGATAATCTGATAAGGGGAAAGGGAGGAATACATTTGAAAACATAGGTCATAGAAGAACATTTTTGTATATGTAAGTTTCCTCGAGGCACTGGGAGGTTAGAAGGGGTGCTCAGGATCACACAGCAGTATATGTCAAACAACTTGAATTTGAACTCTATTTTTCTTGACGTCAGCTCTCTGTCTACCTGTCATGTGGTCTCATATCCACTAAAGGCAACAACCAAAGCAGAATATGGTCAGTGCAATAAGAGAGCTAACTACAAAGTGCTCTGGGACCAGAGAGGAGGGAAAGATCCCCTCCTCTTTTTTTTTCTTTTTTTACTATTGAAATGTAAATATACAATAAGAAAAAAAACACACTATACAACTAAATATTGAAACTTAAACACAAAATAAGAAAAGAAAAAAAGTGTGTCATGTGCACAGCAGAACATGAGAGAACTCAAAATATATAGCAATAAATTTCCATTTCAAGAAAGCCTACATAATAAATATGTTGACAGCTGTGTTGACAGCTGTCCATCTTTTCTTTGCGTCCTTGTCAGTTTTCTTTTGTACTCTGCTGTGCACTTTTTACTTTGTTCTATTTCCCCCTTCTCTCAACTCCCTGACAAGGCCACAATTAAGCTTGTATATATTTATGTACAGATATAGATATATAGATACACATATACATATATACACATACACACATAGATATACACTTTCCCTAACAAATTCTACTTCTGATCTTTGTTTTTATGTTTATGCATATCTCTTTATCCCTCCACAACTCCTCTACTTTACTTCTTATCTTGCCCTTCTATTACTTAACCTACCCCCTCTCCAAGGATCTCTCCCTTGTCCTCCCATTCCCATTAATCTAAACACCTTTCTATACCCTCCTTTAACATATTCCCTCACCCTCCCCTCTCGAGATTCCTCCCCTATCTAAAAGATTCCTTCTTGATGGAAAAGGGAAATCAGGGAGACTGTGTTTGAGCCAAATCCTTAAGGATCAGTATGATCATTGTGAATCACTTTTTTCTAGGGCTTAGTTTTCTCATCTGAAAAAAATCATATATTTGGACTAGATGAGCTCTAAAATCTAACTGAGATTCTAGGACTCTCCCCTGATTGGACACCACTGATGGTAACCACTGTGAGTGCTGGTGGCATTGGAACCCAGAAGAATGGAAAATCTCTTTAGGGTTTCATTATACCCTCAAAACAGCATAATGATTCAGGAAGACATGGGTTCAAATCCTGCCTCAGACACTTACTAGCTGTGTGATCTTGGGGGTGGGGGGGAAGCTTTCAATTCCAGATTCTTAACCATTGTAAAAATGCCTAGCACATCCTAGGCACTAAGTAAATGGTGGTGGTGATGGTGGTGGTGGTGGTTGGGCACACCTAGTAGCAGTGTGAGCCAGGGAAAATCACTTAACACCTCTATGCTTCAATTACTTCATCTGTAAAGTGTGGAGGTTAGGCTCTGGCTTTTAAGGTCCATTGAAGTTTTGAATTTTTCATCTCTCGATCCTAAGAAAAAACTTTTGACTCTAGAAGAGCCATTAGTTTTCTCAGTTAAGTAATCTTTAACTTGGTTCTCTAGCTTGAAGGGGGCAAGGGTGGGCATCTAAGACTAGGAGACATTTTGAAGAAGAAGGCTTAGTGCTGATGGGTCCTACTTAAGTTGAGAGAGGACAAAGGAAAGGGCCTTTTAGAGCTACCCATCAAAGGGCCACGGGCTGCTCCTTCAGGTACTCAGGAGACTTCAGATTCAAAAACAACCTGATTCCCTGGACTGGACAGTGATCAGTGGGTGAGTGCTCCAAGTTCTAACAATTGGGATTTCTATTCTTATCCAGCTTCTCTGGCCTCAATCACTGAAGCACAAGCAGCCTGATTATGGGAGAGGAATAAATGCTAGGGATACAAATATCTCAGGAGCAAGGGTGAGGGGAGAGGAAGAAATATAGGAAAAGAAAATACATAAGCAAGCTAGTTGAGGCTCATTTGGGTCAGTTTCAAACAAATAGAGAAGAGGTGAGGATTTTGAAGTCTGAATGATAAGGGCAGCTGAACTTTTCTAGAACTGGGACCCTAGATAGGTAGGAGGCTGGGTTCTTTGTGTATCTTCTCTCTCCCTCCCTCTCTCTCTCTCTCTCTTACACACACACACACACACACACACACACACACACACACACACACAGAGCAGAGCCACCGTGAAACAATGAGACAATGACAAATGTTGGTCATTTGGAAGTTGGCTAAGGCAGGAGGCTTCTTTGGTGCCTCCAGTTCATAATAATGAATCTCCCTCAGGCCACCAAAGAATAAAGAAAAAAAACAAGAGAAGTATAGAGGGGATGTGTCTTTTAGTGGAAAGCACATTGGACTTGTATTTAAAAGATTCAAGTTTGAGTCGACACTGTCACCTTCTAGCTCCATGATACTGAAAAGTAATTTCACCTCTCCGAGGTTCTTTCTACTTCTCTGAACAATGGGAGTAGTCCACACGGCATGGTGAAAAGAACCCTAGTTCTTCAGGTAGCAGTCCTGAGTTCAACTTCCCCTTCTGATATTTTTCCACATGGGTGACCTTGGACAAGTTAATTAACCTCTCTGGGTTTTAGTTTCCTCACCCATAAAATGAGGAGGTTTAACTAATGGTCCCTGAGTAGCCATTTGTTTCTAGATCTGAGCTTCTCTGCTCTTATGCATTTCTTTTCTACTCCTTTGGACTGGACTCCATCATGCCCCAAGGAAATCTCATCTTCAAGAAACTCATCATCTGGTAAGATTCATCAGTCTTAATACTCCCAGATCCTCAGTACTCTTAGTACTTTCTGCCCTGTGATTGGACGGCTGGAGGGTGGAGCTAAGGACTTCTTCTTAAGGCTCCCTCTATAGCTATTTTTTGTTTTCCACCAGCCGCACTCCTTGGGCTGATCTCCATCATACTTTCCCTTCCTCGACCCTTCTGCCTCTCCCCTTTCAACTTTTTTTTTTTTTTTACTGTGTTGCTTCCCTTGTTAGATTATAAGGTGCTTGAGGGCAGGACCCTTCTTTCTTTCTTTCTTGACTGACACCATATTTCCAATGTCTTTTCAGTGTTTTGAGCAAAGTGTTTTGAAAACCTTTAAAAATTACTGAAATGTGAACTATTATTATTAGATCCAAATGCTAATAGAGTGGAAGGAACGCTGGAGGGCACACATCTCTTTCTTATCTCTCTTGGTTTTTCTTTCACCATGTAATAAGTAGCCTGAGAGAGGTTCATTATTATGAACCAGAGGCACCAGAAAAGCCTCCTGCCTTAGCCAACACTTAACCACCACTTGTCATTGTCTCACTGTTTCATGGTGGCCCTGCTATGTTTGTAGGGGAGAAGGAAGAGAGAGACAAAGACAGAGAAATGGAAGGGAAGGAGAGATGGAGGGAGGGAGGAAAGGAGGGAAGAAGAGAGAGAAAGAACACTGGATGGAAGGTCAGGAGGACTGAATTCTAGTGTCTGTCTTGCAACTAGCTCAGTGAATTTCCTTGGGGAGGTGAGATGGCTGAGCTAAATAAATGAACTCTAACCTCATGTCCATCCCTAATATCTTAGATTTTTATACAGGCATACTCAAGAGGCAGGGGAAAGTGAATGCAGCAGTCTGGGATGGAACGAGAACCAGCTTATAATTCTAGCAGCCCTGGGACTTGCTGCTTTTGTCTTTGTTGCTATTGCCTGTTTTTTAACAACAGCATGAGCATTGGCCATATACATCATGTTGCTGAGACAGCGACCTCTCATGATGGGAAGATCCAGTCTTGCCTTCTGAACTGAGGCCAAGGTACCTCATAATCCTTCCCCCTCAAATTATCATCATCATCATAGCATTCATATATATATATATGTGTGTGTGTGTGTGTGTATATATATGAAATGTGTGTATACATATATATGCTATACTTTACACATTTTATCTCATTTGTTCCTTCCAACAACCCTTTGAGAGGTAGCTGCTATTATTATTTTCATATTACAGATAAGGAAACTGAGATTGAGTGAGATTAATTTTTTTTGCCCAGGGTCAAACTGCTGATGTCTAAGGCAGGATGTGAGCTCAGATTTGAAAGATCTGAACTTCCTGACTCCCAATCCAGCATCCCATTGACCCTACTTACCCAACTGCCTTAATAAGAACCTCTTCCCATACAATCAATGACTGACACAGGATTTGCTACCATTTTAGGCAGCGCAGTCAGGTTGATCCAAAAAGTCCAACTTTGTGGACCTAGCTCTTCTTACAAGAGGCTGCCTCTGCTGTATACACACCCTGTATACTATACCTTTTCCTCTTGCCTGGCGCCTTCACTATACCACTTTGTCTGGAATGTGCCTCAGTCCCCTACATAGATAAATCACAGATCACACATTGAAGACTAATCACACATAATCTAAATCACAGATTTAGAGACCTTGGATATATTGAACCCATTTCATAGATGAGGAAAATGAGGCGCAAAGCTGCTAAGTAATTTGTTCAGAGCCCCAATGCTCCTAAGTATCTGTGTCAGGATTTGAACCTACTTTCCTGGCTTTAAGTCCTTTAATGTATTCATTATACTGCCCTGCTTCTCACAGAACCTTTCATGCCTTAAGATTCCATCCCCTGGTAAAGTCTCACTAATTTGCACCAGCCAGTCTATGACACTAGAGGTGAGAAACCAATCAGATACCCATGCACAAGACTCTGTCCTCCCAGGGAAATACCCAGCCCTGTTCCGTATCAGAAAACTGCCTTGTTGAATTCACAATGAAAAATGCTATCCACATCCAGAGAAAGAAGTGATGAAGTCTGAATGCAGATAGAAGCATACTATTTTTCACTTTCTTCATTTTTTCATGTTTTTTTTAGTCTGTGTTTTCTTTCACAACATGACTAATATAGAAATATGTTTTGCATGATTGCACGTGTATAACCTATATCAAACTGCTTACCCTCTCAGGAAAGGGGGAGGGGAAGGAAAGAGAATTTTGAACTCAAATTTTTTTTAAAAATGGAGGTTAAAAATTCTCTTTATATGTAATTAGAAAAAGTAAATTTTTTTTTACAAAAGAAAGAAAACTGCCTTGTTGCACGGGATTCCCAGTGTTTCTGTGTCATACGGGAAAGCATGACAAGATTGGCTTAACTAGCTTCACTGGATCCCTCCTGCTGGATCAACAGTCCTCTTCCTGAGCATCATCTCCTCTGAGGCCTTGACACCCCATTTCTTTTCCCTTTCAGAAATCCAGTAAAATCTTTGTCTCTTCAAAGACTGTGATCTGGAACTATCCTCTGCCTCCTTATTCCTGTTAAGCCACAAGCCTTTCCTATGTGTGAGTTATAATAGTCTGAATGAATAAAGGTCTATTGCTTTCTGTATTTACTGATTTGTCTCTACTGGAAACCCCCAACTCATCCCAAAGGAGCTCCAATACACTGGAATAATGGCAGGAGGACAAGAGGTGGAAGAAAGAGGGAGCGATGTGATCCAAGCCCACATTCTAGCATACAAACAGAAGCCACATCTGGAAGAGTTGGCTCCCACTCCTTCATTTCCCCTGGGAAGGAGGGAATTGTACAGTAGGACATATTTTCTTGAAGGCAGTGGCCATTTCATAGCATCAAAAATGTATAGATTGATCAAAGATAGTAATAGTAATTATGGTAATGATGAGGATGGGGGTGATGATGGCGAAAAATTATTGTAAGCCTTAAAGGTTTGCAAAGTGCTTCACAGATGCAATCTCCTCTGACCTCACAATCACCCAGTGAGAGGTGCTATTATTATCTCCTCCTACAGAAAAGGAAATTGAAACTGAAAGGAGGTGAAGTGATTTTCCCAGGGTCACATAGCTAAGCAGATATCTGGGGCAGAATTCAAATTCAGGTTTCCCTGACTTCAAGCCCAACACTTTCTCCACTGCCCTCCTTAACTACCCTAATTTAGACATAACAGTGACCCTTGGAGGTCATCTGACTGTTTCTGGTTTAAAGATAGACCTTCAAAATATTCTCATCTAATCTCCTTGTTTTACTGATGTGGAAACTGAGGCCAAGTGTCTTGTCCAAGATCACAAAGGTAGTAAATAAATGGAATCTCACTACTGAATCATAATTGCTTGGACCACACTACTCCATCCCCCACCCCAGAGCTTTTTCAGACTCATAGAATTTGAGGGTAAGAAGAGATCTCAAGAGGTCATCTAGTCTGTCGTTGTTCAATCATTTCAGTCATATTTGATTCTTTGTGATCTCATTTGGGGCTTTCTTGGCAAAGGTACTGGAGTGGCTTGCCATTTTCTTCTCTAGTTTATTTTACAGATGAGGAAAATGAGGCAAACAGGGTTAAGTGACTCACCCACATTTATACAAATTGTGTCTGAGGCCAGGTTTGATCTCAAGAAGATAAATCTTCCCGACTCCAGGCCCAGCACTCCATGCACTGTGCTACCTAGCTACCCATCTACTCTAACCCATGCCCAAAAGGAAGTCCCATTAATACATGAATTGGAAAGTTTTCTACAGGACTGGATCGAAACCCCCAACCTCTTCTTATTGATGAAAAGACTACTTAGTAGGCAAATCTAGGCAGTTCTTCAACCTGGGCCTGAAGACCTCCAGTGAGGGGGGAACCAACAACCTTTCAATAGCCCAGCTGCTTTGGACAGTTCTGACTTTTAGGAAATTATTTCCTGACTTTGAGCCTAAATTTGTCTCTTTCCAACAACATAGTAATGAAGATGCTGCTGATGATAGCTAGCATTTATATAGTACTTTAGGATTTGCAAAGCATTTTTTATATTATTATCTCATTGCATCCTTCTAATCATTGTTTTTGATTCTGTCCTCTTTGGCCAAACAGAAAAATCTAATCCCTTCTTCAAAGACAACCCGTCAGATACTTGAAATCAGTTATCATGCCCCTCCCCACCTTGCTTTCTCTAGACTGGCATTCTCAGGTCCTTCAACCAATAGTCATATGGCATGGACTCAGGGCTCTTCACCATCTTGATTGCTTTTCTTTGGATGCTCTCCCACTTATCAATGTCCTTCCAAAAGGACACAGCAACTGTCCTTTAGCCGAGTTTCCCATCCTGTCCTTGTTACATCTTATAGCCTAAACAGGAGTGACAGCCAGGAAGAACCATTAGGAAATTGGAGTCCTATTGTGAAGGATAAGTACTTGTTAGCTTAAGTGAGGCAAAGGGTCACAGCTCTTCATGTGAAACGATTACTTGAGCCTAAGTCTACAGAGTGAAATTGCCATTCTCTTGTGGAAATTATTATCATTCACTGGCAAGCATTCACTAACGATTCTAATACAGACCAGACACTTTAGTTCAGGCAAATGATTAGAGTTGCTAGTGAGACTCTAAATCATTCATTTCCTAATTGATCTTCTTTGTTTGATGGATATAGGTTCCTTCAGTCTTTAGCCTTGACAATTACAGACTAGGTGTATACATACTCATTCTTTCCACTACTGGAGGGTAGAACCAACCAGAAACAAAGGCTTGAATAGGTGAATGTCTGGATGGTGTGATTTGAGGGGCATTCAGAAGATTTTTGTGCTCCCCCAAACTTTTTTCCAAGTATGCTTGAAATTCTACCATTAGAGTGTCATTCATTTGGGCATTGCCTTCTAATTTTTACATACTCCTTGATAAGTGGGGGGTTTGAGGTGGGGAAGGGGAACCTGTGATTTCATCTGTGTAAGGAATATTGCATTGTGAAGAAGGAAGGAAGGAAGGAAGGGAGAGAGAGAAGGAGGGAGGGAGGAAACACTTATTAAACACTTATTATATGCTTCTCACGTTTTCAGTTGTTTTCAGTCATGTCTGACTCTTCATGATCCCATTTGGGGTTTTCTTGGCAGAGATACCGGAGTGGTTGGCCATGCCTTCTCCAGCTCATTTTACAGATGAGGAACTGAGGCAAACAAGATTAATTGACTTGCCCAGTATCACACAGCTAGTAAGTGCCTGAGACTGGATTTGAACTCACTATGGCACCTACCTGCCCACTATGCTAGACTATTTGTATTTCATTTGATCCTTACAACAAGCCTGGAGAGGTAGGTGCTGTTATTATGCCCATTTTCTAGATGAGGAAATTGAGACAAAAATTAAAAAATTAAAATTGCCCAATATCACACAACTAGTAAATGAGGTCAAATTTGAACTCAAATCTTCCTGACACCACTCCCAGCACTCTATCTACTGTGCCACTTGCTGCCTCTGTTCTATTAATATCATATTAATGCAAATGAGCAGCATCTTATGTTATAGACTCAGAAAATTGGCTGTATCAGAAGTGAAACTTGAGCCCAGGTCCTCCTAACTCTGAGGCTACCTCTCCAGCTTAGAGAGGATATCACATTTAGTTCCTAATATCTTAGTGTGAAATAATGGATCAAATGCTTTCTTTCAGGATAGGTAAAAGTGGAATTTGCCCTGGACATAATTTGAGAGTAAAGTAAGGTAGATTTGAGCAGTTAGGTGGCAGAGCAGGTAGAGGCCTGGAATCAGGAAGATTCATCTTTATGAACTCAAATTTGGCCTCAAACACTTAGCAACTGTGTGACCCTGGGCAAGTCACTTAACCCTGTTTGCCTCAAGGAAAATGGCAAACCACTTTAGTATCTTTGCCAAGAAAACCCCAAAAATTGGGTCATGAAGAGTCAGCTATATCTGAACCAACTGCACAACAGCAAGGTAGATTTACCTAGCAGAGGGTAACCCAGATGGTAAGAGGTTTAGATACCAAATCATGTCAAAGGTAAATGAAGGAATTGGGGTTGTTAATCTTGGGTAAGAGGAGACTGAGGTGAGATGATTGTTGTCTTCAAATATTTCAAGGGCTTCCACAGTCCAGGAGATATTAGACACATTCCATGGAGCTCCAAGGAACAGAATTAGGCTCTGTAGGCAGAAGTTACAGGGAGGCCAACTTTGGTTGCTTATGAAGAGAAATTGTTTAGCAATTAGACCTATTGAAAAATGGAATGAGTAGTAGTAGTTTGCTATGACTGAAATGAAACAGATTTTGTGGTGATGTTGTGCATTGGTACTGGACCAGAGAGATGATCATCTCAGTGGTAGGAAAGTGTTTTTACTCAAAGTTCTTTGATTTTGGACCATAGCAGCAGGAGAGAAATAGTATAAAAAGGGACTTGGGAAAAGGTAAGGATGGAGGAGGAGGAGGAGAAAAAGAACATGAAGAAAAAGAAGAAGAAATAGAAGATGAAGATGAAGAAGATGATGATGATGGAAAAATAGAAGATGATGAATATGAAGAAGGAAGAAAAGAAGGAAGAAGATGAAGAAAAAGGAGATGATGAAGAAATAAAGAATATGATGATGAAGATGAAAAAGAAGAAATAGAAGATGAAGGAAGAAAAAGAAGGAAGAAGATGAAGCAGAAGAAAATTCTTTTGTGATTTAAGGTTGGCTAAATGTGTTCCTCACTATGACTCCATAAAAGATGTAGTGTTAGAATTATTAATACTATTTTGTAAATGTTGTATTGTGTAACTGTGATCCAGACTTGCCCCAGCCTCACATACTTACTAGCTAGGGGGCCTTGGGCAAGTCACTTAATCTCAATTTTCCTCAGTTACTTCATCTGTGAGAACAGGACGATGATATCTATTTCACAGGGCTGTTGAGCGGATCAAATGAGGTAATAGTTCTAAAGTACTTTGTACAGTGTCTAGCACACAGTAGGTGGTTAATAAATGCATGTTTCCTTCCTTCCGAGTTCATACAGCTAGTAAATGTCAGAGCTCTCTTGATTCTATGACCGTACTCTTCACCCTAATCCAGTGGTTCACAACCTGTAATTTAATGACTCCCAGAGTGAGAGCAGGGATGGAATGAAAAGTTATTGCAAAGGGTTCACTAATCCATGTACTCATAGAGCTGTCATTTTGATCGATCTGGGCACAGCGGGGTTGGGGAGGGGGTGAGTATCCAGATTTGTTATTTTGTCAGGGGAAGGAACTCCCAGTGTGGAAATTCATTCCACTGATTAAGATAACTAACATTTTAACTTATAGAGTTAGAGAAATACCTGGAACACTAAAAACTTAAGTGACTTCCTCAGGGTCACACAGTGAGTATGTAGGTATCAGAGACAAAACTTGAACTCAAATCTCTTTTACTCCAAGGTCTTCCTTTGATCCCTCACCAAACACCAGTGGATTTTTTTCTAACTCTGACAAAATATACAGTGTGATTCATTATAATAAACAAGCAAACATACCTTCCGTATAAACAATATCTCACACATATTCTATATATTTGGTGTTTTCAAATGTATGTAAATGTTGGTGTGATTTGCAATAAAATACAAATTGACTTAAAAGTGTTACTGAAGTCATAGGCACACTTTCTCACCATGTATTTTCTTTTTTGCAAACACAATAATTTATTAAAAATAAAACCTAAATGAATATTTTAACATATGCTTACAAATTTTGATCAAGTAGCTTTCATAGAAAATGCTGTAGCCAGACGTCAAGTCTGACTCCACCTGGATAAGCTCCCCCGCCTAAATCCTTCCCAGGTTTGCTACAGAATCAGCAAGACGCCCTCCCTCCCCCAGACCTCCAAAGTAATCAACATAATGTCTCGTCATAGTTTAAACATGACAAAAGGCCACATAATAATAGAAATGAGTTCACCGATGCCTCAACACAAAAATCTATAATGGGGGCTAATTTCAATTGTGTTAGAAAAAGAGAGTGAGAAATGCAAGCAAATCCGCTGCCATTCAGAAGAAATTAAAAGAAAGATTAGTGCAGGACCTGGCATAAAATAGCGCTATATAAATACTTGTTGACTAACTGATTGATGGATGTTCCCCCAAAAGGGCACAAGGGAGATAGTTGGGAGAGATATCAGACTTTATCAGAATTAATCTCATGTAACAAAGAACCTCCTACGATAGCAAATAATTGTAGTGTACAAACATGCTGGAATATTCTTCTGTAGTAAGATATGGTAGCTGAAAGAAATTCAGAGAAACCTGGGAAGACTTGGATGCACCGATGCAGAGTCAAGAGAACAATATACATAGTGACTGCAGTAATGTCAATAAAGGGAATGTGACAAGGAAGCTTCATTGAACACCAATAATAACCAATCTGCAGAATAGATAATGCTATATACCTTCTTTCTCTAGCAAGCCAGGACGAAGGAGTAGTTTGGCTCTGGTAGTAGATGAAACTGGGACCAGGATTGTTGTTCCATGACTAAATACCTCAACCTTCCCTACCACCCAAATTACTAGGAGGGAGGGTTCCACTAGGTTCCCTTTCCTCCCTGCTGAGAACTTCTTTTCCAACTTGTCATGAGTATCAAGCTGGCTAGGTCTTCCTGGGATATCATCTGTTTCAAATTCCATGGTAGTGTGTTTCATGATGACATTAGCATCTTACATAGTGGAAGAGATCAGAGAGCTGAAATAGTTCCCTTTGTGGATTTTCCTTGAAGAACCAGTGAACAAGCTTAATGTGAGTCTGTAATGTGATATGGCTGCCAAGAAAGTGAATAACATCTTGAACTGCATTAGCTTCCAGAAATGAGAAGGTAATACTCCCTTGTACTCTGTCCTGGTCAAGCCACATTTGGAGAATCGTGTTCAGTTCTAGGAACCACAGTTTAAGGAGCGTGTGATTAAACTGGAGAGCACAAAGGAGAGCAAGGATAGTGAAGGGTCATGTCATATTTAAGGATAAGCTGAAAGAACTGGGGATGTTTAGTAAGGAGAAGACCTAGAGGAAACATGGTAGTTAATGGTCAAGTATTTGAAGGGTTGCCATTTGGGAAAAGGATTTGACTTGTTCTGTTTGGCTCCAGAGGGCAGAACCACAAACAATGGGTGGAAGCTGTAGGAACAAATTTAGGTTGGTGTCAGGTAACAATTAGAGGTATCCAAAAAAGGAACAAGTTGCCTTTTGAGATGGTGGCTCCCCCTCATTGCAGGTCTTTGAGAAGAGACTGGATGGATGATATGTTGGGTATGTTATGGGGATTCCTTTCAAGGATTCGTTAGACTAGATTTGGTTCATTGGGTGCTTTAATACAAATCCACAAAGTAAATTGTTTCAAATTGTAAGATCTCTGAAGTCAAGGACTCTTTTGCCCGTTTTTGTATCTCCAGCATTTAGCACAGTGCCTGGAGCATAGTAGGTGCTTCATTAATGTTGACTGATTGACTGTTCTGGTATGTAGGAGGCTGATGCCACCATGAAAGGCATTACTGTGGAACTGAAGCAGGTGGTATGCCTACTCCATTCCAACGCAGAAATTCTATAAACAGCTTGCATAACTGAGTTCTCTTCTCAGTGACCTCAGCCTTCCTTTCCCATACCAAGCAAGCACAGCAGCTTTGTTACTTTACCACTGGTCTTGCTGGCAAAGGAGATATAGGGAAGAACAGCCAAGGAAGTCACTTCTGCCAGTTCTCTCCCCGCCACTCCCACCTCCATTTCTAAGTTCCAATACAACAGTCATCCTGTATTTTCCCAAAGAAGGAATGCTAATTGCACAATTATGATCATGTTGGGGGTGGGAGGCAGCTCAGAGAAACTTTCTGACTTTAAAAAAGGTCTCAGAAGCAACATGGATTACTGTATAGAGGGATGGCCTTGGAATTAGACAGACTTGGGTTGCGGTCTTCCTCTGGCACATGCCAGCTATGTGACCAAAAGGGCAAGTGACTATGTAGTTCAGTGGGAAGATTTGTGGTTCTGGAGACAGAGAATATAGGTTAAAATCCCACTTCTGATTATTTCCACCTGTATAGCTTTGGGGAAATCATTTCACTTCTTTGGCCCTCACATTGATGTCTTTATCTGTAAAAGGAGTTAATTAGATGGCTTTGAGGTCCCTCTTAGAGTTATGATCGTATGACTTGTGTTCAAGCCCAGCTTATCTGCTTATTACCTTTCTGACTTTCTGCAAGTCACTCTATCCCTCTGGACCTCAGTCTCCCCATCTGTGAAATGGACTAAACAATGTGAAATCTCAGTCATGATAGGAACTTAAGCCTGTCTGTATCCATGGAGGGAGCTTTCTCACAGGGAGTTCAACACTGATGAAATCACTGGTCCAAGCCAAAATAAAGGGACTTGGACTGAAATGAGCCCCAGCCAGAGAGTAGATGTTGCAGCCTGGAATCTCTAGCTGACATTAGATGGTGCAAGGTTCAGTACCAGCAGCACCTCCCACAGGAATCTACTACTGGAGGGAGCTATCTGATGTGTTAAAGGGGTTCTGACTGGTGCCCCTGGTGCTGGCAGCTGTCACCCTCCAGCACGGAATCATCTTCAGCTAGGAGCCCTGCTGTTTATGACCCAGCTCACAGCTACCAGTATAGCAACAGGACTCTTAATTAACTGTCTATGGGCCTTTAAGAGTAGCATGGTGGAACTTAGGGGAAGAGGCTGCCAGCTCCTGACATAGGTAAGTCTACTTGCTGGCTGTCTACCTGCACAGATCAACTAGACAGCATGATGGATGGAACATTGGACATGCATTCAGGAAAGTCAGAGTTCAAATCCTGCCTCAGACACATTTACCAGTTGTGAATCCCTGGGCAATTCACATAACCTCCATCTACCTCAGTTTTCTTACTGAAGAAAGGGGATAACAAATACACTTATTGCATAGGGTTTGCTGCGAGAGCCAAGTGAGGTAGCATACAGAAAACATTCTGCAAACCTTAAAGTATTATAGAAATAGTATAAAAATGCTGACTGGCTAGATAGTATTATTTTATTTTGAAGAAGCTAGAAAAATGGTTCCTTGCTTTCATCTTTCCTGAATGTGACACCTCAGCTCTATTGCCAACCACAGCTTACTTTTCCCAACATGGACTGTGAGCGTTCAGGGCTCTAGCCTTTTGTCCTAAAATGGGAATTAGTGAAGCACTTGAATCCTAGATTTAGAGCTCAAAGATAGCTCAGAGGCCTAAGGCAATCCCTTTTATTTTACAGATGAGGAAATTGAGGCCCCAAAAGGTTAGTGACTTGGCCAATGTCACACGATGTCAGAGCAAGTTGTAGAACTGCTATATGAACCCATCTTTTAACCCCACATTGCAGGGCACATTCGTCTACATCACACAAAGAGGAGGAGACTGCATGGTGAAGTGTCCGCTTTGGAAACTTGCCTCCCAGATAAAGCATCCTTGGGGACTCAGAGCATTAGTTAAGAAGGTTTCGTTGTTTAGTCACG
This sequence comes from Bettongia penicillata ogilbyi, assembly GCA_023548195.1. Classification (NCBI taxonomy): domain Eukaryota; kingdom Metazoa; phylum Chordata; class Mammalia; order Diprotodontia; family Potoroidae; genus Bettongia; species Bettongia penicillata. The sequence continues at coordinate 302,843 of JAJHZJ010000070.1, read as the reverse complement.
ATTGATTCTTCCTGACCCCTTTTGGGGTTTTCTTGATAAAGATCCTGCACTGGTTTGCCAATTCCTTCTTCAGCTTATTTTAAAGATGAAGAAACTGAGGCAAACAGGGTTAAATGACTTGCGCAGGGTCACACAACTAAGAAGTGTCTGAGGCTGAATTTGAACTCAGGTCTTCCTGACTCCAAGTCCGGCACTCTATCCGTTGTACCACCTGGCTGCCCCGGTAAAGAAGATAGGCTTAGAGAGGAAGAAGGAAGTCAAGACCAGGATAAGAAGGCTGAAGCAGGTGCTGTGGAGCCCTTAGAGCTCCGTCAGACATCAAAGACACCAAGGTCATCTGCTGCATGCCGGGCCATCTCCAGTCATCTGCACTTTTGTCCTGCTGCTGGACTTTGATGACTCTGGAACAGAGAGTGAGGCTGGCAACCTTGTGTAGCTGTGCCTCACCTAGATCCAATTCATGCATGAGTCCTCGCCCTGTGATGTCATCGGTCCCCTTTGGAAATTAAGGACAAATAATGGAAATAGTGACAAAGAGAGAGTTAGGTCCAGCCCCTGACACTCTTGCTGCTTTGTTGTATGATAGGAGTCAGATCACTCACCTCTCAGACTTGATTTCCCCTGCTGGACCCCAGGAGCGCTTCACTTGGTGAGAATGAGACGACTCTCTGGAAAAGACATATGCTTGCTGTTGGGAACTCCTTTGGGGGCAGCATGAACCAAACACAAGAAATTACCCATTTGACACTGGATTCTCACAGGGTTATAAAAGCTGCTTAAATGCCAGCACAGAATTCTCTCCAAGTATAACCTGTCCTTGACATAACCCTGCTCAGTTCCCCTTCAGCTTTAGGGAGCCTCCAGGGGGAGCCGGAAGGCATTTCCCTATTGAGTTCCTAGTCGCCTTCTCCTCCCCCTGAGAATCCATCTCAGGAAAATATGGCTATTGACAGGGCAGGGGAAATATTGCCTTTTCCCAAGGCCTGGGGAGAGATACTAGGTATCCTTTATCTGTGCTAGGAATACTGAGGAAAATGATTGTCTATTTGTAAAAACTAACTAAAAATATAATTTCTCATTAAAGAATTTCCCCTGAATAAAGAGCATGAAATGTCCCTGTTGCTTCAGACATGACCTCTACTTAGTGTCATTTCTACTTCCTCCACACCTACAACTTGAACCCTATCCCAGGTCCCTCAGATCTGATAGGTCAGCTTTTGTCTTAGCTTGCTGGGACCCAAGCCTCTAACCCATTCCTTGTCCCTAGCTGGAATAACTGTCCCCACTTCTTCCCCTTTTGCATTGGCCTGCCTTATTACAATGTGACCTCCGTGAGTGTAAGAATTGTTTCAACTTCCCATGTTTGAATTCCCAGAGCTTAGAACAGTCTGATACACGTTGCTACTGTTCAGTCATTTCAGTCATGTCTGACTCCATGACTTCCATCTGGGGTTTTCTTGGCAAAGATACTATAATTGTTTGCCATTTCCTTCCCCTGTTCATTTTACAGATGAGAAAACTGAGGCAAACACCGCTAAGTGACTTGCCCAGGGTCATACAGCTAGTAAGTGTCTGAGGCTATATTTGAACTCTGGTCTTATTGACTCCAGGCCCAAAACTCTATCCATTATGCCACCTAGCTACCTGTCTGCTGCATAGTGAGTACTTAATAAATATTTTATGTATCAATCCTAAGATATTTCTATGATTCTAGGTATAGCTCTCTGCTTAGAACACTATGAGAGCTAACTTGATCCAAAACCTGAAAAGAGAGAGAGGAGAAAGAGGGAGAGGGAGAAAGAAAGAAAAGAAAGGAAGGAAGGAAGAAAGAAAGAAAGAAAGAAAGAAAGAAAGAAAGAAAGAAAGAAAGAAAGAAAGAAAGAAAGAAAGAAAGAAAGAAGGAAGGAAGGAAGGAAGGAAAGAAGGAAAGAAGGAAGGAAAAAAGGAAAGAAAGAAAAAGAAAGGAAGGAAGGAAGGAAGGAAGGAAGAAGGAAAGAAGGAAGGAAAGAAGGAAAGAAAGAAGGACAGAAAGAAAAAAGGAAGGAAGGAAGGAAGAAGGAAAGAAAGAACATCAAACTGAGAGGGGAAGACCCTCCGAATTACTGGTCAAAAGAGAAACAATTACTACTTGCATTCTCTCTGAAGCATCAGGGCCCAAAAAATAATTATTAAGTGCTTCTTGGGCAGGGACCTCTTTTTGTCCAGTCAATGAGAGCCAAAGTGAATTAGGTTTATGGCATGATCTATAAGAAATTAGTTTAGCCAGTAAGCACCAAGAAAATAGGTAGGTTCCAGCCATCAAAATTATCCTCCTTTGGGCAGAACACGCTCCCATATGAGGAGGAGGTGAAGGTTCTAGTCTGAGTAGAGGTCATGGCAGAAGCAACAGGGAAATTTCATGCTCTTTATTCTTTATCTAATGAGAAAGATGTATTTTAAGTTAGTTTTTACAAATACAATCATTTTCCTTAGTATTCTTAGCATAACATAAAAGATATATATATTTCATATTTTCTATATACATATGTGTTTGTTTGTATGTATAATAGGTATGACAGCATCTGCCACAGGTTTTTGTGAGGCTCAGATTAGATGCAGTACACTCTGTGATCAAATGGATGTAGGAATTTTCTTCCCCCCAGTGCTGGAGTTTACCATCATTCAGATGGAGTTTACCACCAGACTCTGGGCCCCTTTTCCAGGTCCTTCCCCAAGTTCACCATAGGGGAAGCATCCAGGCCTTCCTCCTTCTCTCCTGACCAGGCTCCCCAAGGCTCCAGCAGAGCCTGGTGATCTCCCTGTCATCCCTCCCCTCACCACACAGCCAGCCCAACTTCTCCTCCTGCCGGACAATTCCTCCTTCACTTTATTTCTCCTCTTCTTCAGAGTTCCTCATTCATTCTATGTTGCAGCCTGCTCTTCTCCCCCACGAACCTCTCCTTGCCCTCTGTACTATGCTCATTTTTAATTATTTAGAAACTTTTATGCTTTGTCCCATTGTTAAATGACAAATCTATATGCAAATCTCAAAGTGTTACATAAATGTTAGCTATTGTTATGCCGATCTTGGCTTACTTTCCAACCATATTCCAGGCTATCTGTGATTCTGGCCTGTTTCCTTCTAACTGATGCAGAATTCAAGGCAACAAGAATGTATTAAATGCCTGCTATGTCAAAGATTCTGTGCTAAGTGCTGGGGATATATGCAACAACAACAAATTCCTGCCTTCAAGAAGCTTACTTTCTACTGGGATTCATAGAGACTGAGTTGGATGGAACTCCAGATATTGGCTAGTACCTCAAGAGGAATCTCTTCTACAATATCCCTCACAAGTAATGGGGATATCACTGACACCTGAGGTAGCTCACTCCATTTGTGGATCACTCAGACTGATGAGAAATTTTTTCTTTACTCTGACTTCGTTCCCCAATTTTAACAAATTGCTTCTTTTTCTGATTTTGGGGGCTAAGTAGAGTGCGTCTAATTTCCTGCTTGATAACCCTTCAAGTGTTTTAAGACAATTACTCATTCTTGACCCGTCCCGCAGGTCAACAATCGTGGGTCAGGGACGCTGGAGAGTGCCGGGGGAGCTGGGCTCGAGGGGGACCCGGGGGACCTTGGAAGGCCACGAGGTCCGGGGACAGGATCACGGAGAGGAAGGAGACCGAGGCATTGTTGGTGGCAGGCAGTCTCACTTTATTGCACCAGGGGAGGGTTTATATAAGCAATCACTACAAAGTCATATCCTGGGGGTGGAGTTTTTCATCTCATTGGTGTGAGCCCTTCCAAACCAAACCAAAAAAGGGCATGATTCCCTATCCCAGGTCGTATTCCCTTCTGGTTGGTTGGTGGCTGCTTAGTCTCAGACCAGGAAGTCTTTCTAGCGCTGGGCTGGCAGAGCCACGTGGGCAGGTCAGGACTTCCTAGTACTCTCTTCCCGCCAGGAAGGGCTTTGGTCCATTGTGCCCTTAACAACTAAGAAGAGGGAGAAAAGAGTAACTGACAATTCAGTCTCCAGTCTCCAACATGTCCCCCGTTTTTATTTAAAAAGGGGAGGTGGCTGGCCTGTCTTAGGCTATGTGGCCTGACTCCATGCCTGGTACCGAAAGTGGGCAGGGCCCCTGTCTTAGGCTATGTGGGTGGCCCCCACCTCCAGCATTTCTGGTAGGTGGACCCACAATAATCCCGTCATTGGGTACCTCTGCAGCCAATGGCATGATTATCCAGGTCATGGGGCCACAATATTCCCGTCATTGGCACAGTCACAGCAAAAGCACATTATTGATCATAGCAGGGTACAGGGACGCTTTTGAAAAGTTTGATGGTATAATTAGCAGTAACCCTAATATAGTCCCAGGAGGAAGAAGGACCCCAATAAGTGTCACCCGTGGTTTCACAGTCCCAGCTACGGCAGTAATAATCAGTTATGCCTCCACATTTGGTGTTCAAGGCACGGCTTCTATGAGGGCCGGGGCAAACATAAAAGGGGAGTGTTCTCAACATACTTCTTCGGGATTGTGTACCACACCCACCCCATGGATCAGGGAACTGCTTTCCGGAGGGGGCCTCCTGTTGATCAGAATATCCCTCCAAGTCCCAATTGGCCGGAGCCCCTATGGCTAGTTTACAAAGATCTGCCGAATGCAAATCTTTGAGTGATTTGAAATGAAGCTTTTGAAATTTCTTGGGAGGGGTGTTTTGTGCAATTTGGGCATCATCTGCATGGTCATCATCATTCTTATTCTCATCCTTACTGGAAGACCCGTCCTGGGAATGAGAATCCGCAGGGGGTTCCTCAGCGGAGGATGAGGGGGAGTGCTGTGTATGCCAGATTGTCCCCACAAACAAAAACTTGCCCTAGTGGGGGGTACAGGGGGTCAGAGGTATTCGTCCAGGAAGAGCAATTTGGGGGCAGGGAGGACCCAACATCGAGGGTAATAGAGTTATGGGGGGTAATTCCGGCGTAGCAAGGGGAGGGGAGAGCAAAGGGAATGCCGGGCTGAACCTTGAAGTATTTAAAACCAAACCCATTCCAATTCCCAGGGATACCCTTCTATAGACAAGGTGGGAAACCTGTGACTAGTTCTGAAAAGTTAGTGTCTCTGAAAAAGAGTCCCATTATTATCATAGTATAGTCCATCATCTTTAAACATGTGAGAAATATTGCCTTGGATGATAAATTTGGTTATTGTCTCACTCCATGACATCACCCTTAACCATGGTGGATTCCTGACGAACGCCCATCTCTGTTGTTCCTTCGGTGCTGGGTCGATGGACGCAATGTTCTTGAGTGTCATGATAAGTACGAGAAAAATGAAAGGAGTCATCGTGACCTAGTTGATTAAGCTTCTCCAGAAGTTTTTTCATCTGCCACCGATAGCACCTCCTCACTTCCTGTGACCGCTTCACCTTGGCAGTTGTCCTCTATCACTCTTATTCTTTTCACTGGAACCCAAACTTCTTTATTATCATCTGTTAAAACACAAACATACCCTTTTCCCCACGTTAACACTGTATGAGGACCAAATCAATTTTTATTCTCATCGTGCCTCATTACTGGCTGCTTTCAGGGCACTTGTTACTGCTGATTCATTCTTTGCAGACTCCTTATTAGGAAATGTTAAGAATTTCATAGCAGCCAATAAGCCATCATTATAGAATTTTAAATAATTTAGAGTATAAACAGCCAAACAGCCAATTGTAATTTATCATCAATTTAGAGTATAAACAGCCAATTGCGAATTTGTCATCAACTCCTGGTCCAACTACTCCTTTTTGTTTGTGCAAGTAGGTGTCCAGGGAGCGATTCGCTCGTTCCACTATAGCTTGACCAGTGGGATTATGGGGGATTGCAGTGACATGTAAAATGGAAAATTCCACCATGAACTGTTCAATGGCTTTACTGACATAAGCTGGACCATTGTTTGGTTTAATGCTTTTTGGTACTCCATGATTTAGAATGTGACCGAGTGTGTGTGATATAAAATATTGTTGTTTTGGCCCTTATTGCTAGTTGAACTTCCACAGTAATCTGTTTAATACTATCTGCCCTATCAGGAGTATAGGCTGACTCTAATCTAGGTATCAATAGTGCTGTATACTTTCTGTCTGTGATGATATTGCAAGGTTCTTTCACATATAATAATGCTTGCAATACTGCATATAATTCATTTTGTTGTGTAGAAGTAAATGTTGTTTTAAATTTATGCATCTCCTTTTTAGATGGAATATACATAGATGCCCTAAAATTTTTTGTTACATCTGTAAAAACATTAACTCCCTCTACCGGTGAGGAAGAGCATTTGTCGGCCAAGACCATGGCCACGTGGCAAATTGCTGCCCAAAAGGAATTGGGAGCCCGTGTTGGAAATTCTGATTAATCAATATCTGCCATTCCACAAACTCTTGTATGCAGTTCTCTATTTGTTGACTTGTATACATAGTATATATTGTGTGAGGTTTCTGTCCTATTAACATCCTTACTCTCTTCACTGCCTTATGTATGACTTGGGCTACCAGCACAGCATAAGGCACACAAGCTCTGTTCTTTATCTGAGCCAAATGTACCCACTCAATAATCCCTTGTTTTTGATGTAAAACTCCAGTGGGTATTTTTTCAGTGAATAAAATTGTTACTTTCAAGTCCTGTGATTCTAATATCCTGCTAATAGTACACCCCATAATCTTTTTCTGCACTAATTTCAAACATGTCCATTCTCTGCATGAGTTTAATTGAGAAGGACCTTTCAATAAATCATATAATGGTTTCATTTGATCAGTTGTAACTCCCAACTGTGGCCTACACCACTGAATTACTCCTATCAATTTCTGAAAGTCATATAAAGTTGTAACCTTTGTAGAATCTATGATAGGTGACTTCAAACTTAAGCCTTACCACCTTATATCATTGTTTCACAGGGTAGTTTCTCCTTCTCTGATTACATTTACTCTGAAAAAGAAAACTTTTTAGAAATTAAGTTGTTAATAAGTTCAAATACTAAATTTAACTTTTGCTTAAGCCAAGGAATGACTACAAGTTCAGATTAAAAGAGCAAGATCTTTCCTGCTTCATAAACCATTACATATTAATTTATCAATACATTGTCTTGAAAATGAAAATTTAAAACTGTTTAAAATTTGTCCTGTTGTTAACAGTCACTAGACTTTTACAAAAAATTTAGTTGAAAACCTTCAAAATAATAGTTCTCTTCTTACTTTGAAACAAAAATAAACCCTTAAAATTAAAATCCATTAAAGCTTAGTTGGTATGAAAATGTCCTTAGGATATGAATGCCGGAAGTATTACAACAAACCAAATTCTTAATTATCACAGAATATTAGATGCATCCCACAAAATGCTCTTTAGTCAAAAAGGTGCAATATATACTCTCACATTGATAACAGTAAGAGACTGATTACAGAAAAACACTACTGCTTATAAAATTCTTTTAAACAATGGGGACATCATCTTAGGTGAGTCTTAGGTGAGTTTACTTAGATTGGGGCTCACGTGTTTTGTTGGTCACTTACTATTTATTGATCATAAAATTTGCTATAGAAAGAGAAAGCAGGGACATGTGGCATAGCAAATAGGACAGAATAAAACATCCTTGACTTTGAATTCAGATACAAATTCTCCAATTATATAGTATCTGTTTCATAGCCAGACTCAGGAGTAGTCAGGTGGAAAACATTCCCTTTGAGTAGCTTGTGGTATTCCTCTGATACTGATTTAATGCAACCAACTATACTCAAATTCAAACTCAAAAACAAAAATATTTGTGGTCTCACGTCTTTCACCTTTAATAACAATTCCTTCATCAGCTGAGAGCCAGATAGTCATTCCTATTCTCATGGAGCTATAAGTAAGCAATAATGATTTACTAGGACTCATATGCATAAGGGAATTCCATTAAGATCTTTCCTTTTCAAGTTTAAAACTTGTTCAAATGTAAAAGCCAATTGCAAAAAATCCTCTCTATATATTACAACTTCTAATCAAGTCCTATTCATTGTTTATAATTTGCATAAGCCAATCAAAGTTTCTTTCTCAGGACTGATGACTACCTACTGGGATGGTTTCCTAAAGGCCTTCACAATTTTACAAAATAAAGGGGATCAGTACCGCACCCATGCCTGCCATCAACAAGCATATCTAAAAAGTTTTAATTCAATTCCTTTTCTACACACAGCAATCAATTAACAGCTTTAGGTTTAGCATTAACACAGTAACTCCAAATAAAAATCTTACAACTTTTAAAGTGATAGCCAAATTGTTTTAACTTCTGTAATGGGCAAAGGTGAAAATACCTGGTTTTCTAAATGACAATTACAAAAACCAAAACATTCTAAGACAAGGTTAGCAAGACTGGTAAATTTAAAATAACAGAACTGGTTTTACAATTTTCCCAACATCTTTTGGTTTCAACAATATTCACATTTAGAAATTACTTTCTCTAACACTTTCTGAATTGCAGGGGTTACTCAATTTTTACAATACAAGACTATAACACTTTAGAAACACAACAGTAACACCAAGAGTGAAACTTAGGTGTCACTAATTACATTTCCAAACCATCACATATAAATAGTTAATAGAAGACTGAGCTTACTAAATGTAGAGGCTGGTTGGTTTGTGATCTCATTGCTGTGACCCAACCCCTATCCTCTGGGAAGGGTAAATTAAATTTCCTACTATTCTTTAGCATTCTCTTCCTTTGATCTAATCTGGAATGATAAGAGTTACAGTTCACTGTAGACCCAGCTGAATGATAGTTGGGACTGCAGGGCAAAAATCTTAATGGTTCCATCCTTTACTCAAGTAAATTTTACTTCTGTGTCCACTCCTTAAGAACTTCTTTGAATGAGAGAGTTTTTGAATTCCTCAGCTGAAGGGAGGGAGACTTCTGGACAACTGCCCAGTGGCGCCAAGTCTATTCCATTCTGCTGGAGAGTTTCAAAAGCTTTATCTCTGCTGAGGTGTCCCTTTAAGATTTATGCATATTTCCAATTTGCCTAGTGCCAAATAATATAACAAATCCTGATCTGTTTTAAACATCCAATTAGGAGTGACACGTTTCACTTAAAATGTGAACAGAATAACTACCTTTTGGTTACTTCTCATTATACAAAATACTTTTCTTTTAGGTGAGGCATGAGATAATGAAAATGCCGATCAGCCTGCACCAGATCTCTGTCTCCCTCCACCCTCACAATTTGGCCAGAATTGGAGGGTGAATCGAGAGAGAGTTTAACCAAAAACTTTCAAATAATACCCAAAACTTTTATGCTTTCCTTAAACTTCATATCCATGTTGTTTTCCTAATGGGCTTTAATTAAAGCCCCCTTTAAAACTGCACAGACACTATGTCCCTGCATTTCCCATCCAAGACTACACCTTGCAATCACATAAACTAAATAATATAAGATTAGTTCCTCTCTTTCTCTCTCCCATACTTCTCCCCGATGCTGCAGCCATCAGAGAGAAGGGAGGAGGGGGAGGGAAAGAGATAACATTCCAAGGTCCAGCCACCATGGAGCTGACCGTAATAACTCACAAACACACGCACACAGAACATGTAAAGACAGAACACATATACAGACAATAAAAGAATCCAAAATACTGAGAAAAAATTGTCAGAAATCCTCTGTACACATTATAACTCTGGCTTAATTTCTATCTCTGTGTAACTAAGCCTTGCATAAGATTCCCTGTCTAGACTTTAATTCATGGGCTTTATATCTAGGAGAAGCGGAAAATTTCGTATCTTCCTCGGAGTCCAAGTCTTGTTCCCCAGAGTCCGAGTCTCGTTCCCCATTATCACCCTCTTCCTCCTGACTATCTTCCTCAGAACCTTCATTCCCCCCACCATCACCTTTTGAGCCCTGTCGATTTTCATCTGAATCCCCGGGGTCCTTAGGCAAAGTTTTGGATTTGTTTCGGAGGATCGGGAAGAGGAGGGCTTTAGACTTTTTGAGTGGGCGGGAAGTATTAGGAGGAGGAGTGGTCATGGAGCTGGTTGTCATGGGAGTGGACAGAAGGGATTTTTGTAAAGACGCTTGAAGCGTGGAGAACTCCCTGATCATCTGCTGGTACTGGTTTTGAATATCTAAGGTCTTTCTTAGCTCTATCATACGACCGGTCAAGTCCTTCTGAATAAGGGAAAGATCCATCGCGGGAGGGAACACATAGGGAGGTGGCGTGCAGGGCTGTGTTATGAAGGCTTCTTGGGGATTGTATGCCGCGGCTTCTGCCTCTAAATCAGCGGCTTCATCATCAGGGAGCACACCATCCTTATTAGGGGAATCAGCTTTTAGGGGATTTTTGTGCTCCGTGGGAAACACGGGGAAGGTAAGGGTATTGGTAGGGAGTGGTGGGTAAATAGACCTTATAGGAGGAGGAGACTTGACTTCCCCTTTATTCTCGGTAGATGGGGGAGGTTTTGCTTCTTCTTTATCCCCGATTCCCTCTGTGTGAAAAGAGGATACGGAAGCCGCGCGAGAAAGTGGCGCGAGACAGGATTCCGCTTGTACAAGTAATTGGCGGGTATTCTTATCTCCTGTTGCTTCCTCGATAATTTCATTAATTAAGGTCCAAAAGGAGAAAACATTGATAGGAACCGATTCGGGACCTTCTTGTTTTAATTTGTCATTAAGATCTCTCCCGACTTTCTGCCATTTGCCTGGGTGAATTTCTGGACCATTAATAATGAACCAGGGACATACTTTATCTATAAAGATGAAAAATCTCAAAAGGTCCTTTTTCTTTACTCTTATTCCTCTCTTTTTGAAATTATGTTTTAAGTCCTTAACAAAAGTCTGTTCTTTGGACAATTGAGATCCCATGGTGTCGATAGACGCGAACACTTACCTTAATGAATTCTCAGGGGTCCGGACGAGTTGGGGCGTCTATCGGGTCACTGTCCAGTGTTCGTACTGCCCCACGTTTGGGCGCCAATTGACCCGTCCCGCAGGTCAACAATCGTGGGTCAGGGACGCTGGAGAGTGCCGGGGGAGCTGGGCTCGAGGGGGACCCGGGGGACCTTGGAAGGCCACGAGGTCCGGGGACAGGATCACGGAGAGGAAGGAGACCGAGGCATTGTTGGTGGCAGGCAGTCTCACTTTATTGCACCAGGGGAGGGTTTATATAAGCAATCACTACAAAGTCATATCCTGGGGGTGGAGTTTTTCATCTCATTGGTGTGAGCCCTTCCAAACCAAACCAAAAAAGGGCATGATTCCCTATCCCAGGTCGTATTCCCTTCTGGTTGGTTGGTGGCTGCTTAGTCTCAGACCAGGAAGTCTTTCTAGCGCTGGGCTGGCAGAGCCACGTGGGCAGGTCAGGACTTCCTAGTACTCTCTTCCCGCCAGGAAGGGCTTTGGTCCATTGTGCCCTTAACAACTAAGAAGAGGGAGAAAAGAGTAACTGACAATTCAGTCTCCAGTCTCCAACACATTCTCACTAAATATTTTCAATAATAATAATGACACATACTTTAAAATCTGCAAAACATTTTACCTACATTATTTCTTGTAAGCCTTACAATTATTCTGTGGGGATTTTACAGATAAGAAACAGAGATTCTGAATGACCCAATGACTTATCTAGTTGGTATCAGAGAAGGATTTGAAGTCAAGGCTTTCTGACACTGAGTCCTGTACTCCAGTGTAGTGTCCTACACTGTCTCCTTACAAGGCTAACAGTTTAAATTCCTTCAACCTCCTGTGGCATGATCTTGAGTCCCTTCATCATCCTACTTTCTAGACTCAGTCTAGTTCATCAATATCTCTTCTAAAATATGATGCCCATTCCCTTCCCTCACTTCCCTCCATCAACCTCTTTTTTTTAATTTATTTTTTTCAGAGACAATTGGTACTAAGTGACTTGCCCAGGATCACACAGCTAATAAGTATCTGGGGCTGGATATGAATTCATATTTTCCTGACTCCAGGCCCAGCACTCTATCCACTTTGTCATCTAGCTGACCTTCCATCAACCTTCTTTAGAGATGTGGATTTATGGAAAACTACATGAAATGTAAGAGTCTTTTTCCCAGAGTTAGTTAGTTTTGCTGATTTTCCTCCCCTTTAAAAATTATTTTTATAAGGCTCAGGGCAGGGGAGTGAAGACATATTGGAAAGTAAGCGTAGAGTGATGGAAAAAAGAGATTATCAATAAAGCATGATCAAATAAAAAGAAACGTGGTTCCCAGAACCGAACACCGTATTGCAGGTGTGATGTGATCAAAGTAGAGTACGGTGGGACCATCACCACCTTCATGCCTCTCTTAATGCAGCTGAAGATCGCAATAACGCTCTGGGTTGCCATGTACACTGTTGATTCGTAATGAACTTGCCACTAAGACACAAACTAGCTACACTACTCCCCCTCATTCCGCGCACTGGCAAAGTACTGACCCCTCACTCCCACTCATCCAGCCACCCACCAGCAGCTCCTTCCCTCTGAGATTACCTCCCATTTATATAGTATATATCTTGTACATACAGTTATTTGTACATCATCTCCTCCATCAGAATGGGAGCTCCTGGAAAATGAGGCCTGTGTTTTTGCCTTTCTTTGTATCCCCAGGACTTAACAGTTAGACTTAGATTCACTGGAGATGCTTAACAAATGGTTGTTGACTGCGTGTACTGCATGGGCTTCCAATAATCACGCTCCTGCCTTAAACCCAGTCCTAGCCCCCTTAACCAGCTCACTGCTCAGGGTACCTCCCCTAAGCACTGAGACTTCCTGGCATGTTCCCCGCCTGCTTTGGCCTCTACGATCACACAAACTGCATCCACATCAGAAAGGCCTTTCCTGGCCCTGCCTTATTTCAATGTGTGCATGAACTGATCCACGCCTCCCTGGCTCTCATCTGTCTGCTAGTAGCCATTTGCCACTCCAGCCCATCTGTAGCTCAGATGCAAACTCTAGCCCATAGGCAAGAACTGTTCTGAACAGACATGGGAGTTTCAGAGAAACTGTCTATCACCTCCACAATATGGGGAGAGTGCAGGAAGTGTGAACATATCTAGCATGTGTTTTAAGACGAGTGAGAGGCAAAGCTCCGGGGTGGGGCGGGGTGGGGGTGAGGGATTCCAGGAACTACAAGATGCTACATATAGACAGGCAGCCATTACAATTCAGGGCCCTTAGGATCCTCAGCTCTCCAGACCTCAGCGATGGTCAGGCCCACGGCCCTGGCTGTGATAACATGATTGCTGAGTCTTTTCTATTCTCTGGATCTCAGTTTCTTTAAAATGAGAGGGTGACACTAACCGATCTTCCAGCTCTAACTTGTATGAACCTTTGACCTCTGTCTCTGATGGATTAAAAACATAGCACCAGCTGTTCCTGCCCCTACCTTCTTCCCTATCTTCCTAAATTCCCCCAGAAGTTTACATTCTTCTTGGCATTAGAGTTGGATGATTTATACAAAATCTTCTTATTCCTCCTGAAGGCAACAGCCCAGATGAACCTTCATTTTCCTGGCAGACACAGGAAATTTGATGCTGGCACTGATGGCAGATTCTGCACCCTCCCTCATGCCCCCCACCTGCTCCTTCTGAATGGCATCTCAGAGTTGAGACTGAAGAGGCTGGGAAGATACAAGGCTATCTGGGAGCAGAAACACGGCCCAGCCCAGAGACAGTGTTCTAGGGGAAATCCCGAATGACTGTGCCTGAAGGGAGAAGAGTAAACCTCCAACGATCTGAAATCCTGAAGTTCCCATCATGGGGGTGGTTCTTTATGGTATGTTTGCCCTAGTACTCCATGCCCTTCTTGGCATCCCTGGTTTCCTTCAAGACTCTTTAAGTGCCACTTCTGCATGAGGTCTTTTCTGGTTTCTGAGCCTCAGTTTCCTTATCTGCAAAATGAAGGATTAGACTACTTGACCTCAAAGCAATTAGAACCTCCCCACCAAGCTTTCTTGTATATCTGTGTTCTGTATATACTATATGCTACACACCCACTATACATATATGTATAGTTGTCTCCCCCTTTTGAAGGGGAAGGGGAAGTGCATCTTCACAGACTAGCACAACACTTGGAATCAATCAGGTGCTTAATAAATGCTTATGAATTGATTGGCCCCAGTGAGACGGGGCTTATTACAGGAGATTCCTGCAAACCAGCACTAGGAGACCTAATCATTACATCACCACTGAATAGTCATGTCCCAGATAGCAGAAAAGGCTGTCTTGAAGGTAACAGATGGATCAGTTTTTGCTTCCCTGGAAAAATTGTGAAAAAGGTTTTCTTGTTCTGTCCTGAGAGGTCCTGCAGAGCCCATGGGAGGGGTGATCTAGCATATCTTCTGGGAGAACCCAGAAGGCCCCCACCCCCTCTAGCACCAGGGCTATTCCCATCTACTCTTTAACTTGGGTGCTACTTATAGAAGACTGGGGTGGTCATGGTAACCAGTGTAACTAGAATGTGGTGGAGCTGGGGGCGATGGTGAGGGGGAGGCTTGACACTGTAAAAAGCCAGGTGCTATGATTCCCTCACGTGCAGCTTTTTTTTTTCAGTCCCATCAGGATCCTCAGATTCCATCTGGAAGGATCAGTACCAGCATCAGTCACTACCCAGAGGAGCAGGGATAGCTCAGTGGAGAGAGCACTTGCAGTTAAGACCATTGTTCAAATCTAGCCTCAGACACTTACTATTTGTGTAACCCTGGCTAAGTCACTTACGCTCTGTCTGCCTCAGTTTCCTCATCTGTGTAAAATGGAGATAATAATAGCACCCACCTCCTAGGGTCATTGTGAGGATCAAAATGAGATATTCATAAGGTGCTTAGCGTCCTGCCTGGCACATACTGGGTGCAAATGTCTCCTTCCTTCTTATCCTTCTACAATATCCTTGACAAGTAAACATCTAATATCTGAAGGAATCAAAATTAATTAATCAAAAAGTTCCCACTGTGTGCCCAGAGCTGGGCTAGGTCTAGTTGGAAAGTAGGGAAGATGCAAAAACATATACTCCACCAGGTCTGCCTTCTCACAATGGAGAGTATAAGATTGGCCAATATGAGGCACATAGAAAATTAAGAGTTGACCTTGGCTTTTATGATCCAGTTAGGCTACACACATTTATTACACATTTGCTCTGTTCCAGGCACTGTGCTAAATGTCAGGGGTACAAAGAAAGGCAAAAACATTATCCTTGACCTCAAGAAATCATGCTAGATCCAAGACAATTCCAAAGGATTTAGGATGAAAAAACACTCTCCATGCCCAGAGAAAGAACTGACAGCGTCCGCAGAGCATACCTTTATACTTTATGTTTTTCTTGGTTTGGGTTTATTTTTTGGTCTGTGTTTTCTTTTGCAACATGGTTAATATGGAAATGTACTTTGCATGACTGTGCATGTATGATCTATATCAAAGTTGCTTGCCTTCTCAGAGAGGGAGAGGTCAGGAGGGAGGGAGAGAATTTAGAACTCAAAATTTTAAAGAGCAAATGCTAAAATTTGTTTTTACATATAATTGGAAAAAGTAAAGCATTTTTTAAAAGACAATCATTCTCTAATAAAGAATTAAACATGTAATTTACTATATACCTACATGCTACCGATGGAAGATAATCTCAAGGGGAAGAAATTAGGCTCTGGATGCCAAAAAAAGTTAGAGAATGATAAGGAACAGCGAGAAAAAGGAAGTAGGACTAGAAATGAGCCTACAATGAGAACTGATATAGCACCTGAGTAGAGTGGCACACATTCATACGTCCACAGAGAAGGTTGCCTGCACAGAGAATGTGTGGTTAGGGAACACAAGTGGAGGGAAATTTCACTGATAATGTAAAGCTGCCAGTGTCTTATGAGGATGTCATTGGTCTGTTTTCTGTTGGACCCACTCCCTAAGCCTCTGCCACAGCTGATTTTCAGTAATCCTCACCTAATACCTTTTCTACCATCCACTAATAATGTTGTGGTTAGTAAGCCTCTCACCTGCAGGGAAGTGCTACCACTCTTTCAGCCACCTCTTTCAGCCTCCCGCTGTGTCTCCTCTATCATCCTTAGCTGAGGTGCTGTTTTCAGGGCCACCTGCTATTCTGTCCACCATCTACTAAGAAGTACTTCAGTTGGTGACCCCTCCCCAATAAAGGAGGGATACAGCTCTCTTCAGTTCTCTCTCTTATCCAACTCTCAGCTTATGGTTGTGAAGCTCTCCCTCTTAGCCAGGCTAGTTATTTAAAGTAATATACACATACCTCATCTAAGATCATATCTACTCCCTGAACTATTTGCTCCTCAACTATCTCCTCTGAATTTCTTAGTTTAACTCGCATCTGACTTATAGTCAGAAATACATTTTGTTTCTTAGCCCTTATCATAAATCTCTTGGCTGCAGCAAGTATTTCCATGGCTCAGCTTCCTTGAGCAGAAAAAGAACTGAATGAAACTTGAGTGAGGAAACTTCTACTTCCCAGTTAAACTCCCATCCCATCGTGCTTTTCTGTTTTATGAAAAGCCTGAATTGGTTAGAGGAGACTGAAAAGACTACTGGTCTTTGTCCTATCTCACTCCCTCCCTTCTCTACCCCTTGAAACAAATCACAGCCTGATTTATCTCTGTTCTTTCACCATATACACTAGTAGAGAGAAAGGCATGCAGCAAAGCTATCTAAGGCACAAAAAAGATTAAGACACCCCCCACCCATTCATCTCTGACCTCTTCTGTTGCCATCCCCAAAGACACGTTTCTGCTCCATAATAAAGCTTTTATTTTCCATGTACATACCCTTCCTCCATCCCTCGCTGTCACCACAACTATTTATCAGTAACTAAAAATATCTTGAAGGTGAAAACTACCCTAATGATCTGAATTCAAGCCATCTTTGAACACAGACCACATCCTACTACATGACATCTTTGGTAGGAAAAATATACATGGCTGTACGCTGAAATAACCATGCAAAATAATCACATAAAAATCATTTGCTGGAAAAGTGTCTTGCATTTTTCAATTTAATAAAGTGTTTTATTTATTTTATCATCATTTTTCTCTTCATCATCACTTTCAATATTGTTTTCTTACTAAGAAAGTGATTAAGGGCCCCCTCAGATTCTATATAAGCAATATTATGGGGGAAGGGTGAAGAAAGTCATATATTAGAGCAGGTAAAAAGTATATGCAGCTAACATAAATAAGAGCTATGAGAAGATACTGCCATCCTACCACTTTGCAGAGGTAGGAAGTCCACAAGTGTTGCACATCACATTTATTCTCATTTTTTGATGCATTGATCAGTTATGGCGATTTTTTTTTTCCTCTTCTTTTTCTTTTTTCTGTCTTAAAAATACTATTCATTATGTGATGATTCTTTGTAAGAAGGAAGGGGAGAGAGAGTGGTGAAAACCATGATGCTGTTTTTAAAAAGACGTTAATAAAAAACATTTTTTTTAAAAAAAGTGTATGCAGCTAAGTCACCAAATCCAACTTGACTTGGCTAAATTAACACATTACCATGGTGTTTAGAGTTCTAACCCATTTCTCTCCAGGCCAACCAGATAATTTTTAATCCTTCTCTCATTCTTTGAAAATAGTCCTTTCTTGCTGTACTCCAGGTACATGTCAATAAGCAAGTCATTGATAAGTATTTTTAAGTGTCTGCTTTGTGTCTGCTGTATTCCAGACACTAAGCACAACAGATAATAAAGAGAGTTAAAGACAGTACCTTTTCCCAAAGACCTCACTGAAAGCCACTCTAGCACCACTGTAAGCTTGGTCTTCCTTAGGTCTGTTCTGCCTAGGGGCAGTGTGGAAAGAGCACTGGAACATAAGTCAGGAGAAATATTTTCAAATCCTATCTGTCATTAACTGGCTGGAAGACTTTGGCCAAGTAATTTCTTCCCTCTCGACCTCACTTTTCTCATCTTTAAAATGAAGGAAGAATGAATTACATGGGCTCTCTAAGGTCTCCAGGAACCCTAATATTAGTTCCATGAAAAGATCCTTCCAGTGACTGTTCTCTGCCCTTGGGCAGTTAGCTTCACTAACTGCACTCTAGACAAATAACTTCCTCCCTGATGCTCGCTACAGGGATACCTGACCTCAAACCTGGATCAACTTCTCATTCTTTCTCTCTCTCTCTCTCTCTCTCTCTCTCTCTCTCTCTCTCTCTCTCTCTCTCTCTCTCTCTCTCTCTCTCTCTCTCTCTCTGTCTCTCTCTCTTTCTCTCTGTCTCTCTATCTCTCCCTCCCTCTCCCTCTCTCCCTCTCTGTCTCTCTGTCTCTCTCTCTGTCTGTCTGTCTCTCTCTCTCTCTCATTTCTCCTCTCTTTCTCCCTTTCTTTTTGTATGTTTCATCTCCTGCTCTCTCATCTCTTCTCTCTTTTTTTACTCTTTCCCTCTCCCTCTCTTCTCTCTCTCCCTTTTTTCTTTCTTCCCCTCTTTTTCTCTTCTTTTTCTCTCTCTCCCTCTCTTTCTCCCCCTCTCATTTCTCCTCTCTCTCTTTGTCTTTCTCTTATCTTTCTCCTCTCTCTTCCTCTCTCTCCCATCTTTCTCCTCTCTCTAATTCTCTTTTTAATATTAATAACAGTTATAACTGATACTTATATATTAATTTTTGCATGACGATCTGTAAAGCACTTTTTCCCATCAAAAAGAATCCCTCTTTTTGATAAAGAAACTGAGGTTGAAAGAAGTTATACGATGAATAAGTATCAGAGTCAGGATCTGAATCCAAGTATTCATGACTCCAAGCTCTGTGCTCTTCCCACTATCCTAGAAGTTCCACCAGTGACACATGTTCAAAGCTCCCCCTCTTTAAATATAACATTTGCTCTTTTGCTATATAAAATAGAGGTATGTTTAGACTGTACATATAAGATCGCATATATAGGGGCATCATGATATGGTGGATAGAACACTAGACTGACTTGGAGTTAGGACCATCTGGATACAAATTCTGCCTCAGACATCTATTGACTGATTAGCTATATAACCTTGGGCAATAAAGTCATTTAACTTCTCTCATCCTCAGTCTCCCTCTCTGTAAAATAAGAGGGTTGGACTCAATGACACCTAAAACTAAATCCTAAATCTATGATCCTATCATTGGAAGAGGGGGCATTTGTCAGAGTGAGGAGAGCATTTATGGGTTACAGGGACTGAACAAAAAGAAGTCTTGAGTCAGGGATCAATGGGAAGGAGTTGGGATATAAGATCACAGGGTCTTAAGGGCCAAAGAGACCTGAAAGATCATTTGGTCCAGGGGTTCTTAACCAAGTATCTATGAAGTTTTTTATAATTGTATTTTGGCATCATTGATTTCCTTCATAACCCCATGTATTTCATTTTATGTATTTAAAATATTATTCTGGGAGGGTGTCCATAGGCTTGACCAGAATGCTGAAAAAAACCCATGACACCAAAAAGGTTAAGAATCCCTAAATCTAGTGTGACCCTTTCATTTTACAGATGGGGAAGCTGAGGCAAATAAAGGTGAAGTGAGTCTGGATTGGATCTAAAAGAGGATTTGTGTTGGAGAATAAGTCAGATAAGTAGGATGAGGGAAAACTGTGTTTAATAACATTATCATCATCCTTCTCTGCTCATCTGTTTCCATTCCTCACTCTCTCCAGGCAAATGGATAAAAGAGGATTGATCCAGATCTTTGAGGGTGATAAATTCTGTTACAGACTGTGATGATCTGAATCCTTGGGAAGTACAGAAGTGGAGCTAAGCATGAGAAATTGGAAACATCCACATGAAAGGAGGTACAGGAATTTCTTCTAACCTTAAAACCTCTGTGATGTCATCCATTATTAGAAGGAGAATTCTTTTACTAGTGATGGGGAATATATTTTAAAAATTTAAATAGCTTTTTATTGATTTCTTTTAGTTCCACACCACTTACAATTCTCCCTGTATTCCTTCCCATCCTCTCTCAGGCAGCCATCCCTTATAACAAAGAATACGAAAAGAGGAAGGAAAAAAAATCAGTAAAACCAATTGGTACTTTGAAAAAGCCATACTATATATCCATACCCGTGGGACCTCTGTCTCTGCTTTGGAGCAAAGGTTGAGTTGTTTTGAAATTGCTCTTTCCATTTATATTGTTACAGTTATTGTATATATTATTTTCCTGGCACACCATACTTCATTTTACACCAAATCAATCAAATCAAGCATTTATTAAGTGCCTACTATATGCCAAGCACTGGAGTAATCTCTGGAGATACAAAAAAGGCAAAAAATAAACCCATTCTTGATCTTAAAAAACACAGTCTAATGGGGGAGACAACATGCAAAACCAAAAAACGACAATCTACATATAAACAAGATATAGGTAGGATAACTTCAAGTTAATCTCAGAGGCAGGTATTAGCATGAGTGAGCCTGAGAAAGGCTTCTTGCAGTGGGTGAGATTTTAGCTGAGACTTGAAGGAAGCCAAGGAAACCAGGAGGTGGAAACAAGGAGAGAGAGAATTTTAGACATGTTGCTTTCGTTAATGTTGCTGTTGTTCAATTGTTTCCATCCTGTTTGACTTTTTGTGAACCTATCTGGAGTTTTCTTAGCATAGCTGCTGGAGTAATTAGTTATTTCCTTCTCCAGCTCATTTTGCAGATGAAGTGACTTGCCCAGGGTCATCTAGCTAGAAGTATCCAAGGTTGGATTTGAACTCAGGTCTTCCTCACTGTAAGCTGGGTACTTTATCCACTGCATGACCTAGCTGCCCCAGGCATGGGAGACACCTAGCAAAAATGTACTGTGTCAGGAGATGGCATGTGTTGTGTAAGGAACAACAAGGAAGCCAGCATCACTGTTATCATAAAGTATATGGAGGGGAGGAAAGTGTGGGAAGACTAGAAAGGTAGGAAGGGAGCAGGTTATGAAGGTATCAGTTTATGTCTCTCTGGTTTCTCTGTACTCATCATGTTCTTTCTTTCTTATAGTGCTGTAATATTTCATTACATTCATCTATCACGATTTGTTTAGCCATAGGGAAAGAATTCTTCACCAAACAAAGCAAAGAGGCAATTATAGAAGACAAAATAGATAATTTCTATTATGTGAAATTTAAAAGCTTTTGTACTAACAAAATCAATGTAACCAGGACGAGAAGGGAAATAGTCAATTGAAAAAGAAATTGCATCAAGTATCTCTGAAAAGGGTCTGCTCTCCATGATATATAGGGAAGTAACATAAATATATAAGACTGAAAGTCATTCCACAACACAGAAGTGGTCTAAGGATATGAACAAACAATTCTCAAAGGACTATAAACCACTGACAACCATTTGGAAGATAGATTCAAACCCTTAACAATAAGAGAAATGAAAATCAAAACAACTCTGACGTTTTACTTCACACCAAGTGAAATGGTAAAAAAATAAAAAGGATGGAGTGTTTGGATGAAGGCAGGCACCCTAATACACTGTTGGGGGTGTCATATGTGAATTGGAGCAATCACTCTGGAAAGCAATTTGGAAATTTTCTAAGAAAACGGGTAAAACTGCCATACCCTTTGACACTGAGATACTAATGTCAACTTTTAAAAAGGTTGATGATGAGACAAAAGGTCCCACATATAACTGAATATTCATAGCAACACTTTTTGTGGTAGCAAAGAGCTAGGAATAAAATATGTTAACTGTTGATGGAAGAGTGGCTACATAAATTGTGGTATATTGATAAAGTGGAGTATTACCATACTTTAACAAATGGTGAGTGTGAAGAATTCAGAGGAGTATGGGATGGCAAAGATGAACTAGGTAATGTCAGCAGAACCAGGAAAACAATGTGTACAATGGTTACAACAATGTAAAGGGCAAGAAATAATCACAACAATATAATCAAAGATAATTTTATGAAATTATAATGATCTTGGCCCCAAAGAAGAGCTATGACAAAGAACTCTTATTCCTTTACTGCAGAGGGGGAGAACCATGGGGGTGGACCCCAGTCTATTATGTCAGCCTTGTTTGATATGTCAGTTCTAGTGATCTCTTTCTCCCCACTCCTTTCTCTCCTTTGTTCTAAGGGGCATGGCATGGTTTTCTGGGAGGGATTGGTTGGTTGGACGGTAGTTGTCTTTAGTTCTCAGAGGACCAAATGACATCACTACGTTGGGGTCAAAGCACAGTATTTTCAATGGTGGCTGATCAAACCAATATGAGTGTTGAAGACTCTACTGTAGGTCAGGTACAAATATGTCATATGAACATTTAGAGTGGAGATGTTTCTAAATTTGCACATCTCATTTCTTTTGAGCTACTGCAATTCTACTTTGTTTACAGAGTATAGTACCTTCTTTTATGAGGGCATGCCATGCTGGGCAGTCCTGTACCAATGTTTCCCATGTCACTCAAACAAATCCAAAGTTCTTCAGAGACACTGAGAGTGTCTTAGTATGACTTCTTTTGACCTCCATGTGAGCACTTGCCTTGTGTGAATTCTTCATAAAATCATCTTTTAGGCAAATGTATGTTTGGCATTTGGACAACATGGTCAGCCCATCAGAGTTGTGCTCTCTGCAGTAGAGTCTGAACACTTGGCAGTTTAGCTCATAAAAGGACCTCAGCGTCCAATACATTATGTTGTGAGGTGAGCTTTAGAATCTTCCTAAGATAATTCAAATAAAAGTCATTCAGTTTTCTGGCATGGTGCTGGTATACTGTCCAGGTAAGCACAACAGTTCTCTAGGCTTTCAGTTTGGTAGACAGTCTAACACCTCCTTTCTTCCATACTTTCCTATGGAGCCTCCAAAGCAATGAACTAGCTCTGACAACGTGTACATCAACCTCATCATCTATGTGTGTATCCCTGAAAAGTACACTGCCAAGTTAAGTGAATTTATCCACAGTATTCAAAATTTCTCCATTTGCTGTATCCAATGGTTCCACATATGGGTGGTCTGGTGCTGGCTGGTGGAGAACCTGTGTTTTCTTGGTGTTAATTGCTAAGACAAAATTAGCACAAACAGCAGAGATCCACACTTCGTTGCATCTCAGCTTCAGAGGCTGAATTGAGTGTATGATCATCTGCAAACAAAAAATCATTCACCAATTCTCCCTCCACTTTATTCTTGGCTTATAGCCTTTTTAAGTTAAATAATTTACCATTAGTGAAGTAGCTGATCTTCTGGGAGGGAAAGGAAGTGGTGAATGGATACATTGGAAATTCAGGTGAAATAAAAACAAAATATATCAATAATAGTTTTCCTCAGTTATCTGGGCTGCAACAGGCTATAATTTCATTGGGAGAAGGTCAGTGAGGAGAAAAATCAGTGGTATTGGGAAAAACTTCCAGAGAAAAAGGGTTTTTAAAAAATCAACGCAAAGCCAAAGGACCTTCAACCAAAGTCCAGGACATTGACAAACTATGAGTTAATTGGGGAAATGTATGATGCTATAAAAGGATCATTTGAAAGAACTGGGGAAGAAAAGACTTGATGTCAATATGCTAAAGCTGTCTTTTAAGTATTTGGAGAGCTGTTGCAAGAAATGAGACCTGTACTTCTTGGCCCCAAAGGACAGGGCCGCATGTAGAAGAGGTAAAGGACAAAGTTTGATAGGTCTAACACTTAGAGCTAGAACAAAATGAAATTGACTACTTCAGATGTCATCTCTTCCTTTCATTTGGAGAACGGATATTCATTTCTGGGCTGGGTGTGGAGGGTGTTCTTTTTTAAGTATGGGTTGGATTAGATAGCCTCTGAAGTTCCTGCTCCCTCAGGAACCTTGCAGGCTTCCTTCCTTCCTTTTTTCTTTCCTTCCTTCTTTCCTTGTTCCTTCTTCCCTCCTTTCTTCTTTCTTCTTTCCTTTCTTTTCCTTTCTCCCATTCTCTGTCTTCCGCTCTCTGTGTTCATACCTCGTTCCATACACGCACATTCACAAATATGTGTGTATTATGCACACACACATATGCAAAATCACACATCAAACACATAAAAAAGTAAACTTTCCTAGTAGTACCAAATTAAATACTTTCAATTAAGCAACCAAACATTAATTAAGCACCTAATGTAATACAAAAGTTGGGGATAAAAAGATAAAAGCAAAACTGTCCCCATCCTCTAGAAGCTTATATTTTGTCAGGAGAAACAACATGTACTTACATAAGCACTGGGAAAACACATATACTGGCATATATATATTCAGTCAGAAATTGTTGTGACTGATATTTTCCCACAGAATCACAGACTCCGCTATTTAATTGATGGAATCAGCTCATTATTTTGATGTTGTGCAACTATAGCCATACATAAGTACACATCCACAAAAGCCCACTCACCAGTGACACACCTAAACATATTTGAGTTCACACATAACACCCACAGCCAAGAGTAGTAGCAGAGTTGCTTACATTTACATAATTAGAAAGTTTTTGTTATGAAACATTCACACATACTATTCTTTCTGATCCTCATTATAACCCTGCCAAGGTGGGTAGTAGATATATATTGCTTTTGAGAAGTTGTAGGGTGAACTAGGTGTTTAGCTGAGTTCCCTTTCTGGGGAAAAACCATAATAATATCTCCCAGTAGGAAGATCTACTTCCATGCCTTTTAGGGACTTGGAGGAGACTGAATTCTGGAAGTCTTAAGTCAAAACAGCACAAGATTGGACAGCTTCTTCTATGCCAAAAAGGCTTCAGGTATAATCCTAGCAACAGATCATGTGTGTTTTTCAAGGACCAGCCTCGCTAAATAGGGAGGAGTCCATCACTGGTAGGGTAGCCACTTAGGATAATAAATTCCTTAGCCATGGAAATCCATAACAAAAAATCCAAAGTGACCCTCAGAACTTTGAGGTTGCTTTCCATTTCTGTAGTGACTGTGAAAGAGTGAAAAAAACAAAGAAGGAGAAGAGGGTCCAGGGCAGAGCACTGAGGAATTGCAGGGCACAATTCACCAACAAAGGCAACTGAGAAAGAGAGGTCAGACATGTAGGAGGAAAACCAGAAAGCAGCAGAATCAAGCACTCAGATGAGTCCCATATGTACATATCCAGCCCTGGCCCTTCACTCTGAGCTCCTGTCCTGTATTACCAGTTGACCCTTGGAGACCTACGATGGGATGTTCCAAAGGCATCTCAAACTCTCTATGGCCCAAACAGAACTCATTATCTTCCCTTGTAGACCCACCTATTTCTGTTGATGCCACCATCTCCCTTCCAGTTATCCAGGCTCACAAAGTTGGAATCACTCTCAACCCTTCCATCTCCCTCCCCCCATATCCAATCTGTCATCACCTTGATTCCATCTGCCTTAAGTCTGCCCACATGGCTACCCACTGGCTTAGGCCTTCATCTCTGCTTAAATGGACTATTGCAAGACCCTCCTCTGCATTGTTGCAAAGATAATTTTCCTAAAACACAAAGCTTACTATGTTAGACCCTGTTCAAGAAATTGGGCAGCTGGTCATTGAAAACCTTCACAGCCTCACTCCAGCCAGTTTTTCTAGTCTGATTTTTCCTTACTCCCTCTCATTAATTCTAAGACCTACTCAAACTCACCTATGAGCTGTTCCTCAAACTCCCTTCTTTTATCTCTCTTGGTCTCTGTCCCCTTCCCCTTTCT
Source organism: Bettongia penicillata ogilbyi (assembly GCA_023548195.1). NCBI lineage: Eukaryota > Metazoa > Chordata > Mammalia > Diprotodontia > Potoroidae > Bettongia > Bettongia penicillata. The sequence continues at coordinate 277,308 of JAJHZJ010000070.1, read as the reverse complement.
CTCTCTCTCTCTTCCATACTTTTGCATATATTTTTCTTCACACCTGGAATGCATTCCCTCTTCACCTTAGACTCTTGAGCTTCCTTCGAGTCTTAGGTCATGTATCATCTACTGGAAGCCTTTTCTTCTGATCATTCATTAATGCTCTCTCCCTCCTCTTCATATTAGAATGCAGATAATCAAGAACTAGATGACTCAGTGGATAGAGCACTGGACCTGGAGTCAGGAAGACTCATCTTCCTTGAATTCAAATCCAGTCTCAGATACTGACTAGCTGTGTGACCCTGGGCAAGTCACTTCACCCCATTTGCCTCAGTTTCCTCATCTGTAAAATGAGCTGGAGAAGAAAATGGCAAACCACTCCAGTCTCTGCCAAGAAAACCCAAATGGGGTCACAAAGAGTCAGACATGACTAAAAATGACTGAAGAACAACAGTTAAGTGTGGATAGAGAGTCAGCCGAGGAGTAAGACATAGGTCCAAATCCTTCAAAACATACAGTCTGTTTTACCTCAGTACCCTAGGCAACTCTCTTAAAACTAAACTGCAAAGCCAAGGTTGATCTTCATGGGGAGTAAGGGTACTCTATGTCAATAAAATCACAGATCTAATCCAGAAAAAATTTGTCTTTTTAAATATTGTATCTCTTCTCCATCCCCCAGTACAAGAGAAATTCCTTGAGTACAGAGACTTATTTGTTTTGCCTTTGTGTTCCTAAAACATAGTGCGATTCCTTGCATATAGTAGACGCTTAATAAATGTGTGTTGGATTGTACTGGAACAAGAACAAAAGAGGCTAGAAACCCCCTTAGCTAGCAAACGCTTGATCTTCTTGCCAAGTAGATATGGAAGCCAAGACAACGCCAGTTTAGGAAACAAACTTGTTTATAAATTCTTACAGAGAGTGATAGTGAAAGTACGAATAATTACAATAACTAGTAATTATATAGTGCTTTATTGTGAGCAAAACACTTTACAACTATCTCATTTCATCCTCACAACAATCCTATGAGGCATGTGCTGTTACTATGTTCATTTTACAGATGAGAAACCTGAGGCAGACAGAGGCCAAGTGCTTAGTAAGTATCTAAGGCAGGATTAGAATTTATCTTCTTAACTCCAAGTCCAAGACCTTATTCCCTGCATTATCTAGTGTCTGTTAATAAAAGAGCACGAAGCAGTGGAAAGAAAATTGAATTTAAAGAAAACTTAGCAAGAGATCCAACTAAGCAAAGTTTTTCTGAGGACATCTAAAGTTGAAAATGGAAAGATGACAATCAGCCAACCATTATTAAGCACTTACTGTATGCTAAGAGCTTGGGCTACAAAGATAAAAGCAAAATAGTCCTTGTTCTCAAGTAGCTCATGTTCTAATAGACAACCAAAAGATAGAAGTTGGGAAAGATCAGTGAAGATTCTCTTAACAAACTCCTCTGTTTTTTTAACCATTCAGCATAATGAGACCATCATATCTGGACTCTAACATTACAGTCCTAGGAAGGGAAAATTGGGGAAAGCAGCCGGACTAAACCAAATGCACACAAAGGAAGGCCATGCTGAAGGGTACTGAGGCACCACTTCTCAAGAGACATGCATAATGAGAGTATACTAATGGCATGAAACAACTTTGTATTTTACTATATCAAAAAAAAAGAGTTAACTGAAGGACTATCAATAACCACTAAACTATAGACCTACCCTCCCATCGCTACAAAATGTTTTATGAGAATAATCTATGCATGCATACAGGTCATCCCTCATGAGAATATTTAGAAGAGAAGAAGCAGGCTTTTGCAAGCAGTATTGCACTGGAGGCTACATCTTTACCATAACACAATTGAATGAAAGGTGCAGAGAATAAAGCAGCCCAATGCGCTTATTGTTTGTTGACCATAAAAAACCACTTGATTCAATAGAGTAAATTGTTGCCTTGAAGGCTGTCCTCCAACAACATGTCTCCTATGCAAAGGTGAAAATCATGCAAGATGATTACCCTTTGACCCAGAAACACCAGTGCCAGATCTATATCCAAAAGGAATCCCACCGCCAAAAGGGAAGAAGGACCTATTTGTTATATGTATATACATATATATGTATATATACATACATATTTATAGCAGCTTTTTTTGTGATGGCTAAGAATTGAACATCGAAGGGATGCCCACCAATTGGGGTATGGCTAAACAAGCTGTGGTATATGATTGTAATGGAACATTATTGTGCTGTAAGAAATAACAAGCCAGATGATTTCAGAAAAACCTGGAAAGATTTCATGAACTGGTGCATAGTGAAGTAAACAGAACCAGGAGAACATTGTACACAGTAACAGCAATATTGTTCGATGAAAGAACTGTGAACGACTTAGTTATTCTCAGTAATGCAATGATCCAAGACAATCCCCAAGGACTAATGATGCAGCACACTATCCACCTCCAGAGAAAGAAATGATATTGTTTAATACATACTGAAGCATACTATTTTTCACTTTCTTTCACTTTTTTCTTTTATTAAAGTCTTCTTGTACAAAATGACTAATAAGGAAACACCTTACATGGTTGCACATGTGTAACCTATATCTGATTGCTTACCATGTTGGGAGGGGACAGAAGAAGGAAGGACAAAACTTTAAATAAAATTGTTTTCAAAAATTAAAAAAAAATCATGCAACATATTCCAGGTGTGGAGGTGCAAGCTTATAATCTCTGCTACTGGAGGGAATAAAGCTAGTGTATCGCTTGAGCACAGGAGTTCTAAACCATAGTGGGATAAGTTAAATGACTGTCGGCACTAAGTCTGGCACCAAAGTGGTGAACTCCTAGAGAGTTGGAAGGGGAGGAAGCCATCAGGCTTCCTAAGGAGGGGTAGAAATGGAGAAGGTCAAAGTTTCCATGTCATTTAGCAATGGGATTGAGCCCCAGAGTGATCACTGCGCTTTCAGCCTAGGTGTGATAGGGTAATTCAAAAGAAAGTAAAAGAGTAAGAGGGGAAAGAAGAGAGAGAGAGAGAGAGAGAGAGAGAAAGAGAGAGAGAGAGAAAGAGAGAGAGAGAGAGAGAGAGAGAGACAAGAGAGAGAGAGGGAGAGAGAGAGAGAGAGAGAGAGAGAGAGAGAGAGAGAGAGAGAGAGAAAATCATGCAAAATACTTTGAAAGATATAAGAAGAGAGATAACTTAATCTCATGACCCTCTGATGATTAAATATCATATGAAGCACAAAACTGGGAGATAGACACGTGTTCATCAAAGGTGTTCACCGCAGTGATGGAGGATATCCAACAAGTTGACGAGAGATTCCCTATATGTGGTGAGGTTGTCCAGGTGTTGCTATTTTCAGGTGATGTACTAACTGCACCAAGTCCCGGAATACTGGAGAGCCTGGTGGAAATTTGACCTAAATATATACATGGGAAAAACTAAATGAATCAGAATGCCTCTAGTTCAGACTGTGATACTGAGTCAAATGGACAATTTGTGGAGCTCATTCATCAGGACAAATATCTGGGACAGACATCACAAATGAACAATGATCTGGGAACAGAATTGAACAGAAGGAGGAGAGTGAGCCAGATTGCCATTTGAAAATTGCAGCGTTCTTCTAATGACACTGCACTTTGTCCTGAAACAAAGGCCCCTCCCTTTAAAACCAGTACAATCCTGATGATGCTTTTGATGACAGGTCTTGGAATATTATGGTCTCCAAAGAATTAAAATTGACATTCACTCAAAGGACGATGAAGAGGTGGATGGCAAGCTTCAAAGCATGACTAATGAGGAATTAGGTGGGAGAAGTAGTGTGAAGGATATCACCAGGAAAATGGAGGAAAGGAGAAAAGATAGATCAAACATAAAGAGGAAGGGACAACCGATGATGGTGATGATGGACAAGAATCACAGTGGACAAGTGAGCATGGATAGGTTGCAATTTGCTTCATTGGACAGAATACCCTTAATATTCATTTCAACTGTAGATAGGGAGCATAAGAACATCTCTTAAGAAGCCTTCTTTTAGTTTCTCTCTGTAACTGACCAGGAAAGGGAATGGGTATCTAGGCTGTGATTAAATAGAAGTGTACATTCGTTAACACAAGAAGCCTTCCCAAGTGACTAGGAGTAAATAAATGAGCCCTCTCTGGGACATTGGACTGGCCAACTCCAATGCTACAGGGGATGTTTGGGGGAAGTGGGGACATTTGGGAGCAAGCAGGGAATGTATGATCCAGGGCCTAGAGGAGTTATGGAGACCAAGTATCTCATGCGCATTTTAGTTGTTCCAATCATTATATTGTGAGTTTTTGGAAATCAAATACTATCCTTTGCCTCCTTTTGTATTTCCAGCAGTTAGCAAGGTACATGCCACACAGTAGGCACTTAATAAATGTTTACTGATTAGTTTATCAGTACATTTAAAGCCACTTAGCCTGTGCAGGATAGTGTTCTTTTATAGCCACATTTTAGATCATTACATACCCTTTCCTATGTTTATATTCTCTTTTCCTTGCAAATAATTCCCTAGAATTTTTTAGCATGTTGGCAGAGGAGAAAAAGGGAAAGAGGCAAGTAGGTATCCTGTACTGGTAGCAGTAGAATAATTATCATTCACATTTCAACAGCTCTTTAAGGTTTACTAAGTACATTCTTCACAACAAACTTCTGAAGGAGGTCATATGAGAAATATTATCCCCACTGAAGAGAAGAGGAAACTAAGGCTCTGAGAAGTTAAGTCTGATTCCTGTGGTCACAATTGAAATGGGATTTTACCTCACTCATGAGGTCTCATGATTCCAAATTAAGTCATCCTTCCACTCATTTTTACCATCCAGAAGAGCTGAAGAGGTAAGAAAAGCATGTAGTTAGCTATGGCTTATCTCTGAACCCCAGGAGACAGGATTGCTCAGGAAATAGTCAAGAAACATTTATTAGGTTCCTGCTATATGTCTGGCACTGTGCTAAATGCTAGGGATACAAAGAAATGTAAAAGAAAGTCCCTACCCTCAAAGAGCTTAGAGCCTTAGAATTAAGAGGGATTTAGGAAAGGTTTCTAAGAAGGTAGGATTTTAGCTGAGACTTTGAGGCTTGAAGGAAGCCAGGAGATGGAGATGACCTTGCAGGAGAGCAGTCCAGGTCTAGGAGATAGTCTGACAGACAGACATGGGAGACCAAAAATACCAAGAGTTGAGAGACATATCGTTTGTGGAACTGCCAGGAAGCCAGGGTTACTGGATCAATGAGTGCATGGGTATAGGTATGAGGTATAAGAAAAAACAGAAGGTTGGTGGCTCAGTATCTCAAAGCATGGCACTCTAGACCAAATGCCTCACTCTATCCAGCCAGCCCCAGCCACAGTTCCCACCCCCTCCAGTCGTCTCCCCTGGCCCATCATCTTGCTGTCTCCTCTTCCTCTTCAGCAGATCGCCCCCTTTCTCTTGAAGGGCAGGGAATCTCTTTCTTTTGTACTTGTATCCCTAGAGCTTGGCAGAAAGAAAGTCTTTAATAAATATTTTTTATTCATGCATTCAAGGTAGGGTTTATAGAGCAAAAAAAAATAGTTTAAAGTATAGCAAAAGAAAGAGCTAGCCTAAGGTCAGAGTATCTCCCCCTGGATGTTTTCACAATGAATCTGATTCTCTCATATTTGAAGCCTCCTTGGCTTCCTAGCCTAGAGCAAGCCCTTCTGGCTAGATAGCTAATAAATGAGCCATGATTGGGAGCTCTGATCTTCTGAACTCCAAGCCCCGTGATCTTCGCACCATAGCATATGCCCACCAACTGGATTAATACCTTCCATTTATTAGATTCTGGTTGGTTCTATAGCAGCCAAGCTTTGGTAGCCTCTGAGTCCTCCAGGAAGCCCAGAGAAATGCTACAAGGTGACAAATATGGCCCTCCCCTGGCAAACATCCCAGGAAAATTGCTTTCCCTATGCTCCTCACAACTCACCGCACTGCTGACTGTTAACAGGGAGGAGTGAAGCCACTGGACTCAGCAAGGAAAGCCTGACAAATGAGACTGGGCCCCCAGAGCCAGTGATCATTACAATCCTGGAGAAGATGTGGAGGCTAGCTCTCCATCCTGCATGAAATTCACCCTCTGATCCCCTCAGATGTTTGATGCATCTTTTTCCAGCCACACCTCGGGGAGCCTCTGCCCTAGGTTTCCTCACCTTCCCTATCTCTTCCCCTGTGAGCTGAGTGGGAACCTCCCCTTAGTTGTACTAAGCAGGATGACAACAGCTCACTCCCCAGATGGTGTAAATTTTGAACCTGGAGTGAGAACTCTAAGGACCAATAACCAGGAAGAACTTCCCAGTGATCAAGCTCTGTGTGTTCATCCTTCATTGGCGGAGAAGACCATGCCATCAGAGAAATGATGACATGACTTGCACTTGACTTTGTTTTGACCTGCTGTGTAGGTCACCAGCCTCACTTCTCCTCCAGAGCCATCTGAATCCAGTGACCAGATACTCATCAGGATGACTGGAGATGACCCAGGATGAGGCAATTGAGGTTAAGGGACTTGCCCAAGGTCACACAACTAGTAAGTGTCAAGCGTCTGAGGTGAGATTTGAACTCAAGTCCTCCTGACTCCTACACTGGTGCTCTATCCACTGCACCACCTAGCTGCCCCAATCAGCCTCTAGGGACACAAAGAATGGGCCACTGAAGGAGACAGGAGATGGTTCAAGTCATCAAATCCCTCCTGGTCAGTGGGACCTAGATTGATGAAGGCACAGGCTAGGAGGAGGTGGGGGTTGAAGGGGAGCCCCTTGCTCAGCAAATAGGCCAAAGAAACACTAAGAAATGTGAATAGTCCTCCTTTGTAGGGGTGGAAGGTTCATAAATATGGAAGATTGCATATAAGGTCAAATTTTCTCAATGTATCGATTAGTTTTGTTAAAAAAAATGTTTTCTTCTATTCTTTTACTTTAAAAAAACTCCATTTTAAGGGATAACTGGGAAGTGAAGGGGGTACAGTGGGGAAATCCAGATGATGTAAAAATTTTTAAATCAATAACAATCTTTTTTTAAAGAATGAAAATAGTCACCCTTCCCCTCCCTCCACGAGGCTTCTGTGGAAACAATGGGTCTTGAGTTTTGAAGAAAAACAGGCTGAGTTAGAAGAGATTCCACCATTCTCTTCCTACTTTGGCTCCCTCAGTCAAGAGCTTTACTCCTGCATCTTTTCTCTGGACTTAGCAGTGATAATAGTGAATCACATTCCTTTTTTGTTATTTTGTTTGGCTAAAATTTGTTAAATTATCAAATATCTATTTTCTCTCCCTCCCATCCACCACCCCCATCATTGGGAGGGAATGTCTTATTCTACACCCTGAATCCATCCCTTCTCTGTTGGAGGTTGGATAGCATATTTCGCCATAAGTCCTCAAGAGTCATCATTGGCCATTGCTTTGATAAGCCGTTAAGGCTTTCTAAGCTGTTTGTTTTTATAGTACTATTGCTGTTAGTAAATGACATTTCAATTAGGCTTTAAAAATCCCAAAGCCCCTCTCCCACAGTAATGCCATGTTATTGTCAGCCCCATTTCATAGATAAGGAGACTGAGGCTCACAGCCTGACTAGGGTCACACAAGGAGTTTGTGACAGAACCAGGATTCAACTGAGGTTTCCTGGTTCCAAGTTCAGAGTTTCTCCCACTACACTTTGCTGAAATATTTTGCTACTCATGAAATAGGGTTTGTGGGAGATAGGGCTTGGGGGGAGACATCTCTAACCAACCTAATGAACTATAAAATCATGAGGGGGTGAGAATATCTCCAAAAATAGACTCTGTACATGTCCATTGACATCTGATTGAGAAGACTGAGGGCATCCCCTAAGGAAGTCTCAGTGACCGAGAATGCTTAGGAAATGAAATTGGTCACCTTCCACTGTTATGGAATAGACCATGCAGGAAGAGCCACTATGTGTTGGCTTTTTAAAAAGTATGGGAGAAGCTAGGTGGTACAGTGGATAGAAGACCAACTCTGGTATCAGGAGGACCTGAGTTCATATCCAGCCTCAGACACTTACTAGCTATATGACAGTGGGCAAGTCACTTAACCTTGACTGCCTTAAAAAAAATGTACAGATCATTTTGCATATTTCTCCTTTTGCCTTTATTTCCAGAGATATCCTGAGAAAGCAGCAAAAGTAGGGACAGACTTGGATCCTGGGGACCCTCTCCCTTACCAGGGGTGAATGCTGGCTGCCTTGGAGCAGAGGCATATGGCAGAATTAAATATCCCTTGACAGACATGGCTTGCTCCTGGCCCCTAACCTAAGTTCCTGGCCCTAGTCTCAGAGTGGTAGTTTTTAACTTTTCAACCACTTACTATGATGGTAAAAGGAAGCACCTATGGTTCAGTTCTAGAAGCTGCTGAATCTCAGCTTCCCAGAAGAGTCCTGAGAGTTTCTGAACCTTAGCATCTCAGGGACAGGAAGAGGGACTTACTGAGAAATGCCATCCCCAAATCTAGCTTTCTGGAGAAGAAAGGGAATGTATTCACAAAGCACCAGTCTTGGAAATTGACTCACTAGAAATTCTGGGTTGGACAGTTCTACAACTGAGTCTTCAATCAGGTACTAAAACCATGATGTAGGCGGAAGAAGGGACCTGTACCTTCTCTCTGCTGTTACTGAGTTATTTGGATGACACAGGTTCACTTGGAAGGGGCCTGCCTCTCTAGTAACCCTCAAGTTCACTTACCTCCCAGGGGCCTTCACACCCTCAGGCCTCTGGTTAGCTGGAGCCAGCTCTTACCATCTAGCCAGAGTTTCCAGTGTTTTACGTTTTCAGTGTAAGCAGTTACATCTCAGAAACTGGTAAATGCTTCAAATCAGGGGCTTGGTTATTGTTTCATTGATTGTCAAGACTTAAGCAAGTAGGAGAGAAAATGTTAATGATGCATATTAAATTTAAAAGTGCATCCTGTGAACATCCCCTCCACCCTGATCCCCTAACCCCTTGTTAAACTTTTACCAGAATATCACTACCTGTATGGGTTTCTGGAGAATAAATAGAATTTACCAGAATATTGGAAAGTAGCCTCTCTGAAAATACCAAATTAATTTCTCTTCTAAGAGTAATCCAAACCACTGAGTGATGCTGTGAGTCAGGAGGACTTTAGGACTCTGGAAAAGATAGGACTCCCTGGAGAGGGAGAATTCTGTCAATTGTTTATGGACCAGTGTGAGGTTTTTTATGTGGTTTTGCATTTTCTGTGAAGTGGAATGAAAGCTGTTCTCCATTTGATATATGCTTTGTTACCCTGAGTGCTTGTTGAGGATCTGGGAACCCTATTAAACCCATCTGTGAGGCCTTAGATATGATTTATATTCCAGGAATATTTGTTTATTTCCCAGACTGGACTCTAGGTAGGGGCATAAGAAGCCCAATTATATGGGGGGGGGGAGTATACTCCTAAATTTGAAACCAGCCCTTATAAGCCCTGAGGTCAGGGGTTCTGGGTAACAAGCTAGGCTGAGCTGCCAGATATTGATTTCCCAGATCTCTTTGGGGGAATTTATTTTTTTCCATCAGGGGAATATGAGGTAGGTACTGTGTCTCTAGCATAATCCAAATTATTTTTTTAGGGTCCTTCCCTTTTGACTGGCCTGGAGAAAGAAAGTCCTAGAGAAGCCGGACCCCAAGGAAAGGAATCATCGGCAGAAGAGAGGACACTTGTTTCAGGCACTGGTTCCCGCCACTTCCCCTCTCCCTAACCCTCAACACATAGTGTATGCAGAGAAACTCTATGGAGATTGATTAGTCAGAGTCTCCGATTTGTAATTTTGCTTAATACTATTAGAGGGGCGGTTTAGGCCATTTGCGGGAGAGGGAATGGACTGGTTCCAAATCCCTTGCCTAATGAATTCCAAGTATTAACCCCATTAGTCTTCAGTGTCTGCCCCCCCTGCACTGACCCTTCCTTCTACCACCCCCATCTATCCTGCCTTGCTCCTGGCCTCTTCAGCTCTCTGCTTTCTCCTGTCCCTTTTCTTCCCCTCCCCCTTCCTTCCTTTCTCCATTCCTTCCTGTAAAACTCAATATTCCAAGGGTCAGGCTGCCTTCCAGTGGACCCCATTTGGAGAGCCTTGCTCCGGTGGGCAGTCGGGTAGCTAGTCTGGATGGTTTTTGCACCAAAGAGAAGGCCAAAAAAAGCTTCTTTTAGCCTGCCTGATTTCAGGAGTAACCCAGAAGGCCCTCCTTCCCAACAAACCATAAAACCTTAAGAGTGGAAAAGCACCTTAGAGATCATCTAATCATGCCTTCCACCTAGGGAGGAATCTCTTCTGCACCTTGACCTCTCCTTGAATACTTCTAGTGACAGGGATAGCACTACCTCATGAGACAGCCCAGACCCTTGGAAAAAGAGGAAAAAGTAGAGGAAAGAGCATTGAATGTCTCATGGAAAAACCTACATTGGCTACTAGTACGTTAAGCCTGTGACCTTGGGCAAGTCACTTAACTTCTCTGCTTCTCAATTTCTTCATTTGTAAAATGGGTATATAATACTGGCACTACCTGCTTCACAGGGTTGTTCTAAGAAAAGGCTTTGAAAAGCCTACATAAATGTGAGCTATTAATATCTCATAACCTCATTCCCACTGAGATGCTGGGGACTTAATGTGTTATGTTCCCAGCAGGGCTTGCATTTTAAAGAGGACACGGGGAGAGGGCAGTGCTTAACCCAAAGAAATATATCTCCAAAGTCATATGTTAATGGGGAAGGTATTTGGGGCCATAAGTACCTTCCTAGTACCTCCCAAGGTATACCACACAAATAATTCTAGTTAGGATTAGTTAGGGCTAGTTAGGATCTAGTTTGGGCCAGTTAGGATTAGGTAGGGCTAGTTAAAATCTAGTTAGAATCTAGTTAGGACAAGTTAGGATAACTACAAGATTGTCTAATTCTAAGATTTGATTCCTCTTTTTCACCAACTCAGATCCTGCTCGGCTATGAAGACATGCCAGACTTGTCATGAAACAGGGATTCCTAGTGGTCCTTTCTACCATCCCCACCCTAGAAGATCCTGCTTTCCCAGCTGAAGCCTTGGAAATACAGATCTGACCCATTAAATCCTCCAAGTCCTCCAGCTCCTCCTGTATTCAGCCAACTAGTTAGAGAGTAAGAATCTATTTTACTGTGTGGTGAGGGATCAAAGTATATACTACAGATAGACCAGCAAATCACAGGGACACAGTGTACTTATAGAGCATAGCTTAAGCTGTAAGTGATATGTCTCTTCATGGTTCCAGTCTGCTTCTCCCCACACCATGCAAGCTAATCCCCAGTCTTTAAGCAAACAAAACTCCCTTTGGCTAGTTCTCTAGGGACTGATCTTCAGGGAACTCTTTTATAGGTGATTAGGTGTTAGAACTAACTACGGAGTTGGAAGCCCTGAGTTCACCTTATACCTCTGATGTATAAATAGTTACGTAACTATAGGCCAGTCACTTGGGCTTCAGTTTTATCATCGGTAAAATGGGGAGGGATGTTATACTAAATGGCCTCTAAGGTCTCTTCTAGATCTATGAACCCTAATCCTCATGACCAAAGTCATAGAACAGTGTAGTTAGAAAGGGACTTAAAAGCTATTTAGTCCAAATCCAACCTGAAATAGATCACTTTTTCCCTAGTTGTCCAGCCTAAGTTACCTCTAAGGTTCTTTCATCAAGTTCACTTATTGATTAACTTGATTAACTCAAATTATTTCTTTCTTTTACCCCTTGTTCTCCTTTCATTTTTCTAATTTTTCCTCTTTCTCTTCCTCCCTTTCTCTTTGTTTCTCTCTTCCTTCCTTCTTTCTTTCCTTCCTTCCTCTCTCCCTTCCTCGCTCTCTCCCTCCCTTGCTCTCTCCCTCTCTCCCTCCTCTCTCCTCTCTCTCCCCCCTCCTCCCTCTCTCTCTCCCACTCTCCCCCTCTCTCCCTCCTCTCTCTCTCTCTCTCTCTCTCTCTCCTCTCTCTCTCTCTCTCTCTCTCTCTCTCTCTCTCTCTCTCTCTCTCTCTCTCCCCTTTCTTTCTACCAACCATATCAGTTTCAAGTTGTTTATGTCAAATTTCTTCTGTCTCTTGTCGGTCAATTTCTGGCTTGTCACAAAATAAACGTTTAAGAATATCTATCTTTCTGTTTAACACACATAAGGTAGCTCTTTTCTTCAGCAAAAAGAAGTATATATGTATGAACTATTAAGAAGTGGACCATTAACTGTTTCTACCTTCCTTGGTCATACATTCCCATGGTTCCTAGCACTTCCAATAGGAAATCCTTCCATTTAACTGAAATCTATCCAACTGTAGCTTCAGTTCATGCCCTCAGAGGAGGGGAAAATAATGCAAAGTTATAGGAAGGAAGGAAGGAAGGAAGGAAGGAAGGAAGGAAGGAAGGAAGGAAGGAAGGAAGGAAGGAAGGAAGGAAGGAAGGAAGGAAGGAAGGAAGGAAGGAAGGAGAAAAGGAAAGGAATGGAAGGAAGAAAGGAAGGAAGGGGGGAGGGAAGAAGACAAATACTTATTAAGCACCTACTATGTACCAGGCATTCTGCTAGGCGCATCACAGATATTAACTCATTTGATCCTCACAAAAACCCTGGGAAGTAGTTGCTGTTATTATCATCCCTATTTTACAATTGGGGAAACTGAAGCAAACAGGTTAAGTGACTTGCCCAGAGTCACACAGCCCATAAGTTTTTGAGGTTCAAGTGGAACTCAGGTCTTCCTGACTCCAGGTCCAGAACTCTGTTCAGTGTGACACTTAGTCACCTCTTAGCTTTCTAGGGATACGTAAACCACAACCCCTCTAGGATGAAATGAAATACAAATCCTAGGGTCTCAGCTGGATAGGATTGGGAACAAGGTGAGAGTGGAAGGAACTGATAAAGGATGGCTTAGGCTTTGGACTACCTGACATCTAGGCATCCAGATCTAAAGGGAAAGGAAGAGTGAACACAAATGACTCCTGTCCTTGATCTATAATTAGTGAAGAGAATATTAGCACAGAGAATAAGGGAAGGTGTAGTCCCATTGTACTCTGCCCTGGTATCTGGAGCACAATATTGTATTCAACTCAGGCACCATCTTTTAGGAACTACACAGACAAGATGGAACATAGTGAACATAATAATAAGAAGCATTTATTAATCCTAACCAATATTTGGACAACGAGGTGGTGAAATGGATAGGGTACCAACCCAAGAGTCAGGAGGACCTGAGTTCAAATCCAGTCACAAACACTTACTAGCTGTGTGATCCTGGACAACTCATTTAACCCTGTTTGCCTCAGTTGTCTCCTCTGTAAAATGAGTTGGAGAGGAAAATGGCAAGCCACTCCAGTATCTCTGCCAAGAAAATCCCAAATGGGGTCATGAAAAGCCAGACAACCTAATCATCAAATTTAACATTTACATAACACTTTAAGGTTCACAAAGCACTTCATATATATTAATTTCTTTATGACTCACAACAACCCTATGATGTATTACACTATTTTACAGATGAGGAAACCAAGACTCAGAGGGGTTAAGAGAATTTCTCATGGTCACACACAAGTGACAGAAGTAGAATTTAAACTCAGATCCAATTCCACTCTGAGTCTTCCTGCCCCTCTTCTCCTCAGCTATGACAGAGGAAAATTACAGGCAAGCACCAGCAAAAAAAACCAGGGAAGTCTCTGTGTGGACTGTGCCAAGCTGCATTTCATCATGCTGTAGTAGTGGGTAGAGCCCTAGACTAAGAGATTGGACCTGGATTCTAGTCCTGACACTGATATTTCCTTCTATGTGATGCTGGACAAATTCCTTCCATTTTCTGTATCTGTTTTCTCGTCAAATGAGAAAGTTGCACTCAGTGGTCTTCAAGTCCCCTGCCCAGCTCTAACATGCTGTAAGAGAGGCATCCCATAACCTTCAACTCCAATGAGTATAACTGACAAGATGCCCCAAGTCTTTCATCAATAAGAATCCTTCTTTGATTGAGTAATGGAATCAATCCATCCATCAAAGGCATCACCTAACTTAGGTACAAATTGAATGAAAGCAGCTAACACCACACAGAAAATATCGTGTAGCCCCTGGGGGGCTTTGTAGAAAAGAGCAAGCTAGTTCAGAATCCTGTAGGCAAGTCTTGACAGGCAAGCCTAGTGGTAGTGTAGCTTAAGCCAAGTGCCTGAGAAGAAATTGCTGGTGGAGGGGGACGGAGAGGGAGAGAGAAAAGGAATGTCTCTGTCTCCTCCCCACCTCTACCAAAGTATGAGTTGGTGAACTTTTAAAGGCCAGAAGATTTGGAATTCCCATTGGTGTTAGTAGCAGTGTTCTATGTTCTATGCTATCAGCATCTGTGGCATGGGCCAGGGACAAATTAGACAGACTAAGCAGGCTTACCTCTGAATCCCAAAAGAGAGTCACACCAAAGGTGATGTTCATGAGGAGTCTTCGAAAAGAGAACAGTCTTTTCTACAGCCAGGAACTGTGAGCAACACTGGCCAAATGTGCATTATAAGCCTTCCAAGGGACCTTGACTGTACAAGGGGAGAATGCACCATAGACTTAGACGTTTTTGTACCTACTGCTCTTACAATACCACGGGGCCATCTCCAGTCGTCCTAATGTGTATCTGGCCACTGGACCCAGATAGCTCTGGAAGAGAACGTGAGGCTGGTAACTTTGAACAATCCGATTTACTTGAATGTCATGGTATCACCTCCCTGATATCACATTCCTCTTTAAGAATGAAGGACTGACAACAACCCTTACTATATCATCTTAGTAAATATCCCTTTCTAATAGCTAATTAAGTCTATTTGACTGGCAATCAAAGAAATATCATATATGGAATATCTACATTTTCCTGAAAACATGGGAGTGACAATGTAAAAGAGATCTTAATCCCTCAAGATCAGTCATAAATCATTGAGAAGAGGAGTAGTCAATCAACCTCTGGGGACCCAGACTGCCAGTGTTCATGGGAGTTGGCACTGAGCCTACAGGGGATGCAGTGAGTCTGAGTCCCAAGCTGTAGCTCCTCCTTGGGGGGAGATCGATCGAGGTAGGAAGATGAGGGGATAACTCACACTCGTTGCTCCCTATGACTAGTTCTAGTCCAGAGTAGTATGAGAGAAGAAGACGAAAAGATGGGCTTGGAATAGCAATAAATAACAGAACCAGCCTTCACAAGTTTCCAGGAGGGCACTGTATTCTGCCACCTGCTCCTCTAAGCACCCATCCTGTTTCCCCAGCTGCTTAACTGGACCCAGGGGCTGAAGCTGTACCTAAGGATAGAAATGGGATCAGGAACAAGAGTCAATATTTGAAGTTGAAGACTGGTGATCAATCAGATAGGAGGCTATGGACTAGGTGTTAGAGGTGGTTCTGGTAAACAGGGCTCCAGAAAAGGGACCAAGTTCTGAGAAAGAGGGACAAGGGAGAGGCCTGCACCTACTGGGATGGATTGAGTGTCTCTAGATGGGAAATGTCTTCACACAACCCTTGTCTTTTCCCTAGGAGGTTTTTATAAGGAACCTTTCAAAATCATAAAATTTTCAACATTACAAGGATCCCAGCTCCTTTCTGGAAACTTCTCTCTGAGCATTAGTTGCCTGAATGCCTAATGACAGACCCTGGAAGCAAAGGCAGGAAACTGCCTCTGGGAATGTCTTTCAGAGCCTTTTAGATGCCTGGCCACCTGGTCTGAACACCCAGTTCTTGGTTTAGCTTCTTTGACCTTACATCTTAAAGGGTGAATTCATGGCCCAAGGTGTCTTCTCTCCATCCCCAAGATCTATCCCACTGGATTTATCTCCTCCATTAAGCCATTTGTAAACATTCCTCACTCATTCATCCATGCATCCATTCACTCACCAAATTTGTACTGAACACTTCTTAGAAGTGTGGGCTCTCCCCTCATCTGTTAGCACAGCTTACCTGGCATTGCTGAGTTTTTGTTCGTTTTGTTTTGTTTTGTTTTCATGTGCGCTGTTTCTCCACCCAAAAAGAGCAGTGGATAAACACCTGGTCCTTTAGTCAGGAAGGCCCAGGTTCAAACCCCAAATCTGATACACTCCTAGATGTGCTTCCATGAATGAATCCCTCTTCGGTTCCTTCAGTAGATGAGGTGGAAAACATTCTATAAATTCCATCTATTATGGTGATGGAGAATATTGTTATAATCATAGGATCATGGGTGTAGAACTGGAAAACACCTTCAAGGACATCTAGTCCAACCCTCTTATTTTTGCAAATGCAGAAACTAAGCCTTGAGGGTGTCAGGCAACTTGTTCAAGGTGAACAGGTAGTAAGAGTCAGAGGTGACTCTTCTGCCGAGACAGCAGACTTCCTGCTCTACCATGATTGCACTGACATTAGGTTCCTTAGGACAAAGAACTGTAGCTCTTGTAGATTATAAGACGAAACTCAAACATGTTCAGTGTCCTTAAAGGAATGTTGTTTTTGTTGTTCAGTTATTTCCATTGTGTCTGACTCTTCATGACCCTGTTTGGGGTTTTTTGGGAGCAGTACTAGAGTGGTTTGCCATTTTCTTCTGTAGCTCATTTTACAGATGAGTAAACTGAGGCAAAAGGGTTAAGTGACTTACCCAGGGTCACATAACTAGTAAGAGTCTAGGCCAGATTTGAATTCAGGAAGATGAGCATTGCTGACTCCAGGCCCAACACTCTATACTTTGTGCCATCTAGCTGTCCCTGGTGGAACCATTGGCCCAGTCCAGTTCAATGCAAATAGATATCTAAATGTTGACTCTCTTTATCTCCTCTAGGCTAAACATTGCCAGTTCCTTCAGTTGATCCTTGAATGACATGGCACCTCTAGATCCCTTACTTTCCATCTTTTTCAGAAGGAATGCCCACCTGATCAATGCAGCTCTTAAAGAGAATCCAAGGCTCCAGAAGCGGTCTGACCAGAGCAGAGAGCAATGGGTCTGCCCATCTGTCCTTTTGTACCCTGTGCTTCTTTTAATGCAGTCTGAGGTTGTATTTGCCTTTTTAAAAAGCTTTTGTGTCACATTCGTGATTCATGCAATGTCGTCTTCACACAAACTGATGTCAAGCTAGGTCTCCCCAGCCAGTATTGAGTAATTGATTTTTTTATACCTTAATGTAGAACTTTACATTAGTCGTTGTTAAATTTCATCTTGTTGATCTTGGCTCTTGTTCCAGCATATGGAGAAAATAATGGTTGACATTTATATGGGGCTTTAAGCTTTGCAAAGCACTTTACTTACATTATCTCATTTGAGCCTCACAAAAATCCCACGAGGAGGTTGCTCCTGGCATTATTGTCCCAGATGACCCAAACTAAGGCTTGGAGAGATTAAGTGACTTGTCTCTTAGCATACAGTTAGTGTAAGAGGCAGGATGGGAACCCAGAGCTTTCTGATTCTGGGTCCAGCATCATTTCCTTACCACATCAGCCTCTCAATTTTGTATCAGCCATAAACTTAACACATATATCTTCCATATGGTCATTTAAATCATTGAGAAAAAAAAAATCTCAAATTGGACAGGGCTAGAGAAAGAGCTCTGTGGCATGGTATCCTAAGGTAGGAAGGAGGTGTGGTAGATATAGCATTAGGCCTAAAGACAAGAAAACCTGAATTTGAATCTGGTCCCAGTTTGGTGAGAGATGTGTTCAATTCTCAAATGGGGATCCTAACAGCACCTACCTCCCACAACTGTTGTGAGAATCACATGAAATAATATTTATAAAGCATTCAGAACAGTACCTGGCACATAGTAGGTATTATACAAATTATCATTATTCTTATATTACTAGATAATGGGATACTTGTCCAGCCAACCACAAATTTGCTAGAATTTGAGAGCGAAGATGGATGTGCTGCATTAGGTATATTGGAATTGCCTGGTTTGCCCCATTTTTCTCCTTTGCTCAAAAGGCTGTCATGGTCCAGTGTGCAAGTAAAACCAATCACTTCTTGTAAGGGAAAAGGGAAATCTTCGAAAGCTTTTGTCTTTAATGCATTTGAGATCATGACCTGGTCCATGTAATATTTTATGATGAATAATGAATGGAAAGAAAGCTGAAGTTTCAGGTTCAGAGGAGTAGGGTTCAAATCCTGTCTCACACTAGCTACTATAGAATTGTAAGCAAGAAAATTCACTTCTCAACTTCAGTTTTCTCATCTGTAAAATGGGGATAATCTGTACACAACCTACCTCAAAGGACTGTTATAAGCAAAGTACTTTATAAGCTTTCTGACAGGGAAGGAAATGCTGATTCTATTGGTGATAGGAAATCCCAGTGAACGAACAGTTACCATTGAAATCAACACCTTATTGGTAGGACATAGCAGCTTTTTCAAAGAAAATACACTTATTTTAACATTTTTTTTACATTTTATGTAGTTTGTTTTAATAATTAAAAAAATACTTTTAACTCATTCCCATCAGTTACGTACCGTAGAAGATCTGCAGAAGACATCTAAATATAGGTCATATCTTTAATAATATATTATAAATATAACATATTCCTGGTTTAAATGTTTTATTAGCATTCATTTTTTAAAATTTTGAGTTTCAAACTCTTTCCCTTCCTCCAGCCACTCCCCTAACCTTTGAGAAGGCAAGTAATGTGATATCAATTATATATTTATATAATTTTATAATATATAATTATATATATAGCAGATATATGGTCTCCAGTACTGAAAGATTGAGTCTTTTGCTCAAAATCTCATAAACAGAATACATCGGGGACACTTGGACCCACGTCTTCCTGCCTCCAAGGTCAGCTTTCTATCTACTACATTGCATTGTTTATTATAAACCTTAAAATGTTACATGTAAATATAAGTTGTTGCTGTTATCTTGGTATGATGAATGCAAAGTTGATCTCAAAGCCATGAAGACCTGGGTTCAAGTCCTACCTCTGACACTTCTCAGTTCATCAGGCAACTAAGATTCTAAATTGTAAAGAAGGCATCGACCTACATTGGTACTGAGAGATTTCTCATTTGGGAATTCCTTATAACCAATGAAATTATAGGTCCCATTTGTCTCTTGTAAGAGTCACATGCTGTCTTCCCTTGTGGAAAGGACAAGAAGGTTATCTAATTAGACTTTGTTCAAGTAGGTCTAAATAGGTGACTTTGGAGGCTGAAAAGCAGGTCATTGACCAAGAGGTTTTTTTATTGAGATTATAAGCAGAACAAACAAATTTTATCCAGAGAAACTGACGTGGTTAATCCCAAATTGTCCTGGGGGAGTTCTAAGAACAAGCCAATTTGAGTACCCTTTCCAATAGACCTCTAGTGGGAGGCCATTCTTGTAACTCTGGGGTTCCCAGACTTTCTTGAAGTGGGAGGAGGGGGAGTCTGTGGAAAGATTTCAGAGATTCTATGTACTTGGATTAGAAAAAATTACATTTTTATTTTCACTGATCTCAATCATTAAAAACATGATTCTGAGAAGAAGTTCATAGGCTACAACAGTTCCCCCAAAGGGTCCAAGACACCAAAAAATGTCAAAAATGTCAGCTGTACAGATATCTTTGATGATCCAAAACTCATTGACATTTCTCCTAAAGGTGTTCTCCCTTGCAAATATTCTAGAAAAAATAAACTTGTGTTCTGGAATATTTGAAAAAGGGAAAAGGAATTCTGTGCTGTCACCAGGGTGGCTTTTTTCAGTTAGATTTCAGGATAAAATTGTTGTTTGTAATTTTTTTTTTCTGAAGAGGACTGATGACATTGCAGGTGAAATCTTGACATGTCATGTGTGTATTGGTATTAAGTGAGGGAGAATTGCACAAGGTCATCATCCTCACTCTCTCTTCCAGAGTCATCACAGTGCAATGGCTAGACAAAAGTCAGGATGACTAGCGATGACCCAGGATTCAGTGGATAACCTTGACATCTTCAATGTCTGACCAAACTCAAGGCCCTCTACAGCATCTGCTTCAGCCACCTTCATAGCCATTGGAACCAATTGTCATCTCCCCATTCTGCCCCAGGGAAGTCTTCATAAGCTTGGGGTAGACACCTCCATAATCCATTGACAGGATTGAGAAGTATCAGTTACCCTCAACCTAGTTTAGCCCATCTGCAGAGGTGATTTACTGGGGTACGGCCACTGTGCACAGTATAGCTTCTTGGAGCCACAGGTATACGTTGATTGTCAGGTAGATGCCAAAGGTGAATAAGCAGCCCTGAAAAAAGTTCAGCAAGCCCTCCTATCAGAGGTGCTAGCCCTCCCTGAACACCCCATACATCTGTATAGAGTTTAACAGGAGCCAGAAATTACAGTGATCCCTGGAAAACCTGCTGCTCACAGGAAGACACTGTAACCCTTTACTTATTTGACCTAATTAACTGTTGGAATCTGTCACCAGGCCTTGTGGAATTCACTGTCCTGGATACATTCTAAATTATCCATTCAATTTTACCCCACCAGGAATCATTTAAGGCCTGAACACTTCTAACTCCCCATCTCTGCTGGCAATGCCCTGCCTGCTGACCTTACCCCCAACATAAGCCAAAAGGATAGACTAAAAGTCAGCAAAGACATAGCAAGGGATACCGAAAAAAGCATTGGATGTTGGAGTTAGAGGGTCTCGGTTCAAATCCTACCTTTACTTAATATCAACAAGTCTCTGTTTCAATAATATGAAAAGCTTGAACTAGATGACCCCTGAGAACCATTCCAACTCAGTTCCAGGGATTCTATTGTCCAACTCATTTTTCCCTCATCACAAGAATATCATGAGAAACTTCAGCAAATGTTTTGTTGAAGTTAAGATGTAAAGATACACTTAATTAAGAAATTAAGATACACTATGTCAGTGACATTCCTCTGATTTAATGATGGGGGGAATTAGTGTTTATTAAAGAATGAGCATTTATTAAGTGCCTACTCTGTGCCAGTCACTGCACTAAGGGCATTGCAAATATTATCTCATTCAATAAGGGACAGAACCTGTGATTTCATTGGTATAGGGAACTCTTGGGTTAAGAAATTCCCTTTACTAATGCAGGTCAATATCTTCTCTGCAGCTTAGTCTTAGACAACTGTCTAGAACAACGAATTTTAAGTGACCTGCCAGGTATCATACAGACAGTATATGATAGAAGTAGGATTGAATCCAAGTCTTCCTAGCTTTAAGGCCAGCTCTCTAACCATATACCATGATGTATACTAATCTAAAAAGAAAAAAATAAATTAGGTAAAATTTGTTTTTAGAGCTACCTCTTTGTTCTCACCACTTTCTTTTCTAAGTGTTACATCTTTCCTTTATTCCTTTCCTTTTCTTCATTCAAAATCATGTCATCCTTCCCAATGAAGGATAAACACAACCTAATTGGCCTTTCTGTCTCAAGTCTCATCCCCACCCCAAATCTATAGCCCACTCAACAGCCACCATGATTTCCGAAAGTGTGGATCTGAACATATCTCTTCCCTACTCAGTAACTTGGATCAGGCTTCTTCTCCAAGGACTGACGTAAGCCTCTGTTGAGCCACATGATTGACCCAGATGGGACATAAGCTGGGACAAGGCTGGTAGAGATGGAAGGATCGGGCTTCCATCTGGGAAAGAAAGCCAGGAGCTTTGTGAGAAAGGCTACCTGCTTTAAGATGGGTACTAGACATGAGATTTCACTGATTTATGGAATCCCCAGATGAGGGAACTCCTCCTAATGCACTGATCAGTACCTTCCCTGCCATTTATAGTTGGGAAGCTGCCTAGACTAAAATAAGAGGTCAAATAACTTGCTTCAGGGTCATACAGCCAATTTGTCAAAACTGTCAAGACTTGAACCCAGATCTTCTTAGTTTTGAAACCATCTGTATTCACAGGATACCTCTGCCTCCTACCTTACAAACATATTGGAAAACAATGGGTTCTATTCTCCATTCTGTCCTCAGTGTCCTAACCTCATGTCTATCTGTTCCAATCTATCCTCTACTTGGTTCCAGGATGATTTTTTACAATCAAAATTATGACAATGTGTTTCCCACACACACACACGCACACATACACATACACACACACATGCACACATACACACACATACACACATGCACATGCACACATACACACACACACACCCTCATATCAGTGAGCTATAGTGGTTCTCTGTTACTTCCAGGATCAAATATACACCCCTTTGTCTGACATTTAATATTCCTCATAACCCAGTCCCTTCATATCTTTCCAGCCTTCTCAAAATTTACTTCCCTCTGCACATTCTATAATTCAGCTATACTCCCCTACTTAAAATCAGCTCATCTCCATGCCTTGGCATATCCCTAGAATGTTTGTCCCCCCTTGGCTTCTTGCTTCCTCTGGCCTTCTTGAGGACTCAACATGAATCCCCTCTTCTACAAGTGTCCTTTCCTGCCCCCTGCCCCAGCTGCTAATTAATGCCTTCTTCTCTCAGACTATTTCCATATACTCTGCATGTATCTTGCACATACCTAGATATGTGTTCCTTAGGAACAAGGCTTATGGTTTGGGATTTGTTTGATTTGTTTCAGGCCCATTTTTTTGTATCCCCAGCAACTTATCTCAGGGTCTAGCACAAAATAAGCACTTGACTGATTGACTATTAATTAGCAACCAATGCTAGGACTTTGGAGGAATCAGAGATTTAGACCTGAAAGGAAGCCCAGGGTCTTACAAAGAGTAAGTAACAGCCAAGATTCAAACCCAGACCCTCTGATTCCATAGCCAGGACTCTTTCGATTATTCCATTATGCTGCTTAGGAGCAATATTACCCACTCAACCAATCAATGATTGATTGTTATGTACCATACTTCATTTTAGGTGTAGGGGATTCAAAGACAAAAAATGAAATAATCCCTTCCTTCAAGAGGTCTATACTTCCAAGACAGGTGGCCCACTGGGTAGAGCACTGGGCCTGGAGTTAGGAAGATCTAAGTTCAGATCTAACCTCAGACACTTACAAGTTGTGTGATCCTGAGCAAGGCACTTAAACCTCTGCTTCAGTCTTTCCATTTGTAAAATACCTCCCAGAAGTTTTATAAGGATCAAATAAGATTAGTATTTGCAAGTGTTAATTAGTTTTTCTTAGCCCTCTGCCTGGAACATAGAAGGTGCTTAATAAATGTTTATTCCCTTCCCCACACAAACATTCTATTGGTAGAGATAGTAGATTCATCTGTAAAGACGTACAAGATATGTACAAAATAAACACAAGGGAAATTTTGGGGCAGAGGAGCTATTAGCAGTTGGGAGGATTAGAAAAGGACTCAGAAAATGGCACTGAAGCTGAGCTTTGGAGAAAACCAAAGGTTTCAAGAGGAGGAAGGAAGGAAGGAAGGAAGGAAGGAAGGAAGGAAGGAAGGAAGGAAGGAAGGAAGGAAGGAAGGAAGGAAGGAAGGAAGGAAGGAAGGAAGGAAGGAAGGAAGGAAGGAAGGAAGGAAGGAAGGAAGGAATTTCAGACACAAGAGATTGCCTGTGCTAAGGCAAGAGAAGGGAGATGGAGTATGGTGTCTGAGAAACAGTAAGGAGGCTAGTTTGGCTGGGCTATAGTGTGTTGTAAGGCGAATGATGTATTAAGACTGGAAAAGTAAGTCCAAGCCAGGTTGTTAAAGTCTTTCAATTGAAAAGTAATAGTACAGCACTGGAGTTTGTTTTTTGGGGGTGGGGGGGTGGGGAGATAATATGATCAGACCTTCCTCAGTAGATTCTGAGCTCCTTGAGGACAGGGACTGTCTTTTTTCCCCTCTTTGTAACCTCAGCACTTAGTATAATACCTGGCATATATTAAGTGCTTGGTAATTGTTTATTGACTGGTCAACCTGTTTTTTTCAATATTACTTTGGTCCCTGTGTGGAAAATAGATTGGAATGGGAAGAGGCTGAAAGATGATATTGCCATAGCCATGACAAGAAGTGATAAGCGTTTGAACTAGGGTGATGGTCTGTTAGCAGAACAAAGGAAACAAATGCGGGAGATGTTGTGCAGATAGAATCAGGAAAACGTGGCAACCAATCAGATAGGTGAAGTGAGAGATGAATGGGGAGTCAAGGATGATGCCAATGTTGTCAGCTTGGATGACCGGAAGGATTGCGGAGCCTCCTCAGAAATGGACAAGTTTGGAAGAGGTATGGCTTTGGGAGAAAAATGAATCCTGTTTTGGACATGTTGAGTCTGAGGTGTTTATGGGACATGGAATTTAAAATGTCCAACAGGCAGTTGATGATGCAGGTCAGGAGTCCACAGAGGCAGATAAATAAATTTGGGGATCATCTGCTAAGAGATGAGAATTAGATCTACGGGAGCTGATGAGATCTGCAAGAGGAGTCAGGTTTGTAGTTCTAAATTTGTCCTTTTCAGACATTTTAGCATGTCTCTCCTCCTTCATGATTTCTCAGATTGTTCAATCCCTTCTGCATGGTCTTACAATCTATTCCAAGATGTAATTTTTCTGTCTCCTGGAACTTTCCACTCTTCTCTCTTATTTCAGAAAAAGTCCTCTTTCCTCTTCCAAATGATTTTTTCCATGTGTCCAAATGCAAGCTACTCTTTTCCTTTTTGTGCCTTTATTAATGCACAAGTCCCTGTCCTAGAAGACTTTCCCCTAGCTCTCTATCAAAATTACATTAGGGACTAGGTCAAATGCTCCCCATTTCATGAAGTCTTCCATTTTTCCTCCCCACCCCCAAAATGAAATATTCTCTCCCTCTTCTGAATGATCATTGTACTTTGTTCGTATTGTTCCTAGGATCCTTATCTCACTCCTTCCTTTCCTAGTTATTTGCTCCTTGGTCTCTCTCCTACTGGGCTGCAAGCTTTCTAAAGGTACGGATCCTTTCTTACTTACCTGTGGTTCTCCCACAGCTGAGCAAAAGACCTTGTCCTTGGAACATATTCAATAAATACCTGTTGAAGGAATGATTAAGCAAGCGAATAATTATTGTCGATAGATGCTGCCTTATCCCCACTCCTCTCTCACCCAACGGTCTCCAGTCCCCCTCAAATAAATACAATATATACTCTCTCTGAAGTCCCTCCTAGCTTTTACTCTATCCCTCTTTGACTTGTACTCACCTGACAAGCACTGCACTCCCCACCCCAAATCCCCTTTTGTCCCCCACTATGCTCAAGCATAGGACCTGGAGGAAGCCTTGTCATGCTGAGATTTAGAAAAGAGACTTGTGAGATTATCTAGTCCACCTTTCTTATATCATGGACCCTTCTGGCAGTCTGGGCAAGCCTATAAATCTCCTCCTCATAAAAATGTTTATACATGAATAAATAAATGCATAAAATAAATTACAGAGTCTCACCAAGGAAACCAAATATGCCAAAAATAGTTATCAAAATATTTTTTAAAACAAATCCACCAACACCAAGTTAAGAACCCTTGATCTAGTGTAACTCTCATTTTTCCAAATTAAGAAACAACCTCAGAGATGGAAAATGACTCAGCCAAGTTCATATGGGAAGTATGTAGCAAAGCCATGTGACTCACCCAAAGTATAGGTATACAGGAAGCATGTAGCAAAGGCAGGTGCTCTGCCTGTAAATCCAGTCCTTTTTCCTCTACCCCTTTGGGGGTTTTCCTTTGGCACTTAGAGCCCTGCAAGATGTCACCCTCCTCTCCTCCCCAGACTAGTGGCTCCCCGTGGAGGAGGGCTGGGGGTAGACAGCCAAGGCAGAGAGAGGGGCAGCCAAGGGAGGACTGTGTGTTAAGTTGAAGAACACGGTATCTTCTACCTGCCTGAAGGCTATTTACACAGTTCCAATTGATTTGTTGTAACCTGTAATTATTTTAGAGGAATTTTTTTCACGCTTCATTTGTCTTGTGCTCTCTAGGTGAGGAGCTGCCAGAGACATCAGTTTCCTGAATTAAGAGAGAACCAGAACCTGCTCTTCTGCGGTACTCAGAGAAGAAAAACTGGGGAATCCAGCGCCCCATCTTCTCTCTCCTGCCATCTCGCTTCTTCCTCTTTCTCTTTCCACTTGCCCTTCTTGTCAGTCAGAAAGCAGGCAACGTCATGTTGGACTAAGGGTCTATGTGATGGGAGACTGGAGTTATTTATTCTCTCCAAATGCCTTGGACTATGATTTCTTTATGTTCTGTAATACCTTACACTCCTCAGAGAATTTGTAAGAGTCACAGCCAACTGTCCAAAAGACCCAATATCCTAAAGATATTATCTAGAAAGACAGGCTGGCATTCCCCAATTGATAAATGGTCAAAGGATATGGACAGGCAGTTGTCAGAGGAAGAAATTAAAGCTATCTATAGGTACATGAAAAAATGCTCTAAATCACTATTGACTGGAGAGATATAAATCAAAACAACTCTGAGGTACCACATCACACCTATCAGATTGGCTAATATGACAAAACAGGAAAATGATAAAGGTTGGAGAAGATAGGGGAGAGTTGGAACACTAATTCATTGCTGATGGAGCTGTGAGCTGATCCAACCACTCTGGAGAGCAATTTGGAACCATGCCCAAAGGGCTATAAAAATGTGCATACCCAGCAATATCACTTCTAAGGTTCTATCCCAGAGAGATCGTAAAAATATGAAAAGGACTCATATGTACAAAAATATTTATAGCAGCTCTTTTTGTAGTGGCCAAGAACTGGAAATTGAGGGGATGCCCATCAATTGGGGGATGACTTAACAAGTTGTGGTATATGAATGTAATGGGACACTATTGTGCTATAAGAAATGACAAACAGACAGACTTCAAAAAAACGTGGAAAGACATATATGAACTGGTGCTGATTGAAGTGAGCAGAACCACAAGAACATTATACACAGTAACAGTCACAGTGTGTGAGGATTGTTTTTGATATACTTAGCCCTTCACAGCAGTGCAAGGATCTAAAACATTTCCAAAGGACTCATGATGAAAAATGTCATTCACATCCAGAGAAAAAACTGTGGAATCAGAATGCAAAATGAAGCAGACTATTTTCTCCTTTGTTATGTCTTGTTTTTCTCATGGTTTCTCCCACTCATTTTAATTCTTCTATGAAGCATTACTAATGTGAAAATGTGTTTAATCGGAATGCATGTATAGAACCCATATAAGATTGCATGCCATCTTGGGGAGGGATGGGGAGAAAATTTGGAACTTTTGTTGAAACTTTTGTTGATTGTTGAAAACTGAAAACAAATAAATTAATAAATTTGGAAAATAAATAAAAATAAGCAAAATAATGTTGAAACAAACAAAAAAGCAAGGCTGGAGTAGCAGAAGAAAATCAGGGGAAGCCTACTTTCAAATCTTACCTTGGACACTTACTAGTTGCGTGAAATAGTCAAGTCACTTAATCTCTCTTGGTTTGGTCATCTGTCAAATAGGTATAATAATACTCGATGAGTATCCAGTGAAATAATGTCTATACAGTGCTTTGGAAGCCCCCACAGAATCACAAGATATGAGAGTTACAAAGGACGTCCGTGGTCATCCAGGCCAACACATGTATGAAAGGAACCTCCACTTATCATTTAGTCTCTTTAAGAAGAACCCACTAACTGTCCCACCCTACTTTCAGACAGTTCTAATTGCTAGGAAGAATTTTCCTGAAATGAGCCTAAATTAGCTTCTTTCCAACTTGTACCGTTTGCTCCTCTTTTTGCGCTCTGAGGCCAAACAGAACAAGTCTACAGACCTTCAGATACTTGAAGACTGCTCTCATGTCCCCCGAGCCTTCTCTCCAGAGCAGACAGCCCTGCGTGATAATGCCAGATCCTTCACCATCCTGGCTGCCCTCACTCAATACTCTCTAGGTAATATAAATGCCAATCTTTATACTTGGTCATGTTTACAAAGCCCATTCTGTTGTTCAGTCATGTCTGACTCTTCATGATCCTATTTGGGGTTTTCTTGGTAAAGATACTGGAGTGGTTTGCCATTTCCTTCTCCAGCTCATTTTACAGATGAAGAAACTGAGGCAAACAGGGTTAAGTGGCTTTTTCAGGTTCACACAGATAGGAAGTGTCTAAGGCTGGATTTGAACTCAGGAAGATGAGGTTTCCTGACTCCAGGTCTGGAGCTCTATGCACTATGGCACCACCTCACTGCCCAATAACTCATTATAGACAAAATAGTTGTGAAGATGAAATTTGCTTTTGGTAACACCTTCTCTTTACTCCTTAGAATCTCCTACCCACTTCAGTGCCCCCTTCTCTGCCCTTGTTCCCATGTAGCAAAATAAAAAAAAGTACTCTCTTGATAAAAGTATGCTGTCAATCATTTTTACTTTTTTTGTGACATATATTACCTGTCCCAGGGGTATTTGCATTGCATTTATATTTAAGCCTGATTTCTCACTGTGAAAAGAATGTGCTTCTGTAGCACTGCTGTGCTTGAGATAGCAGTAATAATGTTAAAATCCTACCATCTTCAAACATCCCCTCAGATGCTGCCTCCTCATGAAGTCTTCCATAATTCAGAGAGTTACCCCCGTTAGTAATCTCTCCTTTCTCTTATCCCCCCAACCTTCCGTTTGTACCTTTCTTATAGCACTTATCACATTATACCTTGTATTTTAATAACTTGTAAACTCGTCTCACCAGATTGTCATCCTTGAAGAACTGTCTTATCCAGTTTTGATTTCCTCTCATCCCCTTTAAGATGTTAGTATACATAGTTCTCTGCACTTAGTAAAACACCAAGCACCTAACTTAATAAACGATTATTGACTGAATCAATGAGCTTTGGTCAAGTGGGAGTAATGAGATAAATTCACTACAAAAATAAATCATATAATACATTACAGGGTTAAAAAAAGTTTTGTATTATTCATTGGTTTGGTACCATGGCTTCCTACTAAGGAACAAAAATCACTCAGAGTCTACCATCTATGAAATTATGTCCATATGTCCATCCCATCAGACCACATGATGCCCAGAAATAGGGACTGAATTTGTTCTTCCTTCTGTATATGAAGTCCAGAGAAGAGCCTACCTGGCAGTTCAAGAGGCGGATTTTTAAAATCTGTGATTTCATTGGTCTGCAGAATTCCCAGGGAGGAAATACTAATATATATATCAGAACTTCTCTGGGACTTACATTCTTAGAGAGGAGCCTAGGGGGCACTGAAAGGTTAAATGACCTTCCCAGGGTCACACAGTCAACATGTATCAGAAATTGGACTTGCACACAGTTTTTTTTGGCTCTCCTGTCAGCCCTCTTCTTCCTTTGCTCATACTGACTCTAAGCAAGAAGGAACCTAGCGATTAATAATTCATCTCCCAAACTAAAATCCTTTCCACAAGCAAGCCGGAAAGGCCAGGTCCAGCCTCTTAAGCAGCCCTTGGTGGAAGAAGCGTTTTGGGGAGTGGGAAGGAGGAGATAATGAGAAGTACCACAAAACTGGGATAAAAGGTGATGAGATATAAGGTCAGCAAGTCATTAACTATGAACTGAAGAAACCTCCCTTTTCCCATAAGAACTCCATCTATCTTTTCAGGTATATTTTCAATTTATCTGCTTTTCCTGGTGACAGAAATGTAAAAAAAAATGTCCAGGTATCTGTGAAGGGGGAAAAAATAGTAACACCTTTTGATAATTGACAAGACGGGCAAACAGGAGTGCCCAAAGCTCAGGCCTGCCACTCGTCCCTTGGCAGAATGATTATCATGCTCCTGATTAAGGAGTCAGTGTTGAGAAGATGAGATGAAAGAAAGGGACTGCAAGAAGGGCACATGTGGGCCAGATGAGCCGAGGGAATGGGGGAAGAGGAGAGAAGAGTTATCCCCAAGACGGAGGCCAACTAAAAGGACATGGACAGGGTGGGGCAGGAGGGGGACAGGCAGCCTCTGGGTGCCATTCCAAGTCACATCTCATTGTCATCAGTAGATATGATCTGCTTCTTTTGCTGAGAAGTGGCAAAGAGCTCTTTGGGGGAGATGGAGAATCCAGAGTATGAGTCAATGTATCACATGATCTGGGACAAGGCACATAAGCTGTCTGGACCTCAGTTTCTCCATCTGTAAAACAGGGATAATGCCTGCTGGCCCCTCCCTCATAGGAATTAGCCACAAGTAAATGAAGTCAGAGATGAGAAAGAACTGCTTTATCTTTCTCAGACTCACTCTGGCCTCTTATGACACCTAGGTCATCCCTGAATGACCAGCAGGTTATTTCTCCATTTTGTTTGCCTTCCTACAAGTTTTGGGCTCTCTCAGTGGAACATTTCATCATTCTCCTTTTGTATCTCTTCTTCCAGCTCTGTCTCCTCTTCACAGGATTTAAAGATAGAAGGGAACTCAGCCATGGTAGGATCATAGATGTTGATCTGGAATGGACCCTGGTGGCCACACAGTCCAGCCCCCTCATTTTATTACCAAGGAAAGTGACTTGAGCAAGATTACGCAGTTACACAATTTCTATGAACCAGAGGTAGGACTTGAACCCAAATCCAGTGTTCCTCCCAATGTACATACTGCCTCCTATTTGTCTCCTCAAATCCCCCATCTTAAAGATGAGAAAATTGAGGTTGAGAGAGATCAAATAATTGGCTCCACATCAGGAAGATAATTAGTGACCAAACTAGAAGTTAAACTTGGATGCTCTAATTCAAAACCCAGTGTTTTTCCTCCTTTTCTTTCTCCAGTACATAGGCAGCAGTGGCTATGTGAAATGAATCAGACAAATACAAATGTTGCTTTTTATACTCTAAGGTATTAGCTAAGGATAAAGAGACTGAAACTCAGTGGGGTTCGGGGACTTGTCCAAGGTCATACAGCTAATAGGAATGAGGCAGCATGTTACAGTGTAAAGTGAACTGCATTTTGAGTCAGAAAAGACATTTAAGTCCTACCTGGGCACTTAAATTTGTAACATAGCCAGGTGACCCAGTGGATAGAGCAGTGGACCTGGAGTCAGAAAGACCTGAATTCAAATCCAGACTCAGACACTTCCTAGTTGTGTGACCCTGGGCAAGTCACTTAACCTCTGCCTCAGATTCCTAAACCATAAAATGGGGATCAGAATAGTACCTACCTTATTAGGTAGGTGTTAAATCAGATACGTTTTACAAAATACATTTAGCACAGTGCCTGAAATAAATGGATAATTCTTGTTCCTTACTTCTTTCCCTTATAATATAGTGGGATTAATTTCTAAGCTTCTTTCCTGCTCTAACTCTAACTCTAGGATCCATATACTGGATTTGAACCCAAGTTTCTGAGCCCAAGTGCTGTAACAAAGGAGTCCATGATGCTGCTCACGGTCTGAGCTTATGGAGACGTAGATCTGGACCTGTTGTTCACTCATTTCGGTCGTATCTGACTCCTTACCCCATTTGGGATTTTCTTGGCAAAGAGAGTGGAGCGGCTTGCCATTTCCTTCTCCAGCTCATTTTACAGATGAAGAAACTGAATCAGACAAGGTGAAGTGACTTCCCCAGGGTCACATAGCTAGTAAGTGTCTGACGTCAGATTTGAACTCATGAAGATGAGTCTATTGATTCTCAACCCACAAACAACAAAGATATTTAGAAGACTTTAGCAGTAAGCACCCCAACATACACAGGGCGGCCTGCTATCACAGGTTCTTAGATCTGGATTTATAAAAGGAAAGGTAACTTTTGAGGACTAACAATTACTGAACAGTTAGTTCAGGGGGAAAAGTCAGCACCCTGGACTTCAGAAAATACAGAGAAATCCAAATCAGAAGACAGAGCTTCCAAACTGCCTAACAGTAAGCAACACATGCATCACAATTCAACAGAGAGGTCCAACTGTCTGATCATAGTTACCAGAGAGGGAAGCACCAACATCTGGGTTTTCAAAGCCAGGGGGCTGGTTAGCGGCTTCCCAGAGTCCCATCTGACGCACAAACCTTCTTCCAAAACCTAAGCCCCAAAGTAAAACCCCACCTCAGTCTTTATATACTTTTTAGAGCCAGAAGGCCTCACATCCCTTGAGAAGCAATACCTCATTAAAAAAGGTGTGGATCTTCCTGCAAATCTTCCCAGGCTCAACAATGGGTGGGAAAGATCCTCCTTAATCACATAATTCAGAGGCATTATACTTCTTGATATAAGCAAAAACAGCAAAAGATACTACTTTGCTTGCCATCACAAAGATTAATATATAGCTTATAGTTTAAGACTGAGAGTTAGATATACACATGCAAAAACACAATATAGAAGACACTGAAAAGATAAAATACATATGAAGACAATATGTACATTTACATTATAGGTCATAACGATCTCCTTCCTGTCACTCCCATAGGACACTCCATTTCTCCTCACTCTTCCACCACACTTCCACCTCCTGGAATCTGGAGTCCTTCAAGACTCAGTTCAAATGCCATCCTCCAAATGAGGCCTCTCCTGTTCTTAGTGCCCTTCACTTCCAGTCTGCTTTATATCTGATTTGTACATGTCATGTACATGCCTACTTATGTACATGTTAATTCTCCTATTAGAATATAACCTCCTAAGGGCCAGGGACTGTTTTCACTTTCCACTTTGTATCCCTAATGTTCAGCACAGGGCCTGGCTCTTGCTGGGTGCTTAATAACTCCTTATTGATTGATTTCAGCATGGCTTAAGAGGAAGTACATAAGTGGGATGATGGATGAGGATAGTCTAAAGCTACATTAACCAGCCAAACAAGGCCAGGAGAAAATGCCCCTCATTTGGAGGGATAACCTCTATACTTTATCTGCTAACAGATGGGGATCCAGACCTGGCTGCTAAAAGAGAATTCTTAAGTCCTCCCTCGCACCCCAGAATTTTGTATCTGGAATCACATGGAGGCAGTATATGATGAACCATATAAATATAAGCATTTGGATTTTTTTTCCAAGAGGAGGAAACAAGTCCCCCAGAAAAATTCCATCTGTTTACAAATAGACTGGAAAAAAAATAAAAAGGTCCAGGTGGTTTCTGTTATATCCAGTCCCATGGGCTGAGAACTGTACCCTCAATAGACAGTATCACTTATATAGCAAAACCACCTAATTCAAGAATCTGTCTTTTTTGACATGTTCCCTTTCCTTCCTTCAATGATTCTCTGAAGTCTCAATGTTCAGAGAGCAAAGGAAACCTCAGGGGTCTGAGCTATGTATCTGTTTTTCCTCCTTTCCTTGGGAAGTATTCATGGGTTTACCTTCCAAATTGCTTCATCCTTCAACACTCAGCACCAATCTTGGCGCCAACACACACACACACAAGATACATAACAGGGAAGGTGCCCCAGATGTTGGTGCTTCAGAATCATAAAGCTAAAGGAAATCTGGGAGATAATTTGCCTAACTCCCTGCAGATGTGTGCATTGGGTGTACATGATATAACTTAGTGTCTGTACATGAGAACATCTGCCTCTAGGGATGTAGGTAGCTAGGCGGTTCAATGGATAGAGGCAGGGCTTGGAGGCAGAAAGACCAGAGTTCAAATCCTGCCTCAGACACTTCTTAGCTGTGTGACCTTTGGTAAGTCACTTAACCTCTCCCATCCTCAGTTTCCTCATTTGTAAAATAAGAAGGTTGAACTTGATGACCCCTATGATCACTTCCAGCCCTAACTCTATTGAAATAAAAACTTGGGAGATGCTGGTAGGGAATGGAGAAAGACCTGACCTTCACATATCCCACTGAGGGAAAGGGACGGAGAAAGGACTGGCCACAGAGAGAAGATAATCTTTCCAAGGATCAATCAATCATTAAATATTTGTTAAGCAGTTTCTATGTGCTGGGGCTGTTCAAGGATTTGGGGGAACAAATATAAAAAAAAAAAGAAGCAGTTCCTATTCTTAAGGAGCTCCCATTTTATCAGATTCCTACTCCTGCTCATTTTGAGAGGGTCAGAGGAGAGTATGAGAGATTGCCTGGAAGTCAGAAGATCTTGGTTCAAATCTCACTTACTGCCTCTGACCTTAGGCAAATCATTTCATGTTCCTGGGTCTTAATTTCCTTGCTTGAAAAATGAGAGAGTTGAGTGGGATAATATGTCTTTTCTAACTCTTAAATTCTATGAATCTGTGGAAGGACAAAGGAAGGGGAATGATGTGTGGCTGACTCATTCCTAGAGCTATCCAGAGCAATCACTGAGTAGAAGATGTTTGGGGGAAGGAGGAAGGGATGCACCTGTTCCCTCAGTGGCTCCACCGAGGTTGAGCATCCTCCACATGCCAGCTTCTTGGAGGCTCATTCTCTCAGGACACTTCCTCAGGCACTTCTGCCTGCGGGCTCTAGGCCAAGTGGGTTCAGGCACTGCACCCAACCAGAGTCAGAATCAGAAAGCTAAAGAGCAAGATGGCTGCTGCCTTTTTGTGACAGTGGGTAGACCCGCATAGTGTTCACTGCACTCTGTAGAGGAGCCCTAGGACACACTCCCAGAGACCCAGTACATTTGGGTACTTGTTTGTGTCACTGTTTTGTATATATGGGTATGATGGAGGAAAAGCATGTGTGTTTGGGTAAATATACAGAGAGCTGGGGGAGTGCGGTGTGTATCTATGAATATGTTTATGCATGGCTGTTTGTGTGTGGTATGGTGAGTGGTGGGTGGGTGAGAATGTGTGTGTAGTGGATGTGTGTCTGAGACTATTCTACAAGTCACATACTGAAAACTGGTCTTGTTACTTTATAGTCATGCTTGTGTGTGTGTGTGATAGAATTATATATATGTATATATTCTTTCACACACACACACACACACACACACACACACACTGTGCACAACCACAGAATGTCAAAGCTAGAATACTTGGAAGTTGTGATAGGACCCCTCTACCAGGATTCTTCCCTCTCTTCCCCTCATAGGTCGTTAGTTTTTCCCTGAAAGGAGATAACAGCACTGTCTTGAAGACACCACTGATTGCTTCATGAGGCTAAGGCTTAAACTATACCTCCCCTGATATAGTTTTCTGGTAACTTCTGCTCATAGTAACTGACTTCCTGATTACCACATATGGAATGGAAGCCCTTGAGACTTGGAGGATGTCCAAAGACCATTGGAAGTACCATACCTTATCCTTCTGAAGAGACCCATTTTCAAATGAAAATGAAGTTGGGGGTGGGCCTGTTAACTCTTACCAAGACAAAGTGTTAGGGTATCTTTGTTGAATATCCACCTCCTGCTATGGTTAAATAAGTTGCCCTTTGAAAACTGAGGAATGACAGAGGAGAGTCTCATTTCATTCCAACAGAGAAAATGAACAAACAGGGTGTGGGCTTGAGTCAGATCTGCCCTTAACAGAATTCATTTCATCTACCCCCCACCACCCCGAATGAGTAGTGTATGTATATATGATTATGCATGGATGTGTGTATGCATGAGAGACAGAGACACAGAAAGAAGACAGAGAGACAGACACAGGAAAAAGAGAGAAAGACAAAGCATATGGGTATGGAGGCTAAGTAGTTGAGGGGGGCTGGGTGTCTTTCACAAGTAACAGCTTGCCCTTTCCCCCCAACCCCATGGGGTCTCTCCACCTAAGCCCTAGGGCAGTTATCTCATCCTGGGAGATTCTAAATTTGGGGAGTCATGGAGCTCTGAGCCACCCACCATGGCCTTTGTTTCTGTCCTCCAGGGCTTATTAGAAGTGCCAAGGGATGCCCTTGGTCCTGGTGCTGCTCAGATATTACTCATACTATAGACACCCTCTCCATGCTTACCAGGACCTTCTAACACATGGGAACCACTAAATACATTGTATCTACTTCTTTAGGAATATGTCCTTTTCTCTGGTGCTCTTTGAGGGGAGGGGCTATTTCTTTTTTCTTTGCATCCCCAGTGCTTAGCAATGTGCCTGACATATAGCATGCTGTTAATAAATGCATTTTGGTTGGTTGAATGATTGATCATAAATAAAGGCCATCTTCAGGAATTCTCTAAGATTGTTCATATTCTCTTTAGATCTTGGGCAACTAGATAGCTCAGTGATGGGCCTAGGGTCAGGAAGACGTCTTCCAGCCTCGGACACTTCCTAGTTGGGTGACCCTGGGCAAGTCACTTAACCCTGTTTGTCTCAGTTTCGTCATCTGTAAAATAAGCTGGAAAAAAAAATGACAAACCACTCCAGTATCTCTGCCAAGAAAACCCCACTCGTGTCACAAAAAGTCAGACATGACTGAAAGCAATTGAACACACATCAGATCTAGGGCTAGGCCCAAAGAGATTAAGTGATTTATCCAAAGTGTAAGTATAAGTTGGGGGACCAACTCTCCCTCCTAACCTCCAACAGAGACTAATTGCTGGACCTTTCAGTCTCTATGAGCCAACTCCTTGAGGAACCATAAATAGTAATAATTGGCATTTATATTTTTAATTAATTAATTGTATAACAGATTGATATTATATTATTAATATATTGTACCTTATATATTGGTATTGATATATTGATTATTATTGATATTATATGCTATATCAATATAATAATATATTATTATAACAATAATAAATTAGTTGAATTAAATTCATATATATTAAATTTTTCAAAGGACTTTACACATACAGAATATTTACAGTCTTAACTTTTAATAGTTTTAAACTACACTAAGACTTTTGGAACAACTTGTATTAACTCCTTGGAGCCTGACAACAGTTCTGTAAGGTAAGTCTTCCAGATGTTCTCATTTCCATTTTACAGATGAGAAAAATAAGACTGAGAAATTAGGTAATTTATCCTTGGTAACAAAAGCTATTTAACATCAAGGGTGAAATTTGAATCTGGGGCCATCTGGATTCTAGTCGTGTACAGTGACCATGCCTTCCCTACTTGCCACCCTTTCCTTGTCTAGGTGTAACTTAACAGAGGGAACTGAGATATCCCGCCCCCCTCCACCAAGACTAGAACTGAAGTCCACTGGCCACACTCAGACTCTTACCGACCAAACTTCTTATGCCCTTCACAAGCTCTGGAGTAGCCAGGCCAGGATAATTTTTCAGACCCTTTCTTGTCTTTTGGAAGCTATGTACTGTGCCAAGTCCCTCCACTCCTCTGGCTGACATTTCCCTCTTTGCTCATTTCTCTCTGCCTTTGTGTAAGGAGGTACAGAAGGCTGTAGAAACTGACAATGGAATTACCTGTAACTCCAGCTTCTGTCAATCTCCATTAAGAGCCCAGGGAGAGAACAGTCAAAGCCGTGGGGGCACCTTGGTGATGTTATTGCAATCAGGTCTGCTATAAGAGCAAACAAAACAACCTTACCACTCCGTTCCCACTGGGAAGCAGTGAGGCCAACCTGTTCTGGGCCTAGACTTCCCTTGTCTCTCAACTCAAAGCTATGCTGACATCCAGGCAATTCTTAAGAGCCATGGTACCCCGGAGATCAGCTAGGCTGGGGAAAGGATGTAGAGAAGGGGAAGGAAGGAAAGGGAAGGGTCCCTAGAGAAGGAATAAACATGAGTAAAAGCATCATGGTTTTGGTTTTTAAATCAGGGGAAGTAGGTATCACCAAGTAAGTACTAACTGGCACATCCTGAGTTATTTCTTTCTTATGGATAGGTCTCCATTTTCATCGATTGCTACAGCCCTCTGTTGGTGTACAGCAGCTCCATGATGACCCAACTTCTGGAGACTAGAGTTAGACAAATGAAGGAAGAATAGGAGAAAATCAGGGGGAGAGAGAGAGAAAGAGACACAGAGACATAGAGACACAAAAGGGGAGTGAAAAGTATGGAGAGAGGACAGGATGGGAGGGTAAAGTAGAGGAGAGAGGAGGGGGAACAAACCAAAAAGACATAAGAATAGAGGGGAAATCATTCTTTCATTGGCACTTATTATCTTGGAAGCTATCAGACTATGGCCTCAGAATTGCTTGCTCCCATTCCCCATTCTTAATGATCACAGAACAACTGAATATCAGAATCAGAAGGTCTCTTCCAGCTCTGATATTCAGAGTTGGTATATGAATTGGTGGATGAGTCGTTTATTAGTTCAGAGTTGCTATACAAGTTTGACCTCATCTGGTCAAACTTCAAAAAGCGTAGCTTTGACATTATTGATAAGAGTTGGGTACAACCGATACCGGTCCAGTGCCACAACAAGTCACCTAAAACAAGACTAAAATGAATGTCCTATCCCCCAGAGAACTCTCTTTTCAAAGGTAGAGATGATTTCTATGATCTAAATCATCCGATGGACATGAGACACCCATTTGAGTATGACATAGTAGAAAAGCCTTCACAGTCTCGCTCCAGTCTATCTTTCATGATGGATTTCATGTTATTCTCTGTCTCCCACTCCATGTTCTGGACTCTTTGTACCTTGTCCATGATATTTCATCTACCTCCTTGACTTTGCACTGACTGAACAGGACTGGAACATACTCCCTCCTTGCCTCTACCTCTTAGAAAGCCTAGTTTCTGTCAAGCCTCAGCTCAAATGCCACTTCCTAGGAGAGGCCTTTTCCAAACCTGACTCCTGCTCTTAATGCTTTTGTCCTAAATATATGTGTGTGTATACATATATATGTATATATGTGTATGTGTATACACACACACACACACATATATGTATATATATATATACACTTTGTATGAATTTACCTTATATTGTCCCCTCCCAATAAAATGTAAGCTGCTTGAGGGAGGGAATTGTCTATGTTATTGTTTATATCTCCAGAATCTAGTACAAACCCTTGCACGTAGGAGGTTCTAAATAAATGCTTGTTGAATGAATGGAGGGATAGATGGACAAATACAGAATCAGCACATGTAGGTTTAAATCCTGACCCTGCTACTAATTAGCAAGGTAATCATGGGCAAATCTCATTTTCTCTGGACTTCACTTTGGGGTTTGACAAGATGACTTCTAAGGTTGCTTTGACTTCGAAAAGCTGTGATTCTGTGTGATCACATTAAAAAAGGAAACGAGAAAAACTCCTGCATCTCAAAAGGGGTTTGACTCTCTTTGGGGCAGAGATATCTAAAAATAAAAGTTCTTTATTTGATCCATTTGGGTGCTTTAGGGTTCAAAGCAGAGGGATAACTTGAATGGCTTTAAGAGATTCCATGAAGTTCTAGAAAGATATGTGACTTAAAGTAAGCCCACCTACATCAGCTTGAGCTCTGCTGTACAGATACTGAGGCCAGAGACATTGTGCCAGAGGATAAGGACCTTCTTCCTCCCCTGAACTCCACCAGGATTCACTACAGTCTCTATTTCCTTCCCCATCTGTAGGATTCTCAGTAAGTTTATCATTAATCAAGGACTCAATTATTGAGAAGGTGCTTGTTAACGAGCAAATGAGTTTGGCTCTTCCAGCTTGTATCAGAACTGTGGCCTCCTCTCATCCTCACAGGAGAAAGGGGGAAGAACATCCAAGATCTGCTTATCTTAGCAACAAAAAATGAACCCCCGAGGGGTGAAACCAGAAAAAGAAAGGCAACAAGCATTTACTAAGTACCTACAACTTGCCAGGAACCATGTTAAGCACTTTACAAATATTTCATTTCAGACTCACAATTAATATTCTACATTTAACAGATGAGGAATCTGAGATAGACAGGTTAAGTGACTTGCCCAGGGTCACACAGCTAGTAAATGTCTGACTTCAGATTTGAACTCAGGTCTCCAGCCCAGTACTCTATCCACTGCCTCTAAGTGAGTTGACAACTCCCTTGCACTCAGTCCCTTCCCAGGGAAGGCTGGCTTTAGAAAGGTACCTGAGTAATGGAAGAGAAACTGTAATGAGAACTTAACAACAGGATGGAGGAGGTAATCATGGTAATCATGGCACGGTAATGGCAAGGTAATCATGGGCAAATCTCAGGAGATGGAGGTGGAAGATGTCCAGGGGAGACACACTCAGTTTGTATGTTCCTGGAGAGGGGATGACTGAGCCTCAACCACAGCCAATGATAGCTTGGTCACCAGGATAAATATTGAAGCCTGCAACAGCAAGGTCATTGTGTCCTAGGTACAATAGCCAGTTAAGAGGCCAGTGTTGAGCCCTTTGAAGCTGCTTCATGAATGACATAGTGCCTTGGGATTCTAATGGACATTGTCACAAAAGTTTCAGATGGATTATAATCC
The DNA here is from genome assembly GCA_023548195.1 of Bettongia penicillata ogilbyi. Taxonomy (NCBI): domain Eukaryota; kingdom Metazoa; phylum Chordata; class Mammalia; order Diprotodontia; family Potoroidae; genus Bettongia; species Bettongia penicillata. The sequence goes on along the minus strand of JAJHZJ010000070.1, from coordinate 237,357 downwards.
TCAGGATATTGGGTCAAGAGAGAATGAGGACACAAGTCTTTACTTCCTTCTTTCTTTCATTTCTTCCTCCCTCCTTCCTTCCTTTCTTCCACAAATATTTATTAAGCACCTACTGTGTACAATGAATTGACCTGGGAAAGATACAAAGATATGTAAGATTTAATTCATGGAGTAAGCTAGTATGAGATAAGACACGTATCCAAATAAATATAATATAAATTAGAATATGACAAATTATAAAATGAGTACAAACAGTTGTGAGATCAGTTGAGAAAGAAAGTAAAATGGGCCAGAGGGGAAGGCTTCTGAGGAAGCAGTTCATCAGTGATGCAGTAACTCTACCAGAACCAAATCCAGTGCCAGGCACCGTTACCTGTCTTCACGCCTTTTCTCCTCCCCCACCATGGACAGCTCACTACTGACATGGGCACCTGGAGGTGGCTAATTAAATGCTTGTAAAACTCTTCAAGATCTGGCAGGAAGGAGCCCTTCATTGTGCCAGGTGCTCCTGAAAGCTTCTGAAGGTGCTGCTCACCAGAGATGATTGAGACTAAGCCAGAGGCTGAGATGGAGGGGCAGGATGGCTCCCAGGCTCCATAGGATGGAGTTGCTGCTGATGGAAGTTCCATCTCCAAGTCTTCTCTCTGTTGCCTGCATACACCATGTTTCTCTCTATCAGGCAATCATCAGTCAAAAGCATTGGTAACAACAACTGACATTGATATCTCAATTTCAGGTTTGCAAAGGGCTTTCCAGGTGTCATCTCATGTGAGATGCAGGTAGGTGCTATTATTATCCCCATTTTACAAATGAAGAAACTAAGACTGGGAGACATTAAATGATTTGCTCAAGTCATACAACTACTAGTGTCTGAGGAAGGATCTGAACTCGGGTCATGTCCAATGTTCTGTTCATTCACATGCCTGTTAAGTTCCTACTGCAGGACAAGTGGTACACCAGCTTCTGGGTTTACAAAGACAAACAAGTAGTCCCTCCCCTTATAAAAGGTTATGTTATATACAGGGAGACAACATATGAGTACATACAAAATGTATATAAAGTAATTTTAGGTAGGACACACTAGCTGGTATGAGGTTCATAAAAGGTAGTTGATTTCAAACTCTTTTGGTCATGCAACCCTATAAATAAAAAATACTTTGTGTATGTACCCCCAATATGAGTTTATTTTGTCTTGTTCAATCATTTTCAGTTGGATCCAACTCTTTGTGACCCATTTGGGGTTTTCTTGGCACAGACTCTGGAGTGGTTTGCCTTTTCCTTCTCCAACTCATTTTATAGATGAGGAAACTGAGGCAAATAGGGTTAAATGACTTGCCCAGGGTCACACAGCTAGTAAGTGTCTGAGGCCAGATTTGAACTCAGGAAGATGACTCTTCCTGACTCTAGACCAGGCATTCTAGTCTCTATGGCGTCACCTAACTGCTCATGTATCTATTATCTGTAATTTTAATACTGTACTCACTATGTACATTGTGGGATGGTGGAATTCCATTGGAGTCAAGTGCTGCCTTTGTGAATATTAATCAGTTACTCTACCTATATGTCACAGCTCCTCCTAAGTACAAGAGTCTGATCTAACCAGCCTGCATAAAACTGACAGAAAAGTGAGTTACTACCTCCACACCTTTGATCATGCCATACCTTATTCTATATTGCCTCTACCCCTCCAGATCCTACCTAGTCTTTAAGGAGTAGTTCAGGTCATAGAAGTACATAGAATAAAGTGAATATGATTTAATAAAACAGCACTGCCAATAGAATAGCGCCAACCAGAACACCCATCTTTCTCCCATTCCAAGGCTGGTATAGGTGGCATGTAAAGGCGGAGAGAGACCAGGCTTCAGAGCTGGTGTTTCCAGATCGGTCCTTATACTGTAGTGGTAAAATTGAGTGTGCCTCTAAAAGGCAGAATAAGAGAGCCATGTGATACCTAGTTATAGTAAAGTAGCACAGTTCTGTGCAATCTCTTTAGCAAGTAACTTCCCTTAGGAGTTGCCACTGTATTTTATGGGTCCTTAAAAAATGTAGTTCATTGGAATAGACCTAGCAAGTAGCCTGAGGTCTTGGATAGAGAATCCCAAAGAGCTGAACAATACTGATTCTGCATCACAAGGAAAAAGACAGATGCATCCTTGGCAACATCTTCTGAGGGATCCTTCCCAATTCTCAAGCTTGGCTGGATCAGAGACCAAAATCACTTTGATTATCAAAAATCATGGAGCAAAAGGCTATAAAACCATGCATACCTTTGGAACTAGCAATACCACTATTAGGTCTACCTCCCTTAAAAAATAAGAAAAAGGACCTATATATGCAAAAGTATTTATAGCAGCTCTTTTCTGGTGGCAAAGAATTAGAAATTTAAGGAAATTAGGAAATAGCTGAAAAAGTTGTGGTATATGATTGTGATGGAATACTATTGTGCCATAAGAAATGACAAGCTAGATGCTCTCAGAAAAAAACTTGAAAAACTTTACATGAACTGATGCAAAGTGCAATGAGTAGAACCCAGAAAACATTGTACATAGTAACAGCAATATTGTAAGCTGATCAGCTGTGAATGACTTATCTATTCTCAGCAATACGATGAGACAACTCTGAAGGACTTATGATGAAAAATGCTGTAAATCTCCAAAGAAAGAACTGATAGACTCTGAATACAGATTGATGAATACTTTTTTAACTTTCTTCATTTTTCTTAGTTTTTTTCTGTTTTCTTTTACAATATGACTAATATGGAAATATAGTTTGCATGACTACACATGTATTACCTATATCAAATTGCTTGCCTTCTCAATAAGGAAGGAGGATGGGGAGGGAGGGAGAGAATTTTGAACTCAATTTTAAAAAGAATTGTTAAAAATTGCTTTTACATATAAGTAGGGGGGAGAAAGAAAATATTAAATAAAATATTTTTAATAAAAGAAAAAGTCATGGAGCTTTGCCCCAATACCCCACCCATACTGAACACTCTTTTCTCCAAACTTATGTCAATTTCCTGTTTTTGTCACTTACTATATTGTCTTATATTGTTAACTATTAGACTAGAAGGTAAATCACTTAGGGTTAGAATTTCACATACGTATTTGTATCCCCTACAGGTTTAGCAGCTGCAAGAGATAGCATGCATACACAAAACAAAAACTTGCTGTAAGAATGAAGAAAAAGGTGCTAGGGTTGAGAATGTAGAGACCAAATGTTGGGGGAATGGTGCTCTGGCATGGGTAATGCCTCAAGCTGAGCATGTGCATGATTTTAGTCAGCTTTAGAGACTTAGCTAGAATAGGGTGTTGATTGTTTAATAACCTGTAGGGATACAACCCTTCATGACAGAATTTTCCCCCAAGCTCTCTCCTTGGTCTGCTAAGTGGATCTGCCATCCCTGCCAGGGACATTACCACCCAAATCCTCCAGCCATGTCCACATGCCCAACAAACCTGAGCCAATGTCAATATAGTTAAGTCAATACAAAAGTAGGAAATATGGATTCAAATTCTGGCCCTGTCACCAGTGCATTTGGGCCTCAACCTCTTCATCTGTAAAATGATGGGGTTGAATAAATTACTTCCAAGGACCTTCCCAGCTCTGACATCCTATGTTTATGTTGGCTCATCTTCCTTCTTTGTGGGCTTGTTGAATTTGAGGTAGGAGGGGAGCACTCCCTACTTGGGTCATGGTCCCATCTTTGCATTTGGCCTTCTGCTGACTGGCAGATCCTTCTTCAAAGGTACCTGGGAGAGCCAGAGCCTCCTCCCTTCTATCTTTGTTAAACTTCTAAAAGTTTTTAATTAGTTACCTACAGATGCCTGTGTCCATGCAGCAGAAGCAGAGGGGAAGGAAGCTTCTGACTTTGGATTTGGTGGAGCTGCTGCCTCACAGATTCCTGGTACCCCCTCTGTAACCCAGTGTTTCTCTCTAATATGATCTCATAGTATTATATGTTTCCCTTACGCATTGATTTCTGAAATAGAGGTTATATTATTGGGGAAGAATGGGAAATGAGGTGAACTCTGAAGTGCCAAGTTAAAGTTAGAGTACTTCCTGGAGGTGATAGGGAACCATTAAAGAGTTGTGACAGAGAGTTGACATTAGAGAATATTTAGAAATTAAATTAATTAAATCTAAGAACAAATTTTTCTTCACATTTTTAAAGCGCCTAGTTTTAAGTGAGACTTCCAGCTCCTCCAGAGGCACGTTCTCCCAACTTCTGCTCCTACAGCCACAAAACTCAAAAGCAACAGCTACATCATCTGGCCACCAAGCTGACTCTCTAGAAGACCACTTTCTCATAGAAGTTCTTAGATTTCACTGTAGTTGTCCCTGCAAATCAAGAAATCTCAAAGGATTGAGGGCTCAAATAAGATAACACATAAAAAAAGTGCATTGCAAATTTTAGTGTCATATAAATGTCAATTTTTATAACTACTGTTATTAGACTTAGTTTTTAATCCCAACTCTGATATTCTTTATGTGACTTTGGACAAATTACTTCAATACTGAGCTTCTGTTTCCTCCTCTAAAAAATTGGGATGGAAGCACAGAATGATCTCAAAATACTGGCACTCGAAAGGAGACATCTAAGACAGCTTGGTATACGGTATAGTTAATGGAATGCTAGACTTAGAGTTAATAAGATCTGGGTTTGAATCTCACCTCAGACTCCTATAAGCTATATCACTTCATTCTCTTAGTTTCCTCATCTGTAAAATAGGAATAGGAATTGTAGCACTTACCTCACAGGGCTATTATGAGCATCAAAACAAGATAATATATGTAAAGCACTTTGCAAGTGTGAAAATGATATACAGAGTGTTTAAGGCTATTAAAGCTTAAAATGGCACTAAGACTTTGGGGCGTGTGTGAGACATAGAGAAATTGGGGGAGAGAGAAAGGAGAGAGAAAAGAGAGAAACACAGAAATGGGAAAGGAGAGGGTGGGACAAAGAGGGGGTTGAGGGAGTGGAAAGAGAAAGAAAGGCAAAGAAGGAGTGAGGAAGAGAAAAACAGAGAGGGGAATAGAAAGAGACATAGAGGAGGCAGAGGGTGAGAGACAGAGTCAGAGAAGGAGTAAAGGGGAGGAGGAGAGAGGGAGAGAGGGAGGGGGAGGAAAAAATAGAATAATATTATATAATCCAACCATCTTATCCTATAGCTAAGGAAATTGAGGCCCAGAGAGATATTTACTCGCCCCAGCTCACAGCAGGAGGCAGAAGAGCCGAGCCTTTAAGCCCCAGGTTCAATGCTCTCTCCACCTCCTAAAGTCTTTTCCATCCATCACTAGCATTCTCTGATTTGCTGACTTCAGGAGAGTTCACTTGAGTTTTCCCACTACAGGCTGGACCTAATTTATCTTACTCATGATAGGGCTACTCTGGAACTCTGCTCAGGCTATGGAAACATGTGAACTATTCAACAAACATCTATTAAGCACTTACTATTTACATGACACTGGGCCAAGGACTTGGGGTCCAAGGATGAAAAACCACAGTCCTTGATTGCTAGCAGCCTACAGTTTGGAGACACGACCCATGCTCAGCTGGGCAGAATGCCCCTTGGAGTACCAGGAAGAAGATACACAGGGAGAGAAAGGCCCTGGCCGCTACGCCCACCTGGCCTCCTGCAAACTGAGAGCCGGACCCATTTTGAAGGAAAGAGGAGAGAATGGAGGCACAGCTGTGTGGGTGTCTATGAGAGGCAGGGCCTGCAAGAGGCAAGGGGAAGAAAGAAGAAGCTTGTCTCTCAAGTCTGTTGCAGATGGAGAAGCAGAGGAGTCAGGGAAGGAGTCTGACTTCCTGCTGCCTGGCCCAGACTTGGAGTCTGCTCCCCTACCTCCCACTGGCTGAGCTCCTGTGAGGCTCTAGAAAGCCAATAACCAATCTAAAGGCTGGAAGGGGAGTGAGCCAATAACTCAAAAAGTCACCTGGGAGTGGTGAAGTTTTTGGAGCAGACATCACTTTCTGCCTCTGTGCCATCCACTCTCACTTATCCAAAGCAACAGCTCTTATCGTGTAGTCTAGACACCAGGGACCTGCCACTCTGGCTCCATGAAATTAAAATAATTTTCATAATAATACTAAGTTGTTTTCATTTCTAAGGTATTAAATCTCAATAGATTACAGTCCACATAAAGAAAAGCCCTTAAGGGTGCCTTCAATAGAGGATGAAGACATCCTAAGACCTAAATAGTTCAGGACCACTGTTATGAAGTCCTACAAACTGAGGCAGGTAGGAGAGAGGCAGGTGTATCCGATCATAATACTGGTAGGGAGAAGAAAAACGTGAGTTCCTGGGTTTGAAACTATCCTCAGACAGTAGTTATGTGACTGGCAGGTCACCTAATTTCTCTAAACTTCGATTTCCTCATTTGTAAAATGGGGATAATAACTGCATTTGTCTTCAAGGGGAGTTGTGAGGACCAAATGACATGATATGTGTGAAGTGTTTTGCAAGCCTTAAAGTGCTATATAAATGCCATTATGTCAACAAGCACTAAACTATAAAGCACTAACAGTTCTAGGCTCTGTACTATCCTGGAGATATGGGGCAAAAAATGTAAGGAGGGAGTGAGTCCTTGCCCTCAAGGAGCTTAACAATCTGATGGGAGGGATAGCATATAAACAAGCTATATCTGGGATACACTGGAAATAATCACCGAGGGAAAGCACTAGAATTAAGGGGATGGAAAGTCTTCTGGCAGAAGGTGGGATTTTAGTTATTATTGGAGGAGGAGGAGAAGGAGTATTCACTAATAACCCAAACCTCATTTTACCCAGTTACTTTCTCCTTTGCTTGGCAAAATTATTTCACTTGTTTGGACCTTAGTTTCCCCTTTGTAAATGGAGAGGATTAGATCGGATGACATCCAAGGCCTCTTGGAAAGAGCACTGGTTCTGAAGCCTAAAGCCTGAGCATATTTTGACTCTGCCACTAAGCTGTGTGATTGAAGAAGTCTCTTAACCTCTCTGTGCCACAGTTTCCATATATGTAAAATAAGGGATTTGGACTAAATGACCTTTTGAGGTCCCTCTCTGGCCCTAATGAATCATCTCTCATCTCTCTCTCTCTCTCTCTCTCTCTCTCTCACACACACACACACACACACACACACACACACACACACACACACACAGAGATTTCTAGAGTCTGAGTTTAAAACAGTCCTGTTTCTCAGTCTTCCTCAGTGGGGAGATGCTAGTGATAAAAAGTTTCTGTATAGGAAGAGAAGCCAAGGGTCCAGATGAACCACACACAGGATCAAGGAGAGTTGGAGCATTTCAATGTCAGGGCAGCAGAAGGCGGAGAAGGCTACAGAAAATTGGTGTCTCCCACCTCAGAGCAGTCAATTCCTGTTTCTGGATAGATGCAACCAGCCTGGAAAGTTTATCTAATAGGACAGTGTTCGGAACCTTTTAATAAGAGCGAAATAACAAATGTGGAGATTGGGGCTTTGAATTGTTTCATTTTTTTTCTCTTTCCTTCCAATTGAATCAGTGCAGCCCCTCAGGCTACAGCAGAGTCTCATTCCTAGGCAGGATCTGCTTGGGAGCTGGCTTCCTTCCTCACAGTGCAGATGCTCCCCAACATTCATCTGGAACCTTCTGATTTGCATCTCCAAAGAAATAATGCAAATTCCACTAAACACTGTTTATTTTTCCTTCTGTTTTGCCCTAGGCAAACCTTGTTGTGGCTCCTGGGATGGGAGTAAGTAATCACAGCCAGCTCTATGAAGCCTGGGAGGTGGTGATGGGAGGAGGAAGAAGGGGGTGGGGCCTGAGGGTGGGGGTGTCACAATCAAAAATGTGAAAATAAACCTCTATTGGAAGTGGGAGGGGGAATGATGGAGATGGAAGGGGGGGAGAAAGAAATCAGAACAAATCCTGCCCCCACACAATTAAAATTGAATTTACATAATAGTGACCTCTACTGGGTGAGAAAGGATCAGTAATTAGATTGGAGAATGGTTAGGGAAACTTTCCAAACACATTAAGTGGCAAGGAAACTGGGACCCAATCATGGAGGAGGAGGAAGAGGCAGATAAAGATAGTTAAGCAAAGAAGCAGAGAAAGAAAGGCAATCTAGAAGGGAAGTAGAGATACTGAAACAGAAACAAGCTCAGAGACAGATGGAGAAGCTATAGAGAGCAAAGACAAAGAGACAGAGACAGAGATCTAAACTAAGAGACAGAGACAGAGAGACAAAGACAGGAACAGAGAGACATAAACAGACATTTCCAAAAAGAAATGGCAACTAACTAGAAATGGAGATTGAGGAATTATAAACAGTCCTATCCTCCTTGTTGACACATTCCAAGTCCTCTCGGACCTCTCCTCTATCATATAAACCATCAGATCCTAGGATTTAGAGTTGCAGATGACTTTAACAGATCATTAGAGAGGCAGAGGAGAGAGGGGGTAAGGAGAGTAGACTTGAGCCCCTGGGCGGTGATATGGGGACTCTGCACATCTGGGCAGCTCTCCCAGGGAACCTTGAAGCCACAGGGCAGCCGTGGTGGTGATGAGAGGAACAAGAACCAGGAGGCAGTGAATAATACAGAGCCATGATGTGCATCTGTTATCACTGGTAAAGAAACGGCTGCCATAATCCTGATGGTCGGGTCTCAAGAGTCAGCAGCATTGTAAGATGTGGCCATGAGCTGCACAAAAAGGAATGGTACCAAATAAACTCAATTCCAACGGATGTGGAGAAGGATATGCTACTGGAAAACTACAAAAACCTCCTCTCGTTGGGCAACCCCAAACCTAGGTATGCAAGCCTTGTCTCTCTCCTGAGCTCCTACACCACCAGCTGCCTGTTGGACATTTCCTCCAGTTCACCATGTCTAAACCAGAATGCATGAAACCTGGCACTCTCTCTAACTTCCCTATTTCTGTCTGGAGCACCAGCATCCCCCCAGTCACCCAGGCTGAAACCTCATAGTTGTCCTGGACTGTTTATAATTCCTCAATCTCCATTTCTAGTTAGTTGCCAGATCTCTCCTATCCACCCTTTTCTCTCCACTCATACAACCATCAGCCTAGTTCATCTCTGCCTCCAGTTTCTCCCCTTCCTCCATCAATACTTAAATGATTCTTCTAATAGACAAGTCTGACCACATCACTCTTCTGCCCAAAAACTGTCAGGGGTTTCCTACCACCTCTAGGATAAAGTGCTAGGCAAAAGCCCCCAAATCCCCTTGGAGGAATCCTTCCCCAAACAATTCAGCCTATCGGGGTCTACGTACTATCAATGAGTGAAAATGAATATATAAATATGTATGTAGGTATTTATATGTATATGTATACATACATATACTTTAGATAACACATGCATATATCATACATATAGAATGTAATATATAATATATAAATATTCTTTTTGGTAGACTTTATTTTAAAGCTCTATATACACCAATATATTTATAGTACCCATTTTTGTGACGGTAAAGAACTGAAAACAAAAGTGGATGCTCATCAATCAGGAACTGACTAAACAAACTATAGTACACAAATGTGATGAATATTAATATACCATAAGAAACAATGAATATGATGAATACAGAAAAACACAGGAAGATTCAGATAAACTGATGCAAAGTAAAAACATGCAAAACCAGGAAAATGACACATACAATGACCACAAAAAAAAGTTTGCTGTTCAGTTGCATCCAACTCTTTGTAACCTCATTTGGGTTTTCTTGGCAAAGGTACTGGAGTGGTTTGCCATTTTCTTCTCCAGCTGGTTTTACTGATGAGAAAACTGAGGCAAACAGGATTAAGTGACATGCTCAAGGGCTATACTACCAGTAAGTGTCTGAAATCAGATTTGAACTTTGGAAGATGAGTCTTCCTGACTCCACACCTGGAACTCTATATACTTAAATCCCCTTGGGGTGGAGCACTCCATATAATACCAGACAAGGTATATAGTAATTAATGCTTATTAATTATACTGAAAATATAACTACCAAGCCTGACCTCAAAGAAGAGATATAGGAAAGCATGTCCCCAGTTTCATTGCAAAGGGGTGGGAGGGACAGATTATGGGTGTGGAACACTGCCTATAATGTCAGATTTGTTTAATATGTTGGTTTTGCTGAACTGTTTTTCCTCCTTTTTTCTCCTTTGTTTTAAAAGGTGACTTTCTGGGAGGTAGAGGGATACATTAGAAAATGTAGATGATATAAAAACCAAAACTTTCAATACAATTTTGACTTTAATTTCAAAAAGAAAAGAGATTTTTTTTTTTAGGTTGTTGTCTTGGGGGTGGGGGGGTGTCGTGTCAAACCAAGAAAGGAGCCAATCCTGGAATTTGTGGTTGGTTGGTTCCCATGACAACCCCCAGCAACCCATCAGTTTGCTTTTCCTTTCCTCAGTCCCTTGCCATGGGGGGTACACCTTGACATGGAGGCTGTGGATCAGCAGAATGAGGAGAATGTCACTTTGGTCCAGCCCTGCCTTCTAACTTGCCTCAGCTGAGGTGCTCTTAGAGAGATGCTGTTCAAGTGTGATCACCTCCCCCACACAGATCAGGGAAAACAAAGGGAAGGGAGGGTCCCAGAGTTGATGGCTAACCGCTCCAAGGTCACCCCTACCCCCACCCCAGGTCCCTGCCAGTCCCAGCCCCTCTCTGACAGCCTGGCTGCTGTTGCAGGCAGCAGCTGTACCCAGGGAATTAATTACACGCTTGGGATTCTGTTCTCTCTGAGCCAGGTATTAGTTTTTTAAAATAAGACAGGAAAGGGGGCGGAAGGGGAGAGGGGGCTCAGGAGGGGAAGGGAGCAGACACCTTTGGACTTCTTTTGCTCTGAGGAATGAGCAAACGCCCAGGCTGCAGGTGGACGAAGCAAGATGAATGGAAAAAGTAATATAGTCTCTGGACAAAGGCCTTTGGGAATTTGCACATTAGTCATGTAATGGAACAGTGTACATGAACCTCCCCTCACCCCCATGCCAATACCACCTCCACACACACATACACTTTGAGCCAGAGTGAGCTAACCTCCCCAGAGCAGACCTGGATCATTGAATCATCAAATGTTAGAGCTGTAAGGGATGGTAGAAATTAACTAGTACAACACAGGCAATAATAATAGTAATAGAAGAAGAAGAAAGAGCGTTGAATATGGAGTCAAGGAACCTGGGTTCAAATCCCACCACTACCACTAACTTCTCTCTGATGCTGTCTCCCCATGGATGAAGTGATGGGATTGAAGAAGACTCGATCCAAGATCCCTTCTAGCTCTGAATCCCATGATCCTCTGAGGTCCATGTGGTAAAACAGCTTGCCCAAGTTTATGCAGTGGCAGCAACCAAGCTTTGGGTGTTCCTGCCCCACTCCCCCCCACACACACACTGGAAAAGGATTAACAGATAAATATTCCCAAAGGTCTTCTGAGCTTGTGCTGGAGTGCTCTGGGAGATGGGGGAAGGGAAGAAAGAGAGATGGGCAAAGAGGAATGAGGGAAAGAGAAGACTTGAATCTGCATACTTTCCTCCTACACTAACCTACCTAATCCCTACCCAGTGTTCCCAGTCTTTGCTTTTTCACTTTCTGTGTCCTTCATTCTAATTGTTCCCCCATTTGGGCTAATGAAATCTGAGCATATCTGGTCTCAGCATCCCTGAGCAAAGCAGAGAGGAAAGGAAGCCATAACTCTTGGCCTTGGTATGAATGACATGGCCACCCACAGTCTTGTCATGTCTCTCTTGCTTATCCCTGTCAAACACCTTGCAACTCCCAACTGTCTGTCAGTAGCTATTCCCAGGATATAAATAACCAACTTTTGGCAAAAGAAACCTAGGGGGAAGGGGAAAAGCTGGAATGGGGAGTGGTGGGAGAGAGTCTCCAAGGTCTGCCTCTAGAATTGGTTACCTACTTACAGCTTACAACATATAGAGCTGGAAGAAACCTTTCATTTGTTCCAAACTTCTCCCCATTTTACAGAGGAAGAAAATGAGATCTGGAGGGGAGATGACTTAAGCAAGGTCTTACAAGTAGTAAAATAGCAGAACCAGGATTCAAAGCCAAGTCCTCTGAGTCCAAATCCAAAAAGCACTTCTCAGTCAGCCTAGCTGGCAATAAACAGAAATCTGGGAAAGGAAAGAGGAACATTTGTTTAGAAGAACCAAAATAAGTAGAGGATAAAAGAAGGTAAAGAAAAAAGCAGCATTTAGCCCTATTGTGCTGTGTTCTTCCTTCCTTCACTGATCTTTAATGGAACTCATGCAGAGATATGTGGCCAAAAGCCCTCTCCCCCAAATGTATGTGCACCTAAATGCCCTCCTGTCTGGGAAGCAGGAGTAATCAAACTGTAAATGTAGGCTTGAGAATGCCAGGATTGACATCTTGGAACCAGGGACAGAGTCTAAGAGGCACATAAGGAAGGAAGTCACTGGAGATATTTCATCCAGGCAGACATTAAGAGTCTGCAGAAGAGAGACTTGACAAATAGATGCTGGGAAGAATCCAGAAGAGGATCATTGGAATTTAGATGGCTGCAGAGGGAACAGCTTTCATGTGGAACCTAGGAGTGACCCTATGGCCCACCAGTAAACTTACCCAAGGACCAGAGAGTCAGCCAAAAACAGCAAAAATAACAGACTACAAAAGGGAAAATGAACTAAGTAATTGAGACCATCAATCAATAATCAATCAAAGCAATAGACATTTATTGAGTGCCTACCATGTTCCAGACATTGTACTAAGCTCAGATGAACCAAACCTGCTACCTCCCTACCTATCCACAGGGTACTCTCTGAGGTTGCCTTACCTGAAAATAAATGAATTTTGTTTTTTAACCAGGCAACTGAACTTGTGTAGTATTGAAGAGGAATTCCATAAGAAGGGGAGAGGAGACAGGCCAAGAGCACAAGAGTATGATCTATCTAAAGAGAACAAGCAGTGATAATAAAACTCCTCATTCACAAAAGGCTCTGCAGAGCAACAACCCTGAAAGGGTTGTGAAAACAGGATTATTCAGTTTAGAGATGAATAAATTAGCCCTAGAAAGGTTAAATGACTTGTCTGCAGTCTCTCAGCTAGTAAGTAATTGATTCAGGATTGGGACCCAGATCCACCAATTCTGAACCTAGTGATTTTTCCTTTCAGACTCAGATAACCTTGGGTAGGATAATGGAAAGTCACCAGTCACAGAATGCCAGAGTCCTCCAATGAAGGGTTGAACTGGGTCTCTTTCTCTTTGAGGTAGAACTCAACAGAACCTCTTTGATTGGACTTCTGAATAGACGGTACCCCTGCCAAATGTTAATCCACTGAACCAACATTGATTTAATTATCGCAAGAAATATCTATTATTTATTAGATGCCAGGCACTGTGTTAAACACTGGGAATACATATACAAGCAGTAGACCTGCTCTAGGCCAGAGCTTTACCTAAGGAAGAATGCTCTGCAAAGCTCCAAGAGATGTCCTCAGCATCAGCAAAACCTTCATCTCTCTGTTCAGTCAGCATGACATTTCACTCTTTGTAGTGAGGGAATCCTGTGAGAAATCTTGTTTTAATTGGTAGGAAGAGATGCAGAATAGGTATAAGCACAGCCCTTGACCTTGAAGAAGACTGCCGATTCTGATGGGAGAGACATAGTCCCTAGGCTCAGGAAGCTCCCATTGCACTGGGGAAGATAGACATAAACTGACAAAGACATGGAAACCACACGTGTACACAATAGAAACAGAAGCAAATACAAATGAATAGAGCTGAAAGGAAGTGCTTTCATGAGTGCAGAGAGCCATCCTGGAGTTTATACCACAATTGGACCAAATGGGGTTAATCAGGAAAAACGTACTGGGAAGAAGTTATTGTTCAACTGCATCTGACTCTTTGTGACTGTGGACCCTGCTGCCATGGGGTTTTGTTGGCAAGGGTACTAGAGTGGTTTACCATTTCCTTTTCCACTTCATTTAGGCAAACAGAGGTTAAGTGACGTGCCTAGGGTCACAGAGCTAGTGTCTCAGGCCAGATTTTAACTTCAGTCTTCCTGACTCCAGGATCAGGGCTCTATCCACTGAGCCATCCAGCTGTCCCCTACTGGGAGGAAGTAGCTCTTGACTAAAGTTTGAAACGATGAGAACAAAATGAAGAGCATATTGAGAGGATGGAAAGGATATTCTCTCTACGCTCTAGGAAAACAGGGATGTGGGTGGGGTAAGCATGGGCAAGGAAAGGCAAAAGTATTTCTGAGATTATTCTGCCCTGGACTATAGCTGTGAACCTAGATCCTGAGTGCCTGCCTTCTCTGATGAGTGTTCTACCATGTACTTCAAGATCCTGGGGTCAACTCTGGAGAAAGGTCTTTCATTTCAAGAGAGCTGATTTAGTACAGTAAAAAGTGTCAGATTTAGAGTCAATGGACCTGGCCCAGGTTTACTAGTTATTCCCTATGTGACCTGAAGCAAATCACTTAATCACTCTTGGCTTCAGTTTCCTCATTTATAAAGTGAGAGGGACACATTAAATCACCTTTAAGGGGTTCTTTACAACCCTAGATCTATTATTCTTATGGTCCTACTTTGCTGAAACACAACCTCAGGAAGGATCTCAGCCCTGAGAAAAATGAAAGAGAGAGAGACACAAGAGGAGAAGAGAGGAAAAGCAAATTGAGAAAATGATGGAGAACCAAAAACAAGGAGTGATTAAAAAAGATAAACAGAGAGAAAAAATGTAGGCTAAGTCAGAGATAGTGGCAATGATGAGAAGAGAGAGATGGCAAGAGAAGAGTCTGGGGTAAGGGAGAGAAAAGGGGCAGCCCTGGGGGTTGTCATGGTAACACAGACAAATCTGACTGTGCCAGCAAACACCACTCTGTGTGTGTGAATCTTGCTGAGCCAGAGGCCCCACTAAACAGAGGGGAAGAAGGAAAGCAGATTATCCCTTACCTCTCTATTCAGAGCTCAGGGAGCTCCCAGGGAGCTTCTAGGGACCCATCAGCATGGAACTTGAAGCACCCACTGACCAATGAGATCGGAATATAGAGGTGGGGGAGAGTGGATTTTCTTTCTTTCTCTTCTCTCTCTTCAGCCCCATTTAATCATCTGCACCACCCCCTGAGGCAACACACACACACACACACACACACACACACACACACACACAGCCTGTAGGCACAGCTCTGTTCACATGCAGGGCCAGAGTTCTCACAGGGCCATGGAAGCAGAGTCTCCCTTTGCTGTGACTAGGCAGGGGGGACTGGATGGAATTTGTTGAAGGTAACAGAAAGATAGATTCCTTCATTATGGAGGAAGATGAGATTAAAGGCTACCTTAAAGGGATTGCTCCCAAGACCCAGGACAAAGCTATTCTGGGGGTGCAGGGAGTTGATCTGCTTTTGGAGGCAGGAGAATTCACATACTGATAAAAAGTACCCATTCCCCCTGCCATTATTTTCTTGCCTTGGATTTTTCATCTACTTTCTTTTCCCTCTTTCAGTCTCTATTGAATATTTCGCCTCTTTCCCTTCTCCCCTCTCTTTATTTAGACTCCTTTGTTTCCCACTCCCTCTCTCTCTCCCTTTGTTTCTTTCCTCATCCTTTTTGCATCCCTGCCTTACTGAGTCTTTCTCTTGTTCCCTGAGCCAGTGGGTAGCTCTTTCCTCTCCTGGCACCTGCTTTCTCTCTATTTAAATCGATACTGAAGCCAGAGAGTAGGTGGAAAAATACCGTGCTGGGGACAGCAGGGAGGAGCTCTCTGAGCTCCTCATTCATTCTCCCTGCTACAATGGAATCAGAGCAGGGATTCTGAGAATCATTTATCACCAGGACCCGGGTCACCCACGCATTCCACATACTGATGGCCTCCCCCCACCTTGGCACTGCCTCTCTTCTGTAGGGTAGGGAGAAGGGAGAAACAAAGAGCAAGAGACCAATGAGAACCACCTCACGTGGGCCCCAAAGCAACCAACCATCATTCTGGATGCATGGAGAAGTTGGAACTTCAACTCAACAAATATTTTATAAAATGCCCAGTTTGCAAAGTTGGAAATAGGAAGGCAAAGAGATGACCTTCCATACCTCCAAAGAACTTACCTGGATACAGAAAAATAAATGCAGGGTGATGAGGAGTCCCCTAAAAGATTTAGAGCTGGAAGGGGCCTTAGGGATCATCTAGTCTACCTCCTTCATCTTGCAGATTAGGAAACTGAGATCCAGATTATTCAAGCGACTTGATCACAGGTTTTAAGCAGCAGAATCAAGATTTGAACCCTGGTCTTTAACTAATAATAATAATTATTATATTTATAATAGCTAGAATTTATATAGTGCTTTAAGGTTTGCAAAGCACTGTACATGGATTATCTCATAGATCCCCTCAACGACTCTGGGAAGTTGATACACTTCTCTTTCTTGATGGAGAGGGGAGGAAGTAACACCTCCCTGGACCCTATGGAGGATTCTACTGGGAGATCAGCCCAGCCTAGCAGATTTGACCCCTGATCCCTTGCCTGTCTATTCCTGCCAGCACACCTTACGAGCCACACCCTGTGCCTACATATCAGACTTGCAGTAGCAATCCTCTTGGCCAATGCGGGTCAAGCCTGGTCTACAAGCACTTCTTGCTCTACCTAGAGGAGTGGCTTAGAGAATACAGTTATCCCCTCCACCTTTTGACTTTCCCCTTTGTGATTGCAATATATCATGGGTCAGCATAAGAAATTAAGTGGGAATTTTGGGGGAGTCTTGCCAAAGCCACACACAACATACAAAGGTCAGCAAATGACACAGAAAAAATGTAGAAACTCTGAAGTGCATAAAATATATGTATAATATTACATAATGTCAACCTATTTTATCTTTTAATACCATAATAATTCAAACTTCTTCTCTGGTACAAAGGGAGGGCCAAAAACTTTTACATGGATCTTCCAGATCATGGGGACACTATCCCTCTACTTCCTATAATGTGGAAGGAACAATTATACTCTTCCCAACTAGGGCCATTCATTTAAAGAATGCAGCAGATATAGCCCTAGACTGGGTTAAGAGACAGGGTATAACTAATTTTGTGTGGTTACTAGGGAAGTAGATCCTGTCCTGCCATTAACTTAGGTCCCTAGAATTTTTACATTCCCCTCTCTGCCTCCATCATGGGCAACATTTCAATTAGGGACTTGGAATTTTCTGCCCTGTAGTAGCACAATGCCCAGCACACAGTAAGCATTAATTAATGCTTTTTGACCATTGTGATTGTATTGGTCTAGAGTATACAGAAGAGCAAAGCACCCCCAGAAGACACTGGAACATGAGGCAATGTTATATAGTGGAAAGAAACCTTGATTAAAATCAGGAATTCTTTGATTTCAAATCTAATCTGTGACACTTAGCTATATGTAACACTGACCAAGCAATTTCATAGGATCATAGATCTATCGCGCTCTACCTCTATCTCAAAGAGTCCCCCCTCCCGCCTTCCTTTAAGACACAGTTCAGGCATCACTTTCACTATGAGTCCCCCAATGCCAGTGCCCTCTCTCTCAACCTACCTTGTATTTAACTATTTTCTACACATTTGTATTTACTCACTTCATATTTATGCTGTCTGTATTTATATACAGCATGTCCTTGTTGATCTTCCCATGAGAATATAAATTCCTTGAGAGTAGAGAGGATTGCCTTCTTTATACTTGTATCCCCAGAGCCTAGCACAAGCATTTAAATACTTGTCCATTGATTAGGATTAGGGTTAGGATTTGGGTTAGTCAGAGGCTCAGAATTAGGTTAAGGATTCAGGTCACAATTAGGGTTAGGGCTAGGTTTAGGGTTGGAAGGAACTTGAGAAGTCATTTAATCCCAACCCCTCATTTTACATATGAGGAAAGTGAGGCCCAGATAGATTATGTGACTCTCCCAAAGTTATCCAAGTAATGTCAGAGGTAGGAATTGAACTCAGGTCCTCTGCCTCCGGTGTACTTTCCACCACATCATGCTATTTCTTCCTGGGATACTGGGACCCACCTCACTAATCTGTTAAGTGAGGGGTTAATGACATGCCCACTATGCTTCCTTCCAGCTTGAGATTCCATGACCCTATGATCTGATGGTCCAATATGGTGGTGAGGATTAGCCCTTTAATCTCCAACCTCCCCACAAAGCAGCTGCTTCTCCCTTTAGTCTGTGAATGAAATCCTCAATGTGAAGAGTAGTTTTTGAAAACTATCAAGATGGTAGCTGTTCCTAATGGTCTGTAACTACATTTCCTGTAGCCCACTTCCCGTTAGTTTAGCTAATGAGGGCACCCTCTGGTCTAGACACACACTAATGATCCTTCACCAAGAAGTCCTTAGCTAAAGGAGACAACAGATAAGTAGCCAGCAGGCAAACTCTATTAGGCATAAGTTGACCAAAGTACGTTCCCAGGACAGGACTCAGAGGATCCTAGAGTCATAGAACGCCAAAACTCAAAGTGACCTCAGAGGACACTCACAGAGGAGTGTATGTGGGAGCCAAAAACACTAATGTGCTAAGCACTGCATTTAGGGAGGCCCAGCTTCCAGAAGCAAGTAGTTAATGATTTTCCCACTGTTCCCTGCCCTGGTCAGAAAACATCTTGAATTTTACATTCAGCTCCGGGGATCATATTAATTCAGCCCAATGCTCTATTCCATAAAGATCTTTTTGAATTCCGGGCCTGCTCTCTCATTTCAATGAGGAAACCTGGAGAAGGGAGGTAACAGCCCAAGGTCATACAGGGGAAGAGGTGATAGAGCCTGAGATGTAGACTCAGGTCCTCTGATTGCAAAGCACTTTCCAATATATCGCACTGAATGGGGCACACAGGGATACTGATGAGCACTTCACTATTCAGGGATGCATGGGTCCCATCTGGAAGCACTGCCTCCTCACCCCAGCAGTTACTTATGAGGTCACAAAGTCTGAAGCAATATGAGGACTGGGGAGAGTTTCCTAAGACTTCAGCATGTCCCAGGCAAGGGCTGTGGGCTTTGTACCCTTTACGCCCTTCAGGTCGCCTCAGATCTTCTTTTCTTGAATTGCAGAGAGGAAGACTCATTCGTATTCTCACTTCCTATCACTGACTGGCTGCTGCGTCGTCAATCAGCATCCGACAAGTCAGTGTTGTATAACACCAACTAAAACTGCTATTGGCTGGCCTGATACTGATTGGCAGCTCATGCAGTCAATGACATTGATAGAAAGAGAGAGCTTCCGTGATCTAGTCCCCCTACATGTTTATACTTTCAATAACGTTCATTCAACATATATTAAGTACCCACCATATGCAATTCACTTCTAGGCACTGTGTGACTACAGAGATAAATAAGACAGAGCCCTGGCCTTCAAGATGCGTTCAGCCTAGTAGGGGAAGTAAGATGTACATAGATATGATGCAAGTTGCCCCGTTAGTAGAAAATTCTTTGATCTGGTTCAGCACAGCTCTGCCCCTCTTCAAGGCTCACTTAGCTTAATCATATAGATTAAGTTCTCATTTGGGTGGCTGCTATTCTCTTAAATTCTAGATCATGAGCCCCTACTGGTATGCTTCCTCCTATCAATCAACCAGTAGACTCAATTATTTTCTAAAACCAGGAACACACTTTCCCATATAGATAGCCAGAATGTGGGAAGGGGGAAGAGCGGACACAAACAATACTAATGAAGCACCCTTATAGGGAACATACAAGGCCAAGGCAACTGATAATTTGGGAACTTTGGAGCCTTGATTTCCTTTTTTCTGTAGGGCATGGTGATGGTGAGAGACAAGATGATCCTCAATGTTCTGCTAGGCTGATTCTTCCCAGGTGTCCCAGGTGTCTCCATAGGACTGGCAGCTTACCCAGGCTTGCTTTTCCAGGGTGAAGTATCTGAGCGCCATGGTCTAGTCTTGCTGATAGGCTGGGCTCAGCAGCTCCACTGGCTAGGTCAACTCATTGGCCTTCTGGGTTCATTTTTCAAAGGGCAACTATAGTCATCTTCCACCTTTAGCCATCGGCTTGGATGGGTTTCTTTTGTTCCCTCTGAAGCTGGGAGTGTCGCCAGACTCTTTTCTGCTTGAGTCCTACGGAGTTTGTTTTTTTTTTTTTCTAGTGTAAAGACCCTTAGTTTAGCACTGCCAGCTGCTTCTCCCTTTGACTAACTCAGAACCTCAGTTCTGAGGTTATTTATCACCTCCCAGCAGTAGTTGGGAGAAATCTTAACCTCTCCTATTAGACAAATCTTTCTTTGCTCAAAAGCCCCTTCCCTCCAAGTGATTCCAACTTGCCTTAGGGTAATGATTAGTTTCAATTCAGTTGGTTTCACCTCTCACTCCCAAGGGAATCCATTTATAGATGAGTGGCTAGGGACAAAGGTAGGAATGTAGTCTATACCCTGGAGGGAAGTTCATTGTCTCGCTGACCCCTACAGATGTATTTTAGGTATTCAAGCCTCCCGGTTATCTACTTTGCATCTGAAAGGCTTCGCTTTTACATCTAAACGTCTCTACCCAGTTTGTGACAGAAGTCTTCTAGTGGCACACACACCACCCCCCTCTGCGTTTGGCAGTCAATCAACAAATCAACATTTATTAAGCACCGATTATGTGCCCGGGGCACTGGGGATAAAAAGAAAAGCAAAAGCTTCACTTCCTTCAAAGACCTTACTGTTCTAACGAAAGGGACCATCTGTAAATAGTTAAGTATATACAAGTAACTCACAGGGTAGATGAAAGGTAACCTTTAAGGAAAGAAGGAAAAACCTCTAAAACTCAATCTTGAAGGCAGAGTCCCAGAGGCTGCAGCTTTCCCTGGACTATCCTTCCCACAACATACCTGTCTGAGATCACTAGTTCAGTGATTTTGAAA
Organism: Bettongia penicillata ogilbyi; assembly: GCA_023548195.1. NCBI lineage: Eukaryota > Metazoa > Chordata > Mammalia > Diprotodontia > Potoroidae > Bettongia > Bettongia penicillata. The sequence continues at coordinate 216,527 of JAJHZJ010000070.1, read as the reverse complement.
TTACAAAGACCTCCGGCCTAACACCTCAGCACCTTTCACAACACAGATCTATGCTAGGTCCTTATTCCCTATGAGGAAAGGGCCTAGGCGGGATAGTAATTAAAGATAATTAACATTCGAGAGAGGAGGGGCAGCTAGGTGTAGAAGTTGATAGAGCATCTGGAATTAAGAAGACTCCTCTTCCTGAGTTCAAATCTAGCCTCACACACTTATTAGTTACGTGACCCTGGGAAAGTCACTTAACTTTGTTTGCCATAGTTACTTATCTGTAAAATGAACCAAAGAAAGAAACGACAAACCACTCCAGTATCTTTGCCAAGAAAACCCCAAACATGGTCATTAAGAATCAGACATAACTGAACAACAAACAACATGTTGGGGGAAAGGGGTAGAATAAGGCAGGGGCAGGTGTGGTGGTCCAAGCCATAATTCAAAACAATAATTAAAATACCAGGCCAGAGTCAAAGCAAAGGGTTCACTGGGAGAATACACAAGACTCAGCAGAAATGATTGAAATTGAGGTCACATTATCCTGATGAATTTGGTGAACAGATGAAGTTAACAAGGCCTTACCCCAACTTGCTGAAATTTAGAGGAAACCAGTAAGGCAATGCAGAAGCCACTGAGCTTAGTACCTAGTTAGCAAGAATGATTTGTTAAACTAGAAAGCTACTAGATGTTACACATTGATAACAGTTTTGCTTCAGGTGAGCTCTCTCTGTTCGGCACTCCCTGGAGGTCTCCTCAGCAATGGTCTCAAAACATGTGTGAGTTTCAGTACCAAGCCTCTTCACAGCACTGAAGGTATATCTTGTACTATTGGTCCCAGGATCAAAAATGGCTGGTTTTAGTTCTGAAGGTAAGACCAGCATACCTAAGAATGAAAGTTGGTATTGACAGACTCCAGCCGAAGAAAGCCTTCTCTTATGGTGCCAAGAGGTAGTACATCACCGATACAACCATTTCTTCTCATGAACCCGACCTATAGAGACTACACCCTGGAGGAGCTAAGCCATTGATTTTTGGAGAATCTGCCCTGGGGGCTGTGCTATACTGATTGATCAGTGCTCATATTCTTATTATATCCAACTAGATCCAGCCTACCCACCCCACTCTACCCCAACCAGGGTTCACATGACTGAGTGAGGACTACCCAACTCACCCAGCCTCTTACTCTGAAGATAGTTATTCGAAACAACAGTATCTTTGCTTTTGGAAATGTCATGTCAATTGATTACAATTGCATTCATCATTCCTCTGACCCCCAATCCAAAACTCCATCCCTTAATTACCATTCCCCTATAGGTATTATCTCACCCAATCAGAATATCAGTTCCTCAAGGACAAGTAAGGGCAAATTGATTTGTATCACTATCCCTAGTACTGTTTCCTTTAACATATAGTAAACTCTTAACAAATGCTTTTTAATTAATTCATTCTAGCACTGACCGTCAGCTACATCAACATCACTAATGGTTCTAGATATTTTGATTCAATATGATGAGAAATGTGGGCCACCAGGGTGCGCCACCTTAGAAAGGGCCAGTGATTCTGTTCATACTATCTCTGTGCATTCATCCATGAGCATAGCAGATCCAGATGGTGGGAGGGGGAGGATTTGGATAGACATTGGATATTGCCTAGATCTGGGTAGGCATGCTTGCATATTGGATATTGGCATGAACCTGACTATGTGTGACTGCATATGTATGTATAGTAATAAGACTAATAATAACTGACATTTACATATGTCTCCTTCAAGGTTTGCAAAGCAATTTACATACATGGTTTCAAATGGGCCCTTCTAATAACCTTTTATGGTGGGGTACTACAGGCATTATTGTCCACATATTATAGGTGAGGAAACTGAGACTTGGCTGAAGTGATATACCCATTGCTATACAGCTTATAGGTACTGAAGGAAGGATTTGAACTCAGGTCTTCCTGGCTCAAAGTCTAGCATCCTCTCCACTAACCATAATAATAGCTAGAATTCACATCACACTTTAAGATTTGCCAAGCACTTTGCATATATTGTCTCATTTATCCTCACAACAACCCTGGGAGGTAGCTCCTATTATTATCCTCATTAACAGATGAGGAAACTAAGGTATACAGAGGTTAAGTGATTGACCAGGGTCACACAGATAGTAAACATCTGAGGGAGAATGTAAACTACTCAGTTCTTCCTGACTCCAGGACTTACGTCCATGGTCCCATTTTTCTGCCTGTATACAGCATGTGGAATGTGAAAGTAGAATCTATCTATATTCCTATGTATATATTTCTGTAGTTGTGTATTTATATATCCATATGGATGAAAATGTTTTTGAACATGTAGTTCAGTGGAGTTTTTTACCCTTTTGAAGAAGTATGTGAGAATATATATGAGCTATGCCTGGTTACAATCCCCAGTGCTAATAAGACCAAAGCCAGGAGTTCTGCTCTGCATAGACCTTCCCTAATTTTCTACGCTAATCTATCTCTTTCGTACTAATAATATGTCACATTTGCATAGTGTCCTTATATCTCATTACTTCATGTATTCCCCACTATTGCTCTGAGATAGGTACCAGAGGGTACCTTATCATACCCATTTGACAGATGAGAAAAAAATAAGTCTTAGAGAGGTTGAAACAAATCTAGTTTGATCTCCAGGTGATGGAGTGCTGAACCTGGAGTTAGGAAGATCTGAGTTCAAAGCTGAACTGAGCTCTCCCTAGCTGTGTGAATCTGAGAAAGTCATTTAACCTTGGCCTCAGTTTTCTTATCTGTAAAATGGGGATACAAAACCCCCTATCTCTCTGGGTTGTTGTGGAAAGAAAAGAGTTAATATTTGTAAAGTGCTTTGTAAAGGTTAAAGGATGTTAGCTATCATCATCATTATCAACATCCAGGATGACATAGGTAGTTAGTACCAGATGCACTCTCCTACAAATATGTGTCACCAGTCACAAGGGTGACATCCTTGCAAAACTGTAGCTGAGGAGCGTCATCCTTGTAAATGAAGGATGATGGGTTACTTATTATAATAATGACTCAGATCTAGATAGTACTTAAGGTTACTTGAAAACCTCATTCAGATCAACTCAAAAATTTTTTATTAAGGGACCAAGACATCTCATAGTCTTAATGTTGAAGGGCATCCCAGAAAAAAATGCCAGCTCCCAGGCAGGGAGCGGGGTGGCGGGGACGGCAAGTACCTTGGAGAGCGCTGCAGAAGCTCAAACTAGGCAAGCAAGATGCCTACCAAATCCAAACCTACTCTCCCTTTGATATGACTTTCAATCTTTGGTCTTTGAGTCTTTACCACAACCACTTCTCCCTGGATTGCTCTCCACCCCCCACTCCCATGCCTGTCTTTGTGAACCTAAAAAGCCCTGAACTAGAGAGAGAGATAGAAACAGAAAAAGTAAGAGAGAGAAACGGAGACAGAGAAAGAGAAAGAGAGAAAGAGAAGGATACCTAATCTCTGCCCTGAAGCAACTGTTTATGTGAGGCAGGACAGATACACATATAAAAAATAACTTAATACATTGGCTAAGAAAACATACAGAGAAGTACAAATAAACCTAGCTGTGCAGAGAAATGTCCTCAAGGACTAGAAGGAAGGTAGAAGAATGGAAGAAGGAGAGCTAGGGAGGATGAATCCAAACAATTCTTCTTCTAAGTGTTCAAGCAACTAAAAAGTGAGCTGCCTCTTGAGTAAACACATTCTAAGTGCCCTCAGAGGCAATGACACTAGGCAAGCAAGAGTCCAGGGTCCCTCGAGAGGCTTGCAATACAATCTCAAGAAAATATATGAACCTACATAGAGATCATACAGAGTGCATCTTCTGTGGCTATAGATAATGAAAATATGTGTCTGTGGCCTCTGATACCCCTTGACCCATGGGACCTAAGAAAAGCTGCTTTAAGACTGAAATTTTGAAGGGTCAGCACCAACTCAAAACTCATGAACTCTCACCACAGTATTTTACTTTTACTAGCCAGCCAGAGGATATATCAATTCTACACAAAAGACATTTAATCAAATAGCAGAGAAAAGGTGACAAAACACCCTTTGTACTACGTGTATTGCTCTTGGACATTATGGTCGTATGTCTGCTGAGCTGTTGTCTGCTCCCCTTTTCTGGGCTTCAGTCTTCAGAGTCATGTGCTGTTCTGTTACCACCTACTGGGGTACAACGGTTAGAAAGCCTCTCCTTGACAAGTGTAGGTTGATGGCCATTATCACAAAGACAAAGCTATCAGTCACCATGCACAGGAAACCAACAATCAAATGTTCTAAGTTATTTATATCTCTTTTTATTGACTTGTTTGATGGCAAATCAAGGTTCATAGTTTCATACTATTTTCCAACTGGAGGTTAGGAAATCTTTCATATTTTTGTTCTGTTCTTGGCTGCTCTTCTGTTCCCTCCAACCCATTCGACACATCCTGACCCCCCAACATCATGGCAGTTGTGTGGAGGGTGGGATGGAGGTGAGCTTTATTCTCAAGACCCTCTTTGATTGTCATGAAAATGAGTATAGGTAAAACAGACAGGGTCCACATTCTTACTTGGTATATACATATATATATAATATATGTGTGTATACATATACATACATACATACATACACACACACACACACACATATACCAACAATATCTCACTAGTCTCCCTATATATACTTAACAGATCATCCACTTTGAGGTTTCCTTCTGTGGGGTCAGTCCTTGAGAAGAAAGAAAAACAATCTAGAGTGTAAAGGATCTTCATGATGGTCAAATACAATATTCCACTTGATTCACAAACCAACTCATTTTCTTCTATGAGAATAAGGGCACTCTCAAGGAGCTTAATTTACAGATGAGGAAACTGAGGTCCAGAGAGGTCAGTCAATTGATTTACCAGTGGTCATACAAGTAGTAAACCCCAGGGCTGGAATTCAAATCCAGGTGTTCTGACTCTAAATCCAGTCCTTTTTCTACTAGAAAACATTGTCTTCTAGAAGGGGTAAATGGGGGGTTAGGGAAGAAGGTGAGAATTAGTATGTCCCAGCTTCCCCTGAGCTAGTTCTCCTTTACCTCCACTTTCCCCCTCCCCAAACTCCTCTCTACCTCCCTGGTTGCGTTTGAAGTCTTCTTCTCACTTCAAGAGACTGATATAAATCAACCTTTAAAAGAAGAAAAAAAGTTCCCTACCTTGTATCCCTGAGTTTATTTTCCCCAGGCTCCAGTTGCCGGCTTGTAATTTGGACTTCACTGAAAGGATATAAACATCTCCCCGATTGAAGAGTCTCTGAGGAGTGAGTGAGTTCTCCTGCTTGGATGCAGCCAGACTCCAACCACCCACCCCTCCCCAGCACACACAGATATAACCTTACCCTACTGCTGTCCCCTATGGTAGGGTGTCAGGCTTTGACCTTCTGTCAGAGAAGGCTGGAAAAAGCTGTTCTCCCAGCTTGTTCCCCACTGAGCCCATTTCTGCGTTTTACAATCCCGCACCTAATTTATACGCTGTTTTTACAGCTGTTGTCAAACAGCCACAAACCAAGGAAATAAAGTAGCCAGAGGAACAACGACTTCCTCCACCCCTCAGCCCTCCCACTGTGTATACCTGGGCCTCCGGAGAGCCAGGGCCTCATTCTAGAGGGCCCCAAGGTCCACAGCCTTCAATGAGAGACCCCATTTTACTCACTTATGCTGGAGAGGCAGCTAGGTGGCCACAGTGAATAGAACACCAAGCCTAGAGTCAGGAGGGACCTGAGTTCAAATCCAGCCTCAGACATTTACTAATTGTGTGACCATGGGCAAGTCACTTTACCCTGTTTGCTTCCATTTCCTCATCTGTAAAATGAGCTGGAGAAGGAAATGAAAAACCACTCCACTATCTCTGCCACGAAACCCCCAAATCGGGTGATTAAAAGTCAGACATGATTGGAATGATTCTACGAAAGAGAAAGAGAGAGAGAGAGAGAGAGAGAGAGAGAGAGAGAGAGAGAGAGAGAGAGAGAGAGAGAGAGGCCCCACTGGAGACAGACCACAGCTAACACTGGAACAGAAGGTTCCATGTCTCCGAAAACCACAGCTAACATCTCCCCTGCGACCTTCAGTAACATGAGGCTTCAAGCCCTTTGTCTCTTTACCATCTTGTTGCACTTTACTCCACCCCACCCCCATCTTCGCACCCCAAGTCCTATCAAACTGGACTAGTCACTATCCCCCATCTCACCTTTCCTCCTTTACGTCCTCATACTCAGCTAGATGGAACAATGGCCAAAAGGCCAGAGTTAGAAAACCTGGGTTCTAATCCTGCCTCATATACTTAGGCATGTGACCGTAGGCAAATCTCTTAACCTTTCTCAGCCTCAGTTTCCTCACTGGTAAAATATAGCTAGCATTTATATAGCGACTTAAGGTTTATCAAATGCTTTATGTATAGGAATTCATTTAATCCTTATAACAGCCCTCTGAAGTAGGTGCCATTATTATCTTCATTTTGTAAAGGAAGCAGGAACTGTGGCTGAGAGACATTAAATGAGTACCCATGGTCACACAGCTAGTTAATAACTTAGACAGGGTTCAAACCCAGGTTTCCCTGACTCCAAGTTCTACATTCTATCCACATTGCCATATAACTGCCTCATAATAATTGCTCCTCAATCACTGGATTATTGTGAGGATTAACTGAGATAACACACAGTAAATCTTAAATCTTTTTTTTTTCTAGGCGGGGCAGGCAAGGTAATTGGGGTTAAGTGACTTGCCCAAGGTCACTCAGCTAGCAAGTGTCCAGTAAGTGGCCAGATTTGTACTCAGGTCCTCTTGACTCCATGGTCAGAACTCTATTGACTTTGCCACCTAGCTGTGCCCCCTCCAGTAAATCTTAGGCTTTATAAAAATGCTAGCTATTATTATGATTGCAAATTATCCCCCATACAGAGAATGGACTTGTACCTCATCTCTATTGGTGGGATTCCTTCTCTCCCTTCAAGGCCAAGCTCAGAAGATTCTTCCCCCATGAAACCTCCCCAAAAGCCCTTTACTCAAAGTGATTCCTTTTTCCCAATCACTCACCTTCTCTGTTGAATATCCCATCCTAACATCTTGTAGCTACTTGTGTGAATATCTCAACTTCTGTCTTAGAATATGAGGTCCTAAAAGGAATAGTAAAGTATATAGAATAGATTTGCAGTTTCACATACAATCATTTTTTTTCCTATTCTATGTCATGAAAATGCTTGCTTTATTTCTTAAATTTAGAATAAAATAAAAAAAAGAATTTGAGCTTCTTGAGGGTAGGGATGCTGTTCTGTTCCATTTTTGTGCCCTCAGTGCTCACCACAAAACTTTGTATATAATAAGCACTTAATATATATTTGTTGAATCAGATTGAATTAAGTTTATTTCACACATATCCCCAGCTGTGAGTTTATTGGAGCAAATTTGTACTGCTGCTGCCTGAATGGTTTTTCCCAGTTGACAAAGGGGAGAAAGAGGGCAGTGGTGATGTATGGGTAGAGTTCTAACTCACTGGGGTTGGGGCTTCTAGGGTGTCAGGGTTCCATCTTATGGGTGACAGCCTCACCATCACTCTGCCTAGTCCATCTCACTTAGTGTCTGTACCTTAGCTTTGGCATTTGACCATATGAAATCTATCACTGAAACTGCTTTCTATTATTTTCTGATTCAACTCCATTACATTGAATTCAATGAACATTTATTAAAAACCAAGGTACTAAGATATGAGCTAGTGCTGGGGAGGCAGAGGTGAAAAAATAAGCCAATCAAGAAACATTTATCAAGTGCCTACTATGTGCCAAGAACTCTCTGCCAAGCTCTGGAGATACAAAAACAAAGACAAAAGACAGTCCCTGCCTTCAAGGAGCTCACAAGGAGGAGACAACAAGCAAACCTACTTACAAACAAGCTCTGTACTGGATAGATGGGAAGTCGTCAAAAGAAGGAAGACACTAGAATTAAGAGGGGTTGGGAAGGGCTTTCTGCAGGAGACAGGATTTTAGTTTAGAAGGAATCCAGGGAAAACAATAGGCAGAGATGAGGGGCAAGAACATCCCAGGCAAGCAGGACAGCCAGAGAAAATGCCCAGAGCCTAGAGATGGAGGGCTTTGTTTCTGCAATAGCAAGGAGTCTGTTGTCACTGGATCAAAGAATACTTGTCAGAGTAAGGTGTAAGAGGTAGGAGGGAGGAGAGGGATGAGTTACGAAGGGCTTTGAATGCCAAACCAAGCACTTTTTATTTGGTCTTGGAGTCTCTGCCCTCAAGAAGTTTATATTGTACTGGAGGTGGGGTGGAGATAGATAGACAGACAGATGGACGGACGAACAGACGGATGGACAGATAGATAGATAGATGGGTGGATAGATGGATGGATTTGATAGATTTAGAACGAGAAGAGATCTAAGAAGCCATCTAGTCCTACCCCTCGATTTACGGATGAAGAAACTGAAAGCCAAAAAGATTTAAAGTCTTTCCTGGGGTCACACAGGTAAATTGATAGAGCTGAAATTCAAACTCTGGCTTCAAATCCAACATAACCTTTTTCCATGGAATCACACTGCCTTGCCTTCATCCAGATGAATAAGCATGGTACTTGAGGAGGGAGGGAGCGCTAACAAGGCAGATTTGGAAAGGTTTCCCATAGAAGGTAGCACCTTCATTGAACCCTAAAGGAAGCTGGGAATTTCAAGCTCACAACAGTCCTAAGGAAAAATATGTTCCAAATCACTAATAATTTAAAGAGTGCAAGTAAAAGCAACTCTGGGATTCCACCTTACACCCTCCAGACTGGCAAAGTTGACAAAAGAGGAAAATGACAAATACTGTAGGGAATACGAGAAAGCAGGTATATTAGCAGTTAGTAGAGCTGTGAGCTAGTTCAACCAATCAGGAAAGCAATTTGGAACTATGCCCATGCCCCCCAAAGCTATTAACCTATATATATTCTTTGACCCAAGAATATCACTTCTAGGTCTATTCTCCAAAGAGATCAAAGAAAGAGGGAAATGACCCATATGTACAAAAATGTTTATAGCAGCTCTTTTTGTGGCAGCAGAGAATTGGAAACCAAGGAGGTGCCCGTCAATCGGGGAATGGTTGAATAAGTTATGGTTTAATGCATGTGATAGAATGCTATTGTGTTATGAGAAATGATGAATGGGACAATTTCAAAGAAACTTGAGAAGATTTCTATTTTTTTTTTACTAATTAATGCAGAGTGAGAGAACCAGAGAGAACAATTTAATAACATTTTTTTCAATTTTTTGAAAAATTGGGAACTTTGATTAACATATTCCATAGGAATGAAGATGAAACATGCTATCTACCTCCTGATAGAGAGGTGATGGATAGAGTGCAGAATTTTATATAAATATAAATAAATACATATGTGTGTATGCATGTTTATATACGCATATACATGTGTGTATATAAGTATATGTGTACATATATGTACATATATACAGTTGCATGGAGGGATTTGTTTTGATTATACATGTTTGTATCAGGTTTTTTTCTTGCTTTATCAAGGGGATGAGAGAGGAGGTAGGAGGTGCAAAAAGTGGATCTTTGCTTTAAAACAAGGTGAAATATAACTTTGTTTTTTAAAAAAAGGACATCAGGGATTCTAAGAGAAAAAGGAAGGGATAAATTCAAGCATGAGGAATAACCAATGGAAAGGCATTGTAAAGATGGGATGCCAAGTTCAAGGTGGAAGGGGTGAGAAAAGAGGGAACAGAGTTGTCTTAACTAACATTGTGAACTCCTCCAGAGAAGGAAAATACTTTTTTGTTATCTGACACAAAACCCAATACAGGTTCATTCATAGGGATGAAAACACAATATTTGTAATCATATGGTTTGTGTTCAAATCCACCACTATCTGCATGATATTTGGAAAACCTTCTAAACTCTATGAACCTCAGATTCCTATCTGTGAAATGGGAATAATAAGAATTGTACTACCTACCTTAAAAGGATATTGTGAGTTAAGCACTGATGAACTGGTTCAGTGAGAAGGATTGCTCAGTCACTCTTCTTTGCCTTCTAATATTGACTCATTGTGTAGACTCTGCTCTGGGAATCTATAACAAAAGGATCTATAATTCTATTTTTTATTAGCTCCAAGTCCCCAGCCAGAGACAACACTCTAGCAAAACACCTCAAGCATTAAATTTCTTTCTCTTTCCTCTAGAGGTATTTCTGTCTTCAATTACCTGCTCCCAGCTGTATTCCCATAAGTATACCTAAAACAGCAAATATCTGTGGTTAAGACTATTTATTAAGACAAAGTAAACACTTAAAGAAAGGTAAACAGATTTTTCCCTTTGGGGGGCGGGTGAATGGGTGAAAACCTTCAGGCCCCTATAAAGGAGACTAAGGAGAGAATACACAGAATTACTTTCTGGAAGTCTGTAGTCTTAGAAGAGTTCCAGAACTAGAAAGGGAATGTATGGAATAGAAGCGGTAGGGTGGAGGGGTGGAACACCATGCTTATGGAAGCAAGGTTGCTATTGAAGATAGTTGGAGAGTAGAAAGTGAAATAAGAAAAGGATGAGACCTGCCTGAACTAGTGGGTCAGATGAGGCAGTTATCAATAAATGTGTCAATGAAAGTATTCAAACATCCAGGACATGGTTTTCTGTTTGGTCTGAGAGGCTATTTTATGGGCCATTGGAAGATTACCTAGGAGTGAGGTCATCCAGCCTGTGAAGACCCTCCGCTCAGTGAGGGGAAACCCACCATTTCCCAATGCAGCTCATTTGACTTTGAGACAGCTCTATCAGGAAGTCTTTCCTGACTTCGAGCCCAAATTTGCTACTTTGCAATTTTCACTCAGTGTTCCTGGTTCTGTCCTCTGGAGCCAAGCAAAACAAATCCATTCCCTTTTTCATGTGCCCCCTGAGTCTCCTCTCCTCCAGGCGGAGTATCCCCAGCTCTTCCAACTCATCATCATCTAACATAGACTCAAGGCCCTTCTAAACACAATACTGAAAATACCATCTGACTAAGGCAGAGTACAGATGGCTTATCACCTCTTTATTTCTGGAAGCCATGATTCTCTTAGTGCACACCAAGATGGCATTAGCTTTCTTGGCTGACATGTCTCATAGCTGACTCAAGTTTGCAGTCCATTAAAACCTCCATAGGGATCATGAGCTCTTTAAGAAATAGGACACTTAGATTTGATTACAGGCCATTGACTCTGGTTCTCTTTGACCAAACTCACAGTTGACTATTGCCAACTAATGGTGAGCAACTGAGGAACAACATCTCCAAATAGTTCATGTCCCCACTTGTCTTTTCCATGAGTTATTTAAAAATGGCAAGGATCCCAGAAGTCCGGAGGCATGTGCAAAAATTGGTAAAAACCCACTGGACAGATAAAGACTGTCTTTTCCTTCTTTTCTGTCATGGGATCATGATTTTCAGGTACAACATCAAAAACCACTTTCAGGATATAATAGTGGATTGTTTTTCATGTATACTTGAAATGAAACTCTATACATATTATCTATAAATTTATCAGTGGCAGATCACTTCATGGCTAAGAACTCCAATTTGTGGATGGAATGAAGATTAAACTCTTTAGTGGCAAATACTATAAGTCTCTGATGACCACTGTACCCCTGGTACAAAACTGTTCCCAAAAGATTAGACTGGCTTCTAGGAGTTGGTCAATTTCTAGAGTAAGTCAACAAGTACTTACTAAATGCTTGCCATATGTTAAGCTCTGTAAATACAAATACATGAAAAAAAGAAAGAGTTCCTGCCCCCCCTCCCTAGGGTTACGTTCTGATGAGGAATATAATTTATAAAAGGAAGCTGAAAAGGGATTAGGGGGCTGGAGAAGTCCAGGGGAGTGTTTTCTGATAAGAAATGAAGAGGTTCTAGGAGGAGCCATCCAATTAGTGAAAAAAAAGCCTCAGAGGTAAAGGTATTTCCAACATGTGATTCTAGGGCTAGAGTAATCTTCCAAAACAGAAGAGCTTTCTAGGACTGGGTGGAAAGGTCTGGAGGAGTGCAACCTGATGAGAAATGAGTGTAACAGAAAGAGCTTGCTTGGATGGGCAAAAGGCAACATCTGTGCATTTGTGGGGCAGCTTACCAAGTCCTTGAATGTACGTACTTGCAAAATCGCCTCCATAAAATGCCCAGATGGCCAGGTTTCCAGGTTGGCATTTTCTATTCATCTACTTATGGTTCTTCTCAATCATATGCCTATGGAGAAGATGGTGACAAGGGTTTGTGATTAAGGCCGAGTCCTTCACAAATCTCTGATAGATAATAGCCACCAAACCAGAGAGGCACCTTGAGCTGCTACTGATAACATGGCCAGTGCTTCTATCTTCTCATGATTCATTCTCTGCTAAGATACTATGTGATCTCTGGGCCATCTCCAACTGTCCTGATGATCCTCTTCAAGAATGAAGGACAAACACAACCTGTGAGTGAGTAGCAGCTCTCCTCCTCCTCCTCCTTCATTCCACCCCCAAAAACTGCTTTTTTTTTCCTCTTGGTTTACTGGCTACATTTCTTGCTCAAGCCTCAAACCCAATTCACTCTGGAGCTCATAGAGCGGACAAGTCCCCACCCACCTAGCACAGAGTGGATTTAAATACTAAATAGTAATTGTTTCTCTTTTACCCAGGAATCCTGAGAGTCTTCCCCTCCCAGTTTGATTTTTTTTTTTATTAAAGGGGCCATCCCTTGAGCAACTAATTAAAGAAGGCTATTCATTGAATGGATGTATAAGACCTTAGCCAGAAAGGGCCAGGGTCTCCCATTGCATCCTGGGCCATCTCCAGCTGTCCTGATAAATATCAGGCCACTGGACCCAGATGGCTCAGGAGAAGAAAGTGAGACTGGTGACCTTGCACAGCCCTCCTTCACTCAAATCAAAGTCAAGTGCAAGTCATGTCATCTTGATGTCATGGCCCTCTTGGAGAATGAAGGACAAACGCAACAGCAACAACTATGTGATCTACAGTCATGACAAAGGCTCTGCAGTGCTGCTGATGGGGTTCAGACTCTGGGAACCTCCCTCAGCTCCCCTTGAATCTCCCCACTTAACCTGGCCTTTCATATTCAAATCTGTAGCCAGGTCCTCCTGAATCTTTCATATTTAAATCTGTTGCCCTTGGCCTAGCCTGATCTTCCATTGTCGGTTACCTCTGGATTGCCCCACCTGCTTCCCACCCAAACCCTCCATTGTCTGCCAGCTGTTTCCAACCCTTGACCTGTCCCATTGAGGTCCTCCTTGGACTTCTCCTCAAGACTCTCCCTAAACCCCTCCTCCCCTCACCCTAGACTACCAGACCACCCACCCACCCCCATTCCTCCTACAGTCATTTCTGTATTTAAGTTCCATCTTGCTTCCATCAAGGTAGTCAGATTCAATCCAGCTCAGACTCTGTCTAGCTGAGATTCTATCCAGCCCACTTGTGAATACAAGCATTACAAAAGGTTAGGCTCCTTAAGAGACAATCCAGTAGGGCGAATCTTTAATAAACTTAGTTTTTCTTTGGCTAGTATCGAATTCATTCAAGCAGGACCCAGCATGTTGGTATTTCGGGGTTCCCCAGCAACCCTGAACCTCAACACTGGTACTTGTCAACTGACAGCTTGGGGCCAGCAGCTTCTAGGTAATCTAATGCTAACCTAACACTTGGTCAGCACCTGACACATAGTAGGTGCTTACTAAATGTCTAATGATGGATGAATGGATGGATGGATGTTATTTCAATGTCTACCTTTAAAACAATAGTTTGGTAATGTTTTATATATATTCATATATACATACATATATGTATGTATGTATGTATGTATTTGTGTGTGTGTGCGTGTGTATAATATGTATATATTGTTATCCTATCCCAGGCATTTCTCCCACCCCAAAGAAAACTCTCCCTGGTAATGAGTCAACAATAATAAACATTTATGAAACACCTACCATGTGTGAAGCACCATGTGTGTTCATCCTTCGTTGCCAAAGAACACCATGCCATCAGAGAAATGATGACATGACTTGAACTTGACTTTGTTTTGAGTGAGGGAGGGCTATGCAGGTCACCAGCCTACTTCTCCAGAGCCATCTGAATCCAGTGACCAGATATTCATCAGGATGACTGAAGATGACCCAGGATGAGGCAATTGGGGTTAAGTGACTTGCCCAAGGTCACACAGCTAGTGAGTGTCGTGTCTAAGGTAAGATTTGAACTCAGGTCCTCCTGACTCCTGCACTGATGCTCTATCCACTGTACCACCTACCTGCCCCTGTTAGGCACTATACTAAGTAGTAGAAAGAAAATGATACAAAGAAAGACAGAAGTCAGTCCCTGCTCAAAGTCTAATGGAGAAAACATGTAAATAACTGTGTATATACATGACATAACAGGGTATATTAGAAATCATCTCCGAGAGAAGGCACTAAGATTAAGGGGGTCTGGGAAAGACATCTTATAGGAGATGGGACTTTAGCTCAGACTTCAAGGAAGCCAGAGAAGCTGGGAGGCAGAGATGAAAGGAGAGAGTTCCAATATGTCAATGCTGTTTAACAACATATGCCTTTTTCTGTACCTACAATCCATGAGGAGACAGATATATTTCACCACCAAGCCTCTGAAGTTACAATTGGTCACTGCATTGATCAGTTCTATGATCTTTTGAAGTCATTTTTCTTTATGTTACTGTTATCAGATACATTGGTCTCTTGACTGTTTTATTTTCCCTAAGTTTCTCTGAAGTCTTAATATTTGTCAATTCTCATGGTATAATAATGTTCTGTTACATTCATATACACTTTGCTTGGCTCTTCCCAAATAGATAGGCACCTACTGTGCTTCTGTTTTTTGGCTCCTTCAAAAAACATTGTATGAATATTTTTGTAAAAATGGGACTTTTCCCTTTCCCTTCGTCCTCTGTAGGGCATATGACCAACAGTTGTGTCACTGTGGATATGCCATTTGGTTACTCTTCTAGTATAGTTTTAGATTGCTTTCCAGAGTATTTGGACCAGTGCACAGCTCCATATATACGTGCCTGTCTTTCCCTAGCCCCACATACAGTTAACATTTTTATCTTTGGTCATTTTTGATGATCTAAAGACTGTGAAGTGAAACTTGGAGCCCTTTTCATTCTCATTTCTCGTATTAGTGATTTGGAGCATTTTTTTCATAGAGCTTGTAATAGTTTGTGATTCTTCTTAATACTTTCTGGTTAATTGCCTTTAACAATTTATCTTTGGGGAAATAGCCTTATAAGTGTGTGTGTGTGTGTGTGTGTGTGTGTGTGTATAAAGTATATATCAGTGTTCTTATATATTTGTACTGTTGAAGTCTTCCCAAACACTATGAGATTATCCAAATTAATCAAATATCTCCAAAAATACAGTTGCCTTCTCAGTGAGCTGTTTATAAATGGCAGGGGGCCCAGAAATCTTCTGGAGACATATGTGCAAATTGTTAAGCCCACTGAACAAATGAAGGCTATCTTTTCCTTATCCTCTATTGTCCTGGGATCTGGCAGTACGTGTTTTTCAGACCACTGATTGTACAAAAACCATTCAGGGCATATTGAATTTGTTGCACGGTTGATTGGTCTGCCTTACTGCTCTTAAGCAAGACTATTGTTCATATGCCTCCTAATCTTTCCAGAATTCTTCTGTCATAACACTATACCATAAAGACATTGAGTCTTCATGATGATGCCATTAACTAAGTTTTATGGGGTGGTTTCTTAGGTTATTTATTAATGAATGAAAAGCACTTAATCAGTATTTACCATGTGCCAATCCCTGTGTTAAGAGAATATAAATACCAAATTAAGATAATCCCTGCAACTATAATCAAATCGGTATTACCACTGCTTCTGGAAAGGGAATGTTGATCAATCCCCATGCAACTCCACTCACCATCCCTACAATTTCTCAGACCAAAACACCCTTCTCAGGCTACTGCTCCCCTACATGCATTGTCTGCTTGTCAGAATGTCAATCTGTTACAGACAGGGATTGTTTCAGTTTTCTATTTGTATTCTCAGTTCTTAGCAGAGTGGATTCTCACCAAGTGTTCTTTATTTTGGAAGTGCTTACAGACTGCAATGGGTCTGAAAATATTTTACTCACTACAATGAACTCTTTGGGAAATGGGATGCAAGATATTGGGTAAGGTATTTAGAAAGGAGGATAATGTAACTGATATCCTCATCTGTGAATTAACACAAATTCACATGGATCATTACAATGATAAGAGGAGACAACACATACAGGGGAGTGGTAGCCAGAGAAAGGTGTTTTGGTCTGGGAAGTTATAGGGAAAGTGAGTGGAACTGCAGGGGCATTGATCAACATTCCCTTTCCAGAAGCAATGATAGCACTGATTTGATTATGATTGCTAGAGTAAAATTTGTTCTTAGGAAAATTAAAGGGTAGGGATCATATATATGGGTGACATGATGGAGGGAAAGAAGATGGCCCATTGAGACATTTAGATAGTCCGTGAAGCATAGTCTGGTAAGAGTCCATATTTGCCAATGTATATCAGCCATGTTATCTACTCATCCTTAACATATAACTACAGGGCTTTCTGGTTCATGCCAACCCTTGGTGCCTTATGTACTTTGGGCCCTTAAAATGTAACCCATGGCTTGGAACTACAACCATCCCTACCCAGAGTGTCACATTCAATCTTGGAGATTTCTCAGTAACAAATAAACAATGACTTAGCCCTGGGAACATTTGAATTGCCTTGTATCTTTCTCTTTCTTCATCCCACGTTTACCACCTCCATCCTCCAGGCTTCTATAAGCACTCTAGACTAACAAAAGCATTTAAACATTTGATCAATTTTTTGAAAAGCCTAGAAAACAAAGGACTCACATCTAAGCCTGGTTAGCAAGGAAATAGGTATAGTGTATAGGCTGGTGAACGCCTTTTCCTTTCTTCCTCCTTTGCTTAGAGAGGTTCAGTCATCCAGTTCCCCCAAAACTCATGGCACCAGCTAGTCAAGTGTCTGCTTCATACTTACCCTTCTCATGGATCTTGGGGCAAGTAGAGTCTCAGCTGCCTTTCTCTCTGTGGTCTGCACTCTCATGCTCACCAGCTTTTCTCTTAGGATGTCTGTTTCCTTGCTCCAGTTTTCACTTTCTTTACCCTGGCTTCTAGCCATTGCTACTGCTTCCATCTCAGCATGATCTTACAATAATTGTCCTGGCTCCTGTAGCAATTGAGCTTGTCCCAGGAATTTATCTGGGGCTTGCCTGTAAACCATTTCCACTGGTCCTATCACCTCTGCTGCTGGCTGATGGTCCTTGTGGCTGCACAAATTAGATGCCCCTCCTTTTCCCTCCTACATCATATGAGCCTCCAGCTTGTGGGCTCATAAAAAAAGGCCACTTGTTTCCATTCATGACTTTTAGGGTACGCTGTGCGTTCACTTTCCTAGAATGATTCCCTACCAAGAGTTTACTATTAATAGTCAGCCAAAGGCTCAATCTACTCAAAGCAACAGCATTTACTAAGATGGTAGTGGCTACAAAACATTTCCTCCATAAACCTGGGGTATATTCTCCTACAAATATATGGGGAAAAGAAGCTTCATATGCAGACTACACTGGTGGTGAAGAATACACATAGGGAACATAAGTGTCCAAGGCACTTCAAACATAATGGGTCTTGGTGTTCCCTCTCTTCTTATCGTCTTATGCTGTTTCTTGCCTAGTTGCAGGATTTTCGCTGGGTAGATTACTCCCGTGGTTCTAATCCTCACCTTGGGCCAATTTCCAAAGGCCAGGAATAATTCTCTCTTTAATCCACAGCTGACTCTCTTCTCCGTAGCCATAGTTCACATGACTTGACTATCTTTTTCTAGCTGGGTACAGTGTCTTCTGTTGGTCAAGTAGTGCCATAGCCATTGGGATGAGGGAAAATAGAGAAATCTCCCACCCCATGTTATTCTCTGGTAGAGGCACAAGGAGAAATGCAAAGAATTGTGCCGTCTCAGTCACTTTCCTCATTACTGGCTCTCTTCTTTGCTGCCAAAGATCCCATTAAGCAAAGCTCTGTTTTGATTCTCAGTGTCTCCCTAACGAATCTGTTCTACATTTTTAAGGTTGGGGGAATAGCTTATTCTCAGCTGGCTAAGAGCTAGCTGTTCTTTTATTTCATCAAGGAGACCTTCTTTGCACTTAATAAAGGGGTAGCAGAGTACAAACCCTTCTTTGCACTTCTTTAACAAATTAACTCCTTGTTGCCTCTGTTACCAGCCTCCATCTATGTTTTCATCAACTGAACTGGTGAGGAGTAGGGGAAGCAGAATCAACTAATGTGGGACATCTTGAATAACTCCTCTGACCCCCATCACTTATAAAAAAGGGAATTAATGAGGGAGCATAATATATATTAAGTACTTTGTAAATGGGGTGGAAAATAACCACCAAAAAAATTCAGAGGCAGAAAGAATCTGGAAAGATGCATACCTGGAGCTGGATTTTAAAGAATGAGGATGTAAGGTGTGTTTGTTGACTGCATATGAGTATTGTTTATCTTTCATTTTCAAAGAAGATCAATGACATTATGGGTGATGTCTTGATTAGTGCATGAATTAGATTTAAGTGAGGCAAAGTTGCCCAAAGTCATCACCCTCACTCTATCTGGAAGTAGGCTTGCTGACTATATACTGGAACACTAGAATTAAAACTATCCATTCATTTATTCAAGAAATATTTACGAAGCTACTAAATATAAAACATTGAGTGAAGTATTGTGGGGCATGAAGATGAATGAGAACATGATCTCTGCTCTTAGGAAGCTTGCAATTGAGTGAAAGAGAGAGAAAATAAGAGAATAATGACTAGTTTATGAAACTGGGCAACTGGAAGAGTAGTGGCACCTTTAACAGAAATAGGTGGGTTTTGGAGGGAAGACTATGCATTCTGTTTTGGACATGTTGAGTTTGAGATTATCTCTGGGACAACCAACTTGGAAACATCCAACAGGTAGATGGAGACACTGGACAGAAGGGAAGAGTCTGGATATATGTTTCTAAGTCTAGACCTAACCAAATAATTTTGCTTATTAATCTTATACTGTGTGACATTGAACAATTCATTTAATGCCTCTCTGAACCTCAGTTCCTATCTGTAAAATAAAGATGTTAGATGTTAGATGACCTCTCAGGTCCCTTTCAGTTCCAAATTTATAATCCACATTTTTATTCATGATGGGTCAATGCCTGACCCAGATGAGTGAAGACTCCACCCCCAAATCCCAATTATTTCCTCCCACAAGAGGAGTGGCAAAGAGGTACCAAGCAAGACAACTCTGGTAAAACCTCCTTTCCTGTCTACCTGTGCCCAATCTTGAACTTTCTCTAGGACAAACAGTAGGCGACCAATTGCTGGTCAGTCATTTTTTAAGTCATGTCCTACTCTTCATGACGTCATATGGGGTTTTCTTGGCAAAGATACTGGAGTGGTTTGCTATTTCCTTCTCCAGCTCATTTTACAGATGAGGAAACTGAGGCAAACAGGATAATGTGACTTGCCTCCCACAGCTAGCAAATGTCTGAAGCCAGATTTAACCTTAAGAAGACAAGTCTTCCTGATTTCAAATCTGGCACTCTATCCACTGTGCCATCAGTGTTAACTACAAATGAAAGCTCCTCCCTCCCAAACTTTGATGAGCAATGTGGACAGGATAAACACAGACTCGTCTACTATATCCTGGAATACTAGAATTAGTACAGTCCATTCATTTTGTTCATTCTGGAAATATTTATCAAGCACCTATTGTGTACAAAACATTGAGGAAAGTATTGTGGGGCATAAAGATGAATACAAAAATGATCTCTGCTCTCAAGGAGCTTAAAATTGAGTGTTGAATTCTGTTTAATATTAAACATCTGCTAGGTGTGGAACATTGATGGAGAGAGAATAAGAACCAGTCTTAGCAGAGGAGACAAGAGAATTATACAAATAATTATACTTTCCTGATTCCCCAATTGTTAATGCTTTCCTCAAATTATCTTGCACTTACTTTTCTATGCATTCCTTTCTCCTGAAGTTAGAACACAAGCTTCCTGACGGTAAGCATTGTTTTATTTTTGGCTTTATACACGAGTGCCTTGGATTGTGTTTGGCACACAACGGCTACTTAACAACTTGTTTGATTTAAGGTAGGTTACATTAAAATGTCCCATCTTCCTCCTCTAAGAAATACCTTCCTTTGATCTCTTACATCTGGCTTCCCATGTCGTTATTCAGCTGAAACAGCTGCTTCCAAAGTTATCAGTGACCTCTTAATTGCCAATTTGGATGGTCTTTCCTCCATCCCCCGGGTCCTCTTCTCTTTTCTGTCTATACACCCTCTCTCTCCATGACCTCATAAGTTTCCATGGGTTTAATTACCATCTCTATGGAGAGGACCCCTAGATCTATAAAGCCATCCCTAGTCTGTCTCTTGAACTCCACATATTCCCCCTCCAATTGCATATTGGATATCTTGAACTGGCAATATCTCAAACTCAACATATCTAAAAACAGTTATTGCTGTTTAGTCATGTCCACCTTTTTGTGATCCCATTTGGGGTCTTCTTGGCAAAGATACTGGAATAGTTTGCCATCTTCTTCTCCAGATCATTTTACAGAAGAGGAAACAGAAGCAAACACGGGATAAGGGACTTGGCCAGGATCACACAGCTAGTGTCTGAGGCCATAGCTGAACTCAGGAAAATGAGTTCCATGCCCAGTGCTCCATCCACTCCAGGCCCCCTAGCTACCCCAAATAGTACTCATTTTCTTTTCTAATCCTTCCCCTTTTCCATCCTGGTAGCCCTTCAAGGTTTGCAGTGTTTAATATATACTATCTCATTCAATTCTTGAGATGGATGCTCTTATAATCCCCATTTTATAGAAAACTAAGTCTGAAAATTATTTGCCCAAGGTCACATAGCTGTTATCTGAGGCAAGATTAGATGGGTCTTCATGATTTTAAACCCAGCACTCTGTGATAGTACCAGCATTTTCCTGACCCAACTTGCTTTAGTCTCATCTTCCCTGAGGCAATTTCTTGGTTCAGAGTCTTAACAAGTCCCAGCCCAACTCAAATAGAGACAGAACCCTGGGGGATGTGTATTGGCTTAGAAAACCACAAATTAATATTATTTATGCCACAGTACATTTAAATTTATTTTGTTAAATTTCCCCATCGCACTTTAATCTGGTCCAGCTTCCATTCTGGAGTTTGGCTAGCTCCTGGGGATGGGTGGGAGGAGGGAGGCCTCTGAGTTTATCAGACATGTTTCCATGGGGAGGCAGGGAGGCTGGGTCTATCAAAGGGGAAGATAAAGTACCAGTATACTTGCTCTGTTTAGGCAAAGTAATTCTCCCTTGTCACTGACTCATCAATGTCTCATTTCCTCCCCAAATTGAGCTTGAACTGACAACGTGCTGGCTTTAGAGCTGTGTCTACAACATACACTTTCCAACTTCGCTGCCTCACGTCCAATCAGTTGAGAAGTCTTATGGATTCTACTTCCACATCTCTTGACTGCAGCCCCTTCTCTCCACTCAATTGGTGACCACCCTTGTTCAGGCCCTCATTGCCTTTAACCTAGACAACTGCAGATGTTTCCTGGTTGTTCTCCCTGCCTCAGATTTCTCCCCCCCACCTCCAATTCGTCCTCTACACAACTGCCAAAGTGATATTCTGAAAGACAGTTCACTCTTAAGCTCATTAAACTCTGTGGCTTTCTATTAAAGAAAGAAGTAAACATATATATAGCACCTACTACGTACTAGGTATCGTGGTAAATGCTTTACAAATACGATCTCATTTGATCTCTGTGAGGCAAGTGCTCTTATTATTACCATTTTGCATTTGAGGAAATGGAGGAAAACAGACTTGAAGTGACTTCACCCAGCTAGTAAGTGAACTCAGGTCTTCCTGACTCAGGCCCAACTCAATATCCATTGTGCCACCTTGCTTGCTGCCTTGATGACCTCTACAATATGGCTATCTGGAGGGGATTAAAGTAAGAGGCCTGGAAATGTTTGTGTAATATGCAATTAGCAACATGTAAAAAGCTTTAAATGCCCAACAGAGGACTCTACATTTGATCCTAAGGGTAGTAGGGAGTCTTATCATTTACTGAATATGGAGGGGAGGGAGCAGGGTTAGACTGTGATTTAGGAAAATGGCTTTGGATGAGAGAGAGGAGAGACATAAAGAAGGGAGACCAACTGGGGCTATTGAAAGATTCTAGGTAACAAGGGTGATGGCTGGTGAACGGAAACAAGGCATATGTTAACATTTGTTGTGTATTTAGAAATGATAGAATCTGGCAGCTGATGGATGTGTGAGATAACAGAAATGAGCTGAGCATGATACTGAGGTTTTGAGCCTGGGTGACTTGGTACCCATGAAGAAAGGAGGGAAATTAATGAATTGTGTTTTGGACATACTAACTTTGAGATACCTAGGGGACACAAAATATTCCATCTCTAAATTCTGTGCCTTTGCATGGTCTGTTCCCCATGCCAAGAACACAATCCATCCTTACCTTCACCTCTTAAAAGGTAGTTGGGGGCACAGCATGGAGCTTGGAGTTAGGAAGACCTGAATTCAAATCTAGCCTCAGACACTTTCTAGCTGTGTGACTTTGGGCAAGTCCCTTAACCTCTGGGTGCCTTAGTTTACACCTGTCTCCCAGAGGCTGTTGTGAGACTCGGATAAGATAATATCGGTAAAGCACTTAGCACAGTAACCGGCACATAGTAAGTACTATCGAAATATTTTTATTTTGTTTAGTCATTTTTGGTTGTGTCCAACTCTTTGTGACCTCATTTGGGATCTTCTTGTCAAAGACACTGGAATGGTTTACCGTTTCCTTCCCCAGCTCATTTTACAGATGAGAAAACTGAGACAGAATGAAATGACTTGCCCAGGGTCACACAGCTAGGAAGTGTCTGAGGTCAAGTGGTCCTGACTCCAAGCCCAGCACTCTATCCACTGTGCCACCTAGTTGTCCCAATATAAACTATTATTGGAATATTATTATTAATAATAATATATGTGTGTTTGTATTCATTGCTGAAGAAGACCATGCCATCAGAGAAATAATGACATGCCTTGCACTTGACTTTGTTTTGAGTGAGGGAGGGCTGTGCAGGTCACCAGCCTCACTTCTCCTCCAGAGCCATCTGAATCCAGTGATCAGATAGTCATCAGGATGACTGGAGATGACCCAGGATGAGGCAATTGGGGTTAAGTGACTTGCCCAAGGTCACACAGCTAGTGAGTGTCAAGTGTCTGAGGTGAGATTTGAACTCAGGTCCTCCTGACTCCTGCACTGGTGTTCTATCCACTGCACTGCCTAGCTGCCCCTTAATATGGGCAAGCTGGGTAGTACAGTGGATAGAGTGCCAGACCTGAAGTCAGAAAGAGTGATCTTCCTGTGTTCAAATCTAGCCTTAGATACTTATTAGCTATGTGACCCTGGGCAAGTCACTTAACCCTGTTTGTCTCAGTTTCCTCATCTGGAAATGACAAATCACTCTAATGATAATGTAATTATTACAGAATCCCCAATTTCTTTCCAAACTCAAATGCCACTCCCTACAGAAGACCTGTCCTGACTCCAAGGCTGCTAGTGCCTCTCTCTTCCCCCCCAGGAAATTTCCTTGTATTTATGTATATGCCCGTGTTGTCTCCCACTAGAGAAAGTTAACTCCCTGATTTATTTTAAGTATGTCAAAGTAGCAAAGGCTGACCACTGAAGATCAGCAGTGGCTTCAAGCTAGGGATGACTTTTATAGGCAATTTTAAGATGATACAGATCGGTCTACTTTAGCAAGAAGGCAGGGTCCTTGGATCTCAGTTCTTTCCCAAGGTAGCAAGAACCTGACAATTTGCAGGTAGCAATATGTGACAGAGAGCAGGCAATACACAAAATGCAGACTCGGGGTCTCCTTCCCTACCAGAGCCTCCCCCAACATGGTTTGATAAGCAGAGCCAGGAACGATGAGTCAACACAACTTTCAACACAGGAATAATTTTGTTTTTGTCTTTATAGCCAGAGTGCACACCACGTAATAGATGTCTGAAAAAAATGTTTGTTGGTAGATTGATTCTATATCATGTCCCACATCTGACTTTATACTATAGTCATATGTGGGATAATATCCCTCAACGTGCTTTTCTCCTCTTTGGAACCCTGACTTCTTGTGTAGTGCCTTTTCAATGTAGGTGTTCAGCAAATGTTTGCTAAATGAAATTAAATAAGAAATGTACAAACAAAGCACTACTAGGGTGGAAAAGCAGGGGAGATCACATTCAGGTTTAGGCCTGGCCACATTAGGGGAATCTGGGGGAGGTTTCATAGAAGAAGCTAAACACAGCTTAGGTTTGAAGACTCGGTAGGATTTCAATAGGAAAAATATCTTGAAAGTTAAGAGAGGCAGATTTAGCACAAATAAAAAGGAACACCACCTTAATTCACACGGCACATGGTGAATTTACAAAAATCAATGACCCAAAGGGTGGTATGGGCTGAAAATATAAGTAGGAAGGTTTAGATAAATTCATGAGGCCTGCATTAATTTATCTAAACCCCCGGTGGCTTTTCATTGCCTATGGGATAAAATATAACTTCCTTTGCCTAGTATTTAAGGCCCTCCACGATAGGCCTCCAACCTACTTTTCCAATCTTATCCAGATTTATCCTCCTTTTCACACACTCTGTTTCAGATGAACCGGACTAATAATTGCTCTGTCTTCTCACCCTTCTCTCTTCCGCTTATTTGCATCCACACAGGTCATCACATGCCTAGAATTCACTCTTTCCTTTTCTCAGACTGGAAATCCTCTTTTCGATGATGGTCTAGCCCAGTCAGTGACTCCTTGAAGGAGCCAGTCTTGATCCTTTCTGTTTCTCCAGATTTTCTTATGATACTTTGCCCCTTTTCTTTACTTTTATCTCATTTTATTTTGTGGCACACTTATCTTCTATATATGTGACTGCAGAGCACTGGGCCTGGAGTCAGGGAAACTAGAGTTCAAATCCAGCCTCAGATGCTTACTAGCCGTATGATCCTAGGCAAGTTATTTCACCTCTGCCTGCCTCAGTTTCTTCAACTGTAAAATGAGGAAAATAATAGCACCTACCTCCCAAAGTGGTTATGAAGATCAAATGAGTTATCTGTTAAATGCTTAGTACAGTTCCTGGCACATGGTAAGGGCTATACAATGTTTATTCCTTTTCCTTCCCCCTCTCTTAGATTATATATATGCTCATTGAAGGTGTGAAAATGAATACCTTGATTTGCTGCAGTTATCCAGGTAACCAGAAGAACTGTATGAGGCCTGGCTGTAATTGACTTGAGAAGCCAACAATCCTTTGCGGTGACTGAGAGTAAACCTAGCTGGATGTGCAGAAAAGCAGTGACTCTGAAGCCAATTGAGCTCAGACCAGCTTTGAAGCAGACCCTGAGCCATTTGGTGGTTTACAGACCTTCAAGAGACATCCCTGTCTTCAAAGACTTTTTCTAACTATAGGTTATGAGACTGGACACATCCTGTTTTATGGTTTTTTGGAGACAACCTTATCTCCAGAGATTCCCCTAACTTTGGTTATGGAGCTTTTGAAATAACCTGTTTTGGGAGACCTCCCCTTATCAGGTCTTGAATTGTGGACTGCTTATCACCAAGAATGCCTTCTGATTGTGTATCAAAGGACCTTAACTCTGACACCTGGAATTCCTCATTTTCCTTGTTTCTTGGGACTATCTGCCTCACATCTGCCAAAATTCCAGTCTTTTCTCCTTCCTTTGTTCAAAAATTGTACAAATATCTCACTTTTTCCAACTGGGCCTTGACCATATCAAAATAGACATTGTTCCAGCCTGCAAGTTTCTTCTCAGACAAATAAATGCATTTATAATCTGTATAAACTGTGATCAGCCTTTGGTTCATTCCAGGTCCCCCTTTTGAATCTGGGGTTTCTTCCATTGAACAGTTCATAGGGGTTTTTCTTTAATAAGAGCAGGAAATATACTCATTGAAATCTTTATCACCAGGGGCAGCTAGGTGGCACAGTGGATAGAACTTGGGCCCTGGAGTCAGGAGGATCTGAATTCAAATCTGGTCTCAGACATTTACAAACTATGTGACCCTGGATTAAGTCACTTAACCTCGTTTGCCTTGGTTTTCTCATTTGTAAAATGAGCTGAAGAAGGAAATGGCAAACCACTCTAGTATCTTTGCCAAGAAAATCCCGTATGGGGTCAGGAAGGGTCTGACTGAACTGAACAACAGTTGTCTGGATAGTTATGCTGAAGTCTTTCCTCACCTCAAGTCCAAATTTGTCTCTGTGCAACACCCACCCACTGCTCCAAGTTCTTCCCTTTGAGGCCAAGCAGATTAACTCTGCCTCCTCTTCCACATGACAACACTTCAAGGACTTGAAAGCAGCTCTTATTCCCCCCACCCCACTGCACCCCATGCTACCCCTTCCCCTTCCCTTCCCTTCCCTTCCTACCCACAGTCTCCTATTCTCCAAGTTACAAAGTAGGTATAGGCTCATGGACTAGAGTTACGGGTGGGTCCCTTGGAGTCTCCATTGCCTGGTTAGATGGGTTACTTTATAGGCCCCTATATGAAGAGCCCCAATTCCTAGCTCTGGCTGAAGTCAGGTCAGAGCAAGCTGAGTCCTTTAACCAGGGAGGAAGTCATTGAATTAAAATAAACTTGGGGCTGTCTCAGAGACAGATCCTGCAGCTGGCCCAGCTGGGAATTGGCCAAAGTCAATTGGAAGAAAAAGCAACCAACACCCCAAAGCCAGTCAAAGCAATCTGGGGAGAGCTTGGAAGCAAATTTTAATCAGCAGAGTGATACCAGCCTCCAATAAACTACTAACCACTGCTGGAAAAATGGGCTGCTGAGAATGATTTCCAAACTGTAATAACCCGCTGGTAAATCAAAGCCTTGTGTATGAGGAGTACAATCAAATATACAAAATTGTCCACTGAGGATTTCAACCATCAGGCCTTGCTTGTATGGCCTCGACCTCACCTGGCTAGGGGATCTTAGCTGATTTCCAGACCTTCAATCATTCCAACATTCATTCTACAAGCATTGATTCAGACCTACTATGTGCTGGTTACTGCATCAGGACCGGGTTTTCTGAACAGGTAGGAATAAGTCAAAGGAACCAGGATCTGGGCATTGGTAGAAAAAACTGTAGGTTTGAAATCCAAGAATCTGAGTCAAATTCTAGTCATGATCTGTCAGATGAGGGCTGTTGTTTCCGTTTTTTTCTAGATGACCTCCAAGGGACTTTCTAGCACTAAATTCTTATCCTAAGTCACCATTTGGAGAGCGAACCTCAAGTGATGCATTGGGGCTAGGGGGGAAGGAAGATTATCCTCATTGGGGCAAATGCTCTCTGTCCCTTGGATTAGGGTGATGCTGTATAGATGGTGGTGAATTATGACATCAAAAGGAAGAGGCAGGAATAGAAGGTAATAAGAAAACCAAAAACATGAGGGGGCAAAAATACATCTCCTGCCTTTGTTAAGCCTGGTTATGGGAGTGGAAGGAAAGGGGATGAGGAGGTGTAGGTGGAAGATGGGCAGGTTGCAGGCCCCTCCGTTGTAAGGGCATCTGCCAACCACCCAAATGGTAAAAGCCCAAGCTGGAGAAAAGGAGCAACATCAGCTTTGTCCTTAAGAGGGAAAAAAAGATACATTCCAGATAATTTCACCATGATGAAAGAGGAAGAACCGCTGAAATAGCAGAGGAAATAAATTAACGCCATCTCAGCTAAAATCACATACAATTAAAACCTGGATCTCAATGTACTTTCCTGTGCAGAGATAGCATCTTGAAAATGACATACATTAGTCATCCGCTTCAGCCACCCTTTTTAATGTGCAGAGAGATCATCTCTGAAATGGGAGGCGGGAGGGTGTGGGGGGAAGTGGGGGAGGCTCAGCTCCTGACCCAGGGCACTCAGCTTGGATTTCATCTCCCTGGTGAGTCAGGTCGTTGAACCAAAGGAGTGTGGTCTCACAGAGCTGGAATGAACCTTTAGCAATCACCTTGTCCAACAAAGCCAAGGCCCAGACAGGTCAAGGGAACTTTCTCTACATCACACAGCAGAGCTGGGGCTAGAAATCAGGCAGCCTGTCTCCCAGGGGTCTTTCCTCCACATCACTTCACTCAGTCACAATTCCTAGTTGTTCCTGGCATGTGTGAATTTCATTCAGTACAGTCATTCGATCCTGGGGTAACCTGTTTGTAAAAGCTCTCCGAAAGTCATCTCATCCCCCTCTGGCCCCCTTATCCCACTGGTGGATCCCTCCCAGAACCTCCCTTTTGAGGAAGGGTTTCAGTCACGTTTCTCCCAGCTCTGCTCTTGACTCCCTGGATTTCACCATACCCTGGCGTAGTTATGCTCTCTGTCCTCCCCTGTCCTCCCCTCTCCCTTACCTTCATTTTAGGGATGGTCTTCCCCCATTAGAATGTAAGGTCTTTTAGGGCAGCAACTGCCTTTCTTTTTGCTTGAATACTTCTTCCCCACAGCTGCCAAACTGACATTCCTGAAGCATAGGTGACATTGCTCCTCACTATGAGGAACCCTAGCAGCCCCTTCTTTTACATATCATTTTCCTCCATGAGCTCCGTACTTTGATTGCTCCAATCTGCTATCCCCTAGATCTGAAGTTCTATTTGCATCTCCATGCCTTTGCACAGGCAGTTCCTCATGCCTGGAATGCCCTCCGTCCTCACTACCACGTCACAGAAACCCTAGCCTATTCCTTTTGATTTCATAGTTCCCTACCATCCAGCAGCAGCACCGTAACCCAAGGGACAGAGAGCATTTGCCCTTATGAGGATTCATACTGACCAAGCCTGGAGGGATACAAGCTACTTCTTCCCATCTCTCCAAGAGGTCGAGGATATAATAATAGCTAACCCCTAGATGCTCTTCTGCTCTGCACAAGGGGCTGCTAGAAAAGATTAAAAATAAAAACAAAGGATACCTACTATGTGCTACAAACTGTGCCAGGCTCTTTTTACAATTATCTCATTTGATCCACACAACAACCCTGCAAAACAAGTGCTATTATTATCCCCATTTTACAGTGAGGAAGCTAAAGCAAATGGGGTTATGTGACTTGCCCAAGGTCACGCAGCTGATAAATGCTTAAGACTGGAATTGAACTCAGGAAGATGAGTCTTCCTGACTCCAGGCCTGGCACTCTGTGCACTATGGCACCACCTCACTTCTCTTCTGCTCTGCATAAGTACCTCAACCCTTTTAGGAGATGGATAAGATAGAGCTCCTGGCCTTGAGTCAAGGGTTCAAATTCAACCTCAGACACTTACCTGTGTGAACTTGGGCAAGTCACTTAATCCTGTTTACCTCAGTTTCCCTACCTGTCAAATGAGCTGGAGAAGGAAATGGCAAATCATTCCAGTATCTCCACCATGAAAGGCCCACATGGTGTCACTGAGTCAGATACAACTGGAAATGACTCAAGAACATGCAGAGCATAATGACCAGCTGATCTCCATTTGCCCTGAGACTGAAATGTGAGGAAATGGTTTTAGCTGACAAGAGGAACATTATGGATGGGATGAGGATACATGTCTGAGGGAGTGTCTAAGGATGGTGATAGAATCTCTTTCCCTGTAGGACCATGGTCTAAACCAGGAGTGGGGAACCTGTGACCTTGAGTGCGGCCTTTTGACTGAGTCCAAGTTTTACAGAACAAATCCTTTTGTTAAGGGGATTTGGTCTGTGAAGTTTGGATTCAGTCAAAGAACTGAACTTGAGGACCTAGAGGGCCATGTGTGGCCTGAAGACCGCAGGTTCCCCAGCCCTGGTCTAAACCCTTCATTTTACAAATGAGAAATAGAGGCCCAGAAGGGTCAAGTTGTCTTAGCTAGTGACGAAGCCCATGTTCCAGCTCAGATCTTTGCCCTTTCCACTCTAAGATGCTTCTTCCAATGGCTGGCAGTTGATTTTCTATTGTTCACTTATTAGTTCTTGGTTTCTGAGTCTCTCTCTGCCACCTAGGTTGCAAGTGTAGCATCAGCCAAGTGACCTGATGCTTCTTGGGTGTTCTCGTTTTGCTTATGTTTTTCCAAGAACGAGGCTACAGGCATTTATTATATACTCATCTGCTGATAAGGAAACCGGAGCTCAAAGCTGTGCGAGCTGGTCAAGGTGAATAAATGGTGGAGATAATGAAAATCACTATGTAGCGCTCTAATGTTTGGTCTGCCCTCAGACTGAGCTCTGTAGTAGCACTGACCTGAGCTGATTTGCAACTCCTTGGGCAGCCTGGTGGTCCCTCATTGAGGGGCTCACCATAGCAGTGCAGGCACTCGATCAGCCTGAGCCCTCCTGCAGCTCAGAACTCTTGCCCTCCAGCCTTCTTGTTAGCAAGAATTGGAGGGATCACCCACCTGGCTCACTGAGGCAATTTCTAGGAGCCTATTCCCCTCCCCCCCACCTACCTATCCATCTAGAAAAGATGACCTCTGCCCAAGTTGTTTTGTTTAGTTGCTTCTAACTCTCTGTGACCCCATTTGGGGTTTTCTTGGCAAAGATACTGGAGTGGCTTGCCCTTTCCTTCTCATTTTACAGATGAGGAAACTGAGGCAAATAGGCTTAAATAACTGACCCAGAGTCACATAGCAATTAAGGGTCTGAGGCCAGACTCGAATTCAGGAAGCCCAATTCCCAGACCATTCCTCTATCCACTGCACCACCTAGCTGCCCCAGGAATAGGTGATTCTAAAAATGGAATTGCGCTCCGCCTCACCCACCACCTTTCCCCCTCAGACTCTCTCATTATGGTACCTATTTCAGATGCCTTCTAAGGGAATTCTTAGTCTTACCTGGGCTTTCTATTTTCTCTATCCCTAGAAAGGGAAAGTGTGATAAATATTGACAAAGTTAGAGCCCCAGGGAGGTCACCTGGGTTCAATTGTTTTCATTGAATTCTCCCTTCCCCAACCTACAGAATTAGCTCAGAGCCTAAGACAAGGTCAGACAGAGCCGGAGGGCCCCAATCAATATGTCTGTTTGAACCAGGGAGGTCTTTGGTCCATCATGCACTACCCCATGTGGTGTCTGGTGCCCTACACACTTTGGGGAGGAGGAGAGAAGAAGGAGGCAGACAGAAGAAAGATCGGATTTATTTCTAATCATTTATTCAGTACGTGTTGGTAGGGCACTCTGCTAACCTGGTAGGGGATTCAAAGATGTATAAGACAAGGTCATTACCCCTGGGGAGCCTCTGCTCTAAGCACCTACATAGGAAATGAATTCAGAGTGATCCTCATGCAACCTCATGTGTGAAATGAGGATAATAGCTATTGTAAATTAATATAGAATGGTACAGAATTCATAACATTGAAGAGGGAGGGTAGTTTAGAAGGAGAAGGACTGGATTTGGAATCATGAGCCCTGGCCTCAAATAATTGTCCTGACAATTTCCTCCCTGCAACACCCTGGGTAATTCACAGTTCAGAGCTCTAGAATTGGAAGGAACCTCAGAGGTCGTATGACCTAACCATCTCATTGTACTACAGAGAAAACTGAGGTGCAGGGAAGTTAAGTGATGTGTCTAAGGCTAGCCAGGTAGTAAGTGTCAGTGGTAGGTTTGAAACCAGGCCCTGCAGTACCAGAGTCGGTGTTCTTTCCAGAGCACTTTGTTATTCTCATCTGTAAAATGGAAATAATAATATTTGCACTGGCTTCCACACAAGGTTGTGAGAAAGGTGTTTTGTAAAGTCCAACATGATATGTAAATGAGACCATTTTTACAGAGGGAGTAGGGAGGAGAAATCAGAATTGGGAGAAGTCAGTCGGAGACAGTTTCCTAAAGCGGGGTGAGTGATCACCAAGGTTTAAAAGCAGAGGTTGCTATAGACAGGTTGTTCAATGAGTTGAGTTCCAATCTGACCTCAGACATTAGATGGGTACCCCTGGGCAAATCACTTAAACTCTATCAGCCTCAGTTCCCTCTTCTATAAAATGGGAATAAGAACAGAACCTACCTCTTAGAACTGTTGCAAGATATTTGTAAAATACTTTTCGAGGCTTAATACTACATAAATCCTATAATTGTTATTGCTATCATTATTAAACTTGCGAGAAAATTTGGCATCTGAGTCCAAGTCTCAGAAATAGAAAGCTTTGTTCCTCCCTCCTTATGGCTCTAGTTCTATGCCACCTAAAAGAATCATTGAACATCTTTGGGTCTCAGTGTCCTCAGTCTAAAAGACGAGGAGGATCATCACTTTCACAAGGCATTTTACAGCAACCCTGTAGGGCTGAGTACGGAAGTAGTATTAACTCCATTTTACTGATGAGGATTCCTATGCTCAACTAAATAACATACCCAGGGCCTTGTAGCAGGGAAGTGCCAGGACTTGAACTCAGGTCTTTGAACTTTAAATTCAGTGTTCCTTCTTTCATTGCCACAATGCCACACTGCTGCATTCCAGTCACTTCCTGTTCTCTAGTGGTGATGCAGTATTGGAAAAGAATTGTAGTAGGAGTTAGGAGACTACAGTTTAGTAAAGTGGATACAACATTGGACCTGCAGGAAGGGTTGTGTTCAAATCCAGCCTTAGACATTTACCAGCTGTGTGACCCTGGGCAAGTCCCTTAACCTCTGCCTGCTTCCGGTTCCTAATCTGTAAAATGGGGATAATCATGTCACCTCTCCCAGGGCTGTTGTGAGGATCAGATGAGGTAGTACTTATAAAGCACTTTACAACTTTAAAACTCTGTATAAATGCTCATTACTAATTACTTACTAATTTCTTTACCTCAGCCAGGTCACTTAACAGCTCTCAGCTCCAGTTTTTCTATCCGTAGGTGAGATATAATAGATTCCTGGTGCTCCGAACTCAGTAACAATATTAACAGAACACAAGCACTTATTGATTCTGGGACTGTAGCAAAGACTATATTCTAAGTGGGTCAGATGGATTCTGGGTTGGATTTTTAAAAATAATGATAATTAATAGGTCTGCCAATGCTGATAGCACTGACCTCACAAGACTGTCATGAAGGTCATAGGAAATAAAATACGTAAAGTGCTTTGTAAACCTCAAGGCTAGATAAATATCAACAATTATTATCATCGTTAACGCCTTCACCGCCTAAAAGGGGATGGATCACACGGTCTGTTGAGGTCCCTTCCAGCTAAAAATCCAGAAGATCA
The DNA here is from genome assembly GCA_023548195.1 of Bettongia penicillata ogilbyi. NCBI lineage: Eukaryota > Metazoa > Chordata > Mammalia > Diprotodontia > Potoroidae > Bettongia > Bettongia penicillata. The sequence goes on along the minus strand of JAJHZJ010000070.1, from coordinate 183,274 downwards.
AAGCGAAGCTGTGAAGAATTTTATAAATAAGGGCTCTAATAATGGTGGTGGTGATGAGGAGAATCACGATGGGGAGGGGAAAAGTGGGGAACTGAGACAATGCAGAATATGATCTGACAATATTAGGATGTTTGGGTTCCCAGCTTCTGTCATGTGATCAATTTAAATGGGATATATAGAAATGAATGGAATCTGATTGGAGGAGAAGATGGTCAACAGAGAGGTACCATGAAATGGAAAAATTGATTTGTCATTCTGATGCTGGGAGAGACGTGTGTGTGTGCGCGCGTGTGTGCGTGCGTGTGTGTGTGTGTGTGTGTGATCCCAGGGACATATCACTTCAGTAGACAATCTGTGAGAATTAATGAGGTTAGGGAGGGAGAAGTCCTTTGAGTTCTAATGAAAAAAAAAAGCCTTCCTAGCAACCATCAGGGTGAGAATATCAGATGTGGGGTCCCTCCAGGAGATGATGGCTTATTGAGGAGGGAGGGCACAAGCCCACACTCTTTCTCTTCCCTCTTTCAAAATTCATATTAAAGCCCTTCCTTCCCATTTCTATGACTACCATCCTCCTTACTTCCCATCTGGATTACTATAAAATCAACCAACTTGATAATCTTTTATGAAGTGTGAGGCAGGTGCAGAGGGTGAGATAAGACATGGTCCCCGACTTTATTGAGCTTACAGTCTCTTAAGGAGGATGTTCCTCTCGTTGTCATTCCGGAAAGCCTTGCTGAGTAGCCCCTCTCTGATTCCGCTGGTTCCATTTGCTTTGTGCATAGTAGCTTGTGTGTGCCTCTTCCTAGGCACGGTGTCTCCCTCATCAGAGTGTAAGCTTTCTGAAGTCTTCCTTTGTATCCTCAGTGCTTAGCACAATGCCAGGTATGTTGTAAGCCTTAATAAACTGCTTGCTTGTCTATTCACTCTAACATTTCCCCAGAAATTATGCATCACCTAAGGAACTAACGTGATACATACCATGTAGGCAAATTCTATTGCGGATATGCTTATAATAATTATAGTAATAATAATATGTAATAATAATATGTAATAATAATATGATTAATTTTTATCATATATGCTATCATTATTATTATCCCATTTTACAGATGAAGAAACTGAGGTAGATGAATTGACTTGCCAAGGGTCACATGACTAGGGAGTGTCTGGGGCCAGAATTGAAGTAGAATCTTCCTGTCTCCAGATGGAACACTTAGAACATTCTTCAGGTCACACTCATATTACTTATGGAACTAATAGCACGTAAGGCACCAACTATGCCTCCTGCCTGGCTTTCATAACTTACATTTATGAAGCAACTCAAGAATTAGAAAACACCTTCCTGGCTCCAACCCCTAAGTTAGGGAGTGCAAGTATTATTAGTCACATTTTTCAGGAGACAGATCTGAAGATCAGACATGCTGAAGTGATAGCTAAGAGGTTGCACAGTTTGCTGTACCTGGAGAGAGGAAGACTTGGGTTCAAATCTTGCCTCCAGTCTCTTTGAGCTCTAAATCTATGGTCCTGTGATCCCAAGTCCTGATTCATTAACCCAAGATTAATCTTGGATTTGAAGCAAGGGCCATTTCCATAGCTGGTATATATAACCCCAGTATTTCTCTCCTGAGACTTGGACCTGGAGTTCTGAGACATTTTGGCACAAAGATCAGAGCTTCCTTATTGTCCTAGTAGAAGAATTGGCCCATAGAGGTAGTCTCAGTTCTGCATTGCTGAGCCTGGAGGTTGAACTTTGGGGCAGACAAGTCAATAGCAAGGTCATCCAATCCTAGACTTAATTATCTGAGAGCTTAGAAGAGCATGGTCAATGGAATCTACTTTTTTTCTTTCCCAGCAGAGGGATGTGACTAAATGGCTTTCCAGAATGTCAGGCTATTTGGAAATAGGCCTTTAGTATAGTCTCCTTTTTCTACTGGTTTTCCTCACTGTCCAGTGTCTTCCTATGACATCTGAGGGATGAGGAAGGAACTTGGAAAATGTTTCATACTTTTATTTCATTCATTCATTCACTCACTCACTCATCAAACATTTACTCAGACCTACTATATTCCTAGCATCCTAGTACCTAACATTTGGTACTTGAGGTGATACAAAAGAAATAAAATTCTCGGTGCAGGGGTTTACACATAGCTAAACAAATGCAGTACCAGGCAATAGATAATAAGTTGATTAATTCATCCCTTCCCTCCCATTTCTATGACCACCCTCCTCATTACTTCCCATCTGCTCACCTGGATTACTAGAAAATCAATAAGTTTCACAATCAATTATTAAGTGCTAGGTAGATTTAGGGGTGAGGGAGTGAGAGGATGAGACAAGGTTTAGAAAAGACATGGCCCCTAACTTTTTGAAGCTTACAGCCTAGTAAGGAGAACGACCCATTCGTTGCTGGTTAGTCATTTCGGTTGTGTTCAACTCTTCTCAAACCCATTTGGGGTTTTCTTGGCAGTGGTTGGCCATTTTCTTCTCAAGTTCATTTTACAGATGAGGAAACTGAGGCAAACAGGGTTAAGTGACTTGCCCAGGGTCACACAGGTCTGAGGCTGTATCTGAACTCAGGTCTTCCTGATTCCAGCCAAGTGCTATGTCTACTGTGCAACCTAGCTGCCCTAATTATAACAGGAAACAGTACATATGTGTACCAGAGACATTAAGCACAGAGCCACGAGAAGTAATCAGCTAAAACCACAAGGCAGAGCTTCATGAAGGAATAAACAAATATATGAGTTGTATTTTAAAGAACTGAAAGGGATCCAGCAGTTGAAGAAGAGTAGGGAAGGTATACCAAAGCTACCTCCAGGCCTTTGCTAGGAGAAGTCTGAACAAAGGCAAGGAGAAAGAGCAAGGCCTGTGAAGAGGACAGAGCAAAGTTTAGATTGGCAGGAGCATGGTGTGTCCACAGGAGTGTCATGTGAAATGAGGTTAGAAAGGTGGTATGTTGCCAGACGGAAGAGGGCTTAGAAAGCCAGGGACAGGGAATGCCTTTTCCTGACCAGTAGGGGTAGTGCTGGGATTTGTGGCAGATCATACAAAGGGATCGGAGCAGTTAGGCAGTGAAGTGGACAGAGCCAAGTCAGAAAGACTCACCTTCCTGAGTTCAAATCCAGCCTCAGACCCTGACTAGCTGTGTGACCCTGGAAAAGTCACTTCACCCTGTTTGCCTCAGTTTCTTCATCTGTTAAATGAGCTGGAGAAGGAAATGATAAATTAGTCCAATCTCTGCCAAGAAAACTTCAAAAGACCTCACGAAGAGTCAGACATGACGGAAAAGTGTCTGAAGAACAACATGGCGGGGCAGGGGGTGTTTGTTCCTCTGAAATGGCTTCTTTGCTTTACCTGTTTCCACCTGTGGCTCAGATGAGAAAAGATTAGAAATGGGAGGAGAAAGTGTGTGAGTTGCCTTTCTCTTCTAAGACCAGATGCATTTGGTTGTAAATGTGAAGATAGGGCAGTACAGTGTGAAGGAAAGAATGCTAGGGCTCATCCTGGCTCTGCCACTTGGGCATGAATGAATGAAAGGTTACTTCCCAAATGCAGCAACCTGGCCACATGAATGGCCTAGAAGCATCTGGAAGGGCCTTTAGAGGTCATTTGGTCCAAACCCCACATTTTTTCAAAAGAGGGAACTGAAGGGAGGGTAAGTGATTTGCTGGACTGGCTGGGTGGTGCAGTGGATAGATCACCGGTCCTGGAGTCAGGAAGATTCATCTAGGAAAGTGGGTGGATGTTGCAGAAAATGAGTTTAGGCTTGAGGTAAGGAAAGACTTCAATGTAACTATTCAAACAACTATTATTGTTGAGTCCTATAAGACCCATGCTGAAGCTCTGTGGGATTTTCTTGGCCAAGGTATTGGAGTAGTTTGCCATCTCCTTCTCCAGTGAATTAAGGCTAAGAGAGGTGAATGGACTTGCCTGTGGACATAGCGAGTTCATTTCTGAAGCCAGATCCTGAACTCAAGCCTTAGGGAAGCTAGGTGGCACAGAGGATAGAGTGCCAGGCCTGGAGTTAGGAAGACTTACCTTCTTGGGGTCAAATTTGGCCTCAGACAGTCACTAGTGGTGTGACCCTGAATCTCAGTTAACCCTGTTGGCCTCAGTTTCCTCATCTGTAAAATGAGCTGGAGAAGGAAATGGCAAACCACTCCAGTATCTGTGCTGAGAAAACCGCAAATGAACATACGAAGAGTAGAACACAACTGAAATGACTGAACAATAGGTGATTTGCCCAAGGAAGGTGACTTGCCTTAAAGTTAGTAAGGAGCAGGATTTGTATTTCTGACTACTTATCACCTTCGTGACTTGGATGAGTTGCATGCCTTCTCGTGGCCTCAGTGACCTCATTTGTGAAATGTTGAACTAGATGACTTTTAAGGTCCAGAACATTTCATCATCCTTCGGGGGTAGGTCCCTTTCATCAACACCATTAGCCAAAAGTGGCTAAAAGGATTCTGAAGATGGAATCTGAAAATCTGAATTCAGATCCTGGATTCAATACTATATGTATTTGAGGGAACTCACCCCTCTCTCTCTCTCTCTCTCTGAGTCTCAGTTTCCTAATCTGCAAAATGAGATAATCTAACTAGCCTACCTACCTCAGAGGACTATGGCAGAAAGTGCTTTGAGAACTTTTAAGGATCTTCTAAGTAATATTGGATGACTACACCAGAGGTCTGTGGGGCTGCCCTGTCCCCACAAAGCCTCAGAACAGTAGTAGGCAACCCCATGTATTTTCACAGGACAAGGCAAACTCATAAAAGGGAGAACCTATTCTGCCTCTTTTGTCTTCACATGTCCAGCTCAGAGTCCAGTGTAGACACCTAACGACTGCTTGTTGAGATATTGGCAGCTCCAAAGTCCATCTCCACCTGTGTCCTGTGAGTGTGAGTATGAGTGTGAGTGTGAATGTGTGTGCACGTGTGAGTATGAGTGTGAGTGTGAATGAGTGAGTGTGTATGAGTGTGTCTGCATGTGTGTGAGTGCGTGAGTGTGTGCGTGTGTGAATATGTGTGTATGTGTGTGTGTTTGTGTGTGTGTCAATGTGTTACTGTGTGTGTGAGCATGTGTGAGTGTGTGAGAATGTTACTGTGTGTATGTATGAGTGTGAGTGTTACTGTGTGTGTGCGTGTGTGAGTGTGAGCGTGTGTGAGTGTGTGTATGCATGTGCACGTGTGTGTGCTTGTGCGCGTGTGTGCGTATATGTGTGTGCGCTTGCGTGTGTGTGCGTGCATATGTGTGCGTGTGTGAGTATGTGTGCTTGTGTGTGCTTGTGTGTATGTGTGTCTATGTGTGCGTGTATGTGTGTGTGCATGTGTGCATGTGCACGGTGTGCGGGTGTGCGTGTGTGTGCATGTGCGCGGGTGTGCGCGGGTGTGTGTATGTGTGTGCATGTGCGTGCATGGGTGTGCATGTGCGCGGGTGTGCGCGGGTGTGTGTATGTGTGTGCATGTGCGTGCATGGGTGTGCATGTGCGCGGGTGTGCGTGTATGTACGTGTGTGTGCGTGTGTGCATGTGCGCTTGTGTGTGCATGTGCGCGGGTGTGCGTGTGTGCATGTGCGCGGGTGTGCGTGTATGTTCGTGTGTGTGCGTGTGTGCATGTGCGCGGGTGGGCGTGTGTATGTGCTTGTGTGTGCGTGTATGTGCGTGTGTGCGCGCGTGTGCCTGTGCGCGCGTGTGTGCCTGTGCGCGCGTGTGTGCCTGTGCGCGTGTGTGCCTGTGCGCGCGTGTGTGCATGTGCGCGTGTGTGCCTGTGCGCGCGCTCGTGCCCCGGGCCCTCCGGCGCCTGAGGAGTTAAGCCGGCAGCGGCCGTGCGGGCGGTGGGCGGTGAAAGGCGCAGGCTGGGAGGAGGGGAGCGGGCGGGGCGGTGCAGAACGAGGTGGGGGAGCGGGGGGCGGGGGGCGCGCGGGGAGCGCCGAGGGCCTGCTGCGTGCGATTACAAATGAGCCGCGAGCGGAGCGGGCGAGCCCCAGTCGCTGTCCCGCCCGCCTCCCGACGAGGACCGCGGAGGAGGCGCGGAGCCCTGGGGTCGGAGAGCTCGGGCCGGAGCGGGAAGCCCCGAGCAGGGCCAGGGCGGCGCGCGGCCGCGGCGGGCCGGGGCTGCTGTTGGGCCGCCGCTCCCCCCGCCCCAGACCCCGCTGCCAGCGAGCTCGGTCCCGGCCGGGGCCGCAAGCCCGCGTCCGCGCGGCTGCATGCGAAGCGGTGCGGGCGGGGGCGCCGAGCCTGGAGCTGCGGGCTGCGGCCGAGGTGCGTGCGTGCCCGCGGCGGGCGGCGGACGGGCGGATGACGGCGCTGCCCCGAGCCGGCGCGGCCGCGTTCCCGGGGTGAGTGTGCCCGGGCTGGGCGCTGCGCTGCCGCCGGGGAGGGCGGGGGGCGGCATCCTGCGGCTCCGGCCCGGGAGCTTTGGGGCGGGGTGGCAGGGCTCGGATTTGGGGGCTCCGGGCCAGGGGAGCGGGGCGCCCTGCCCCTCCCCTCGGGGCATCTGGGGATCGGGGCCCCTGCGGACCGGGGCGCTGCTGGGCGGCTGGGGACGGTGCTTGGGGGAGGGGGAGGGGGAGAGGGGACGAGAGGCTGGTGGCAGGAGAGGAATGAAAAAGCAGGCTGCTCGCTGCACAGGCACGCCGGGAGCTGGCGAGGAGGTTGCGCCCGTGTGGGGAGATCTCTGGTTCCCTTGGATTAATTAACCCTCCGGAGGCTGAAGCCTCCACAAACTGTTGCGTGGTTGGAAGGGGACATCTGGGCATTGGAAGGCATTAAGGGGAAGCTGGGGGATGATGAGGGAGCTCGGGACAGCGCAGAAATGGGCTGCACTGGGAGGTGTCCTTTGGTATTTCAACTCTCCTGGCTCGGAAGTGCCCGTGGAAAGGAGCAAAATGGCCTGTGTAGTGCGTGCCAGTCTGCCCTGTGCTGCCTGGAGAGAGGCTGGGGGTGAAGGCTATGGGCTGGGAGAGGCCCTTCTTCTCTGTCGAGGGGCCCTTCCTTTGGAGGAGGGCAGAGAGGCCAGATGCCCAGCAGCAAAACTTCACCCCCAGACCGGGTTTTCCTGCACCTAGACACTAGGGAAATGGGAAGCAGGCCAGCTACAGGTGGTCCATCTGCCCTACGAGAGAGGGTGTCTTCCGGCTTCCTCACTTGGAGGGAGAAGAGCTGACTATTGAGAGAAACCAGAATCCTACTTGGGCGCCCACCAGGAGGTTAGGAAGTCCGAGGGACGGGGCCTGAGTATATTGTGACCCCAGTTCTTTCTTCTGCCTCTGCTTCTACCCATCCTCCCTTGACCAAAATAAGCAAGGAGACTGTCAGCTGGGCTTTATGCTGCGCTCCTCAGGCTGCCTGCCGCAGCAGCTCCCATCTGTTGGAGCCAACGCAGCTTCTAATTGGGTGGCTGGCAGGGTCGGGAAGGAGTGAGGAGGAGGGGGAAGGGGACCTGAGCACCGCTCTCATTTTCCTGAGATGAATGTGCCCCTTATGCTGTTGGGCACACCTCCCACCTGAGAACCCCAAGAGGTGAGGCCAGTCTAGCAGAGAGCAACCACCTTTTCCCAAAGTGGAGATGGGCAGAATCTCTCACCACCATCATCCTCACTAATCTGTATACACTAAAGCTTCCCCAATTCCTGGGGTCCTGTCAGGCTCAGTGACACCTTTAACCTTCTTACCACTCTCTTGCCTCTCCTTTTCCTGAACTAATGGGCAAAGACCTCCTCTCAGTTCTTTTTGGAAGTTAATGCCCACATTGAAGAGGGGGGGTTACATACAGGGCATTGGGGTTCCCTTTGCCTATGGGCAGTACTGTGCCTGTATCAGGAAAAGTCACAAATGAGTAATCTGACCTGCTTTCATGCCTGGGAGGCTTAATCAGTGAAATGATGGAGGGAAAGGAACAGAACTGGGTATGCAAGCCTTAACTGGCAGAATCCAGGGGTGAGGTGGTGGCATCAGACCATCTTACCATCAGGTTCTGGATATTTGCAAGCCCTAGGCTTAGCCCCTGGAAGAAAATTGCTACTGCTGAAGGAAAAAGGTCTTTTCTGTTTTCTGGCTCAGAGGAGGAGTCTTTAGCCTAGGTTAGGGTGCCAAGTGAGGTGGGCATCTAGTTCTTTGAAGCTATAATTTTTCTGAGGACAGATGGCAATTTGGATCTCTGCACCTTAAGTGCTGAGAACTGCTGGGCATTGGGCCCCTGAAAACCTCCATCTCAGCACTATTTCTACCCCCATGGACTGAAGAGGACCCCAAATGAATAAGGAAACTCAGACTACAGCTTAGCTTGTCTCCTAGTCTCTTTTCTTTCTCCCATCTCCATTCTGTTCCCTTGTATTTCTCTGTCCCTTTGCCTCTTCCCTCTCGCCCCTTCTCCCTGCCACCTCACTAATTCCTATCTGTTTCTCTCCCTCTCCCTGAAACTTTACCTCCTTTATTTCTGTCTCCATCTCTGCTCCAGAGTTCTCTTTCATCCTCCCTTTTCTACAAACTACAGTTTGAACCCTGTGCCAGCCTTGGAAATGATGCTTCTGACTGTTGGCTTTGTAACCTCCCCTTTGTTAGAAGACCCGCTTGATTGTTGCATTTCCTTGGACTCATCCTGCCCCATCTCAGTTGCCTATACCCTCAGCCTCTACAACTTGCTTCATTTGACAAAATCAAAAATAATTCATTGATTTTTTAAATTCATTTTTGCCCCTGTTTCCACCTGCTTTCTTCTCCCAGGCAGTTCCCTGCCAGTATCTGGGCTTTTGGACAACTTCAGTTGTGCCCATAAAGCTCTTAAGACTCCCAGCAGAGGAAGAGTTGGAAAAAAGATGGAGAATAGTCCTCATTACAGCATCTGGGTTGTTTTCTGACAGTGGGCTAATCAGTGCACAGCCTAACAAAAGAACTGTCCTCTCCAGCTACTGGGTGACCATGGGCCAGTCTTTTTACCTCTCTTTCCTCAGTTTCCTCATCTATAAAATCAGGGATGGGGGAGGGGTGGGGGAGGGGAGGGTGAAACTAGACCACCCTTTCACTCTAAAGCTCTTTAAAATTACAGACCTACTGTGAGAGCTTTCTAACACAGAACTGAGGAGACAGGAATGAGGTGTTTCAGGTAGAAGTAGGAGACTTGGTCCGGAGGGTGGCTTGCCCAGAGGTGGATGAAGCATGGGTATAATAAGCACCAGTGCTAATAACCATCCAACCACACCTTCCATCTAAAACTACCTCGACCCCTCCAGCCCTTAGCTATTTCTTTCTCCTCTGAAATCTTAATATTTGCTGTCATTTGGCACTTAGGGAACATGCTACCTTGTGATGGTTGCTGTTTCCCCTCATTAGTTAACTTGTTTTATCATTTACCTCTTCATGTGTGTGCCTTGTCACCCAGACTTAGCTCTTCAAGGTCAAAGACTGTGTGCTGTTCTGTTCTGTGTCTTCCAGAGCATCCGAGATAGTGATAGAAGCTCAATAAATATTTATTGTAGTGACTAAGTTCTCTCAGCTGCCTAGGAATCAGAGAAGGTTTGTAGAAGGGCTGACACCTGAGCCCTTATAAGGGAGGCAAACAAAGGAGGGAGGAGAGTGGATGAGAGGAACCAATGTTTGCCCCTCCCATGCTAACTTGTAGGTAATATGTATCATTCATTCATTTAGCAAATCATGACATGACAAGTGCCTACTGAGTGCAAGATGGTCCCTGTGAATGCAAAGATAAATAAGGCATGATCTCTGCTCTCCTAGAGTTCATGGTCTAGTAGGGAAGAGAAGGAAATACAGGTAACTAAATACAGTTATAAGTGGGATAGAAGAGGTACAAACAGAATCAGAGAATTTAAGAACTGTTGTGAGACAACAGAAGTAATAGAGATCACTTGAAAAGGCCACTTCCAGTGGCTTGCATGCCCAGTTGTGTTCCTCTCCCTTCATCTTTTCACTAATCAAGATTCCTGGGCATAACAGTAGGTCAGATTACTCATCTGTGATTTCCTGGTACAGGCATGGTACTGCCCATTGGCAAAAGGAACCCCAATGCCCTGCGTACAGCCCTTCCTCCATGCTGGCATTAACTTCCAGAGGGTCCTGTGAGAGGAGACCTCTGCCCAGTAGCTCAGGAAAAGGGGAAGGCACAAGACCCAAACCTCTGGCAAGAAAGTAAGAGGAGAGACTCAGTCTGACACAGGACCACAGGAACCAGATCAGTGAGGATGGTGGTGGTGAGAGATGCTACCCATCTCTTCACTGGGAGTCCACTTAGTCCAGTCCAGATCTGAAAGAAATCCCCACTATAACCTACCTAACAAGTGGTCATCAACTTTGGCTTGAAGACTTCCAAGGATGAGAAAGCTGATCTCCAGAGGCAGCAGCCCATGCCATTTTTGGACAGTACTAATTGTTTTTCCTGACATCAAGTTTAAATGTGCTTCACTGCTCCTAGTTTGGCCCTCTGGGGCCAAACAGGGTAAGCCTGATCCCTCCTACCTTGTAAGGGCCCTTACCTGAAGACAACTACATCACATGTTTCTCTGAGCCTTCTCCTGGCTAAACACCTCCAGCTCTTTCAATCCGTCCTGACATAGCATAGACACTTCACTATCCTGGGCGGGGTGGAGAAGGGACTGGACTTGGTTGTTTGTGCTCAGACATGAGGCTTTCAGTGCAAGAAAAAATTTCCCCAATGGTTAGAACTCTGTAAAGATAGAATGGTTTCCTGTTGCAAGAAGTCTTAAATTGGAAGTTAGATATCTATCTGTCAGGGACACCATCATAGCATGTTTAATCATCTCTGACTCTTCACAACCCCAGCTGAGGTTTTCTTGGCAAAGATACTGGGGTGGTTTGCCATTTCCTTTTCCAGCTCATTTTACAGATGAGGAAACTGAGTCAAATAGGTTGAAGTGACAACTTGCCCAGGGTCACACAGCTAGGAAGTGTCTAAGGCTGGATTTGAACTCAGGTCTTCCTCCACTGTGCCACCTTACCTGCCCGATAGTTAATGATAGCTATCATTTCTATGGTGCTTTAAGGCTTGCAGAGCATTTTAATATTATGTCATTTTATCTTCACCACAGCCCTGGGAGGTAGGTTTCATTATTATTCCTACTCCACAGAAAAGAAAACCAATGGCGGGCAGAGGTTAAGCGGCTTGCCCAGGGTCACACAGGTAGTAAGTGTCAGAGGCAGAATTTGAACTTGGGTCTTCTGACTCCAGGTCTGGTGTTGTATTCATTGTGCAGAAGAGATCCTTGCTCATGTGCAGATTGTACTAAATGGCTTCTAAGGCCCCTTTCTTCTCTGAAATCTACGATTCCCAATTCTGAGATAGAAAAATAGATAAAGGAATAGAGGCTGAAAGAAGGGGCAGGAAAGAAAAAGAGTAGGGGAGAGGGAAAGTCGAAGAAGGAAGGAAATATGCCTTTATGAAGCACCTACTATGTGCCAGGCCATGTGCCTACTTTATGACTGTTACCTTCTTTTGTCCTCATAACAGTCCCATGAAGCAGGTGTAATTCTTGTCCCCATTTTATAGATGAGGAAGCTGAGGCAGACAGAAGCTAAATGACTTGCTCAGGATTGAGGAGCTAGTAAGTATCTGAAGCCAGATTAGAACTCAGGTCTTCCTGACTGCGGGCCCAGTGCTCTCTCCATTGTACCGCCACTTCACCTACCTCTGAAGAAGAGATGACCCAAACAGGAGTGGGGTGGGGGAAGGGAGGAGACAGAGAGAGGGTGAAAGACAAAAAGCCTGTATTTCAGGTAGAATATGACAAATAAAATAGGTCCCCGGGCCTTCTGAAAGTAGAGATGCTTCCAGTTTGGGCTTTATCTCCCCAGCACTTAGTACGGTGCCTGGTAGACAACAAGTGCTTAATAAATGTTTCGTGTTTGGTTCTATTTTGCTGCCCACCTAAGTTCTTCCTTACAGCTTCTTAAGATTGTGGAATGTTAACCGAGTGCTCAATCGTGTCTCACTGTGTATAGTGTAGGTATGACTTTTTTGTATACATTTGATGATACTACTAACGAATCTTTCCCTTCTTCCATTTCCCCATGGCAGTGATAGGTTGGCCTGCCATCCATATACTAATGGGCTAATTGGGAGCATGATATTTGGTCTTGAAACAATTTTTTCCCTGTGCAAAAAAAAAAAAAATGGTCCCAGTGGGGTGGAAGTTGTGACCTTGGCCTTATTAACATTGTGTTCTAACCAGATTAAAAGAACAACTGGGCACTATACCAACCCCGGACATAGCATGACCCCTCCCTGTCCACTGACAGCTGATAGTCCAAGAGGGCTCAGCATAGAAGCAGCCCTTTAGAAGGTGACTCTTGAGTGGGTTGGATTTGGACTTTGAGACCTCCTCCAGTTTGATAGATTTGAATCAAGTTCCTGGAGGAAGGCCAGGTTGAGATTAGTAAAGAGTTAGGTGGTGAAATGGATAGAGTGTCCCAACGTGGAGTCAGGAAGAACAGAGTTCAAATCCAGCTCCAGATACCTACTAACTGTGTGACCCTGGGAAAGTCACTTAACCCAGTTTGCCTTAGTTTCCTCATCTGTAAAATCAGCTGGAGAAGGAAATAGCAAAGAACTTCAAGTCTCTTTGCCAAGAAAACTCTAGATGAGGTCACAAAGAGACAGGACTGAAGAACAGCAAATATTTCTCAAGTCCTGATTCTCTAATACCATAGTAGTTAAGGCTCTGAGACTCTTCCCATTCTCCCCACTTTGTTCTAGAGCCTAACAGTCTTTGAGACAGATAGGGCCATGTGAAGCCCTCTGTTCTCCCTTCCCCCAGGAGGAAGCCTACCCCTAACAGACTGATGACTGTGGAAGATGCTGCCATTGCCCTCTGTCACCTAGTCCAGAAGTTTTCAACTAGCTTAGTCAAAAGAAGTTTTCCTCATGTCTTACCCAAGACCCTTTGGGTGCATGTGAGAGATCATTGAGTCATGGAATGTTGGAACTAGAGACCATCTCCTCCAACACCTAACTTTTACGGATGAGGAAACTGAGGCCAAGAGGGAAAGTTACTTGGTCACGCAAACCAAAGGCTTCTATCACCATATTCTCAGAGCATGAGACCAAATACAGGAAGAACCCAAATGACTTGGGGATAGAGTTGCGAGAGTTGAGGGTCACTTTGGAATCCAGGCTTAACAGAATACCAGACTCATTGTCTTGGGTCAGAGAAGTGGAATTTTTCATTTTTACATGTGTCTCAGAAGTCAGATTCTTCAGAAAGAATATTATGGAGAGAAAAGGGCAGAAATTGTTAGGCATCTCGCTTTTCTTTAGGTCCCACAGGAGCAGTAGGTCTGTCTAATCTGAGACTTTCAAGACAAAAAAAAAGAGGGCAGGAGGGAGGAGAAGGGAGGAAGAGGGAAGAAAGGCAGCCAACAGGAAAGGTTACATTTCTTTAAAGTGGCTCTCAAAATGAGCCTTCAGAGGGGAGTGATAAAAGCAAAAAAATTTTGGTCTAAAAGAGCAGAGGATGTAAGGCCCAGGAGGTGAGAATGTTCACAGAAGGGAGACTGGTAGGGAACCAAGCAATCTGATGCCAGAGGGTAGGGGAGTCAGGCCAGGGGATGGGCTCTTCACCTTGCCATCAGGGGTTCCTTGGCCCTTCTGGCATTTGTACACAGGATCGAATCATTAGAAGGCACCTCTGGATTTGGGTCTCCACAGACCCCTAGGGGATCTTGCCCAGTGCCACCCAGGATAAAAGTCTAGAAACCTAGAACTGCATGTGACCTGAGGTAGCAAGGGGTACAGTGGGTAGAACATTAGGCCTGAACTGAGTTCATATCCAGCCTCAGATGCTTGCTAGTTCGGTGACCTTGGGCTTAACCTCTTAACCTTTCTTTGACTCAGTTTCCTCAGTTGTAAAATGGGGATAATAATAACACTTAACCTCCCAAAGTTGTTGTGAGGATCAAATACAATATTTGTAAAACATTTAGAGTTATGCCTGGCATATAGTGGGTGCTTAATAAATGCTTATTCCCTAGCCTCTAAATAGGACTATCCCCTCATTCATGTCAGATGTGGTATTAGAGACTGAGGACTCTTTTACTCCCCAAGAACTTTGAAACCCTCTTTTAAAATTTTATTTTATTTTTCAATTTAAAAATTCTTTTAAATCAACAAAAATCTGTCTTCTCTTTTCCCACCTGCCCTTTCTCCCCTACCGCCCATATTAGCAAAGAAAAACAAAACCCACGATGAACATGTATAGCTAAACAAAACAAATTCCCACATTGACCATGTATAACAAAAATGTGCTCTGACTTTGAAGTCTTCTTTGGATTGTGGCTATTTCTTCAATTTATTTCAACATGTTTAAACACTTACTACATGCCAGGCCCTCTGTTAGGGTTGAGGATATAAAGACAAAAATGCAGAGTAATCCTGCTCACAAAAAACTTACATGCTTCTGAAATACACAGTCTACCCAATGAGGAAGGGGCCAATCTGAGGATAGCCTACATTCCTCAAACTGATAAAACCTTGACTTCTTTTGTCTTAACACTGTGCATCAGTGCTGTGGGGGATTCAGAGATGTGTAAGTCATAGGTCATGTCCTCAAGGGATTTATGAAGTGGAGGGAAAGAGAAAACAGGCACTAGAAATTATGAGAGGTTGCAGCTTGACAATATATAATGATCACATGCTGAACCTGTGTGGTTTAGAGTATCCCTGTTACCAGAGTTCAGAGAAAGTAGAGATCAGTGTGAGCTAGAGTATCTGAGGAAGGGATGGACCTTGAAGGAGGATTTGGAGAGTCAAAGAGCCAGGAGGGTACTCGAGGCTTGGAGGAAAGAACAGGAACAAAGGCTTGGAAGAAAATATGGATAAGATCTGTGTTGGGAACAGTGAGGAGAAAGGTTCAGTAGAACAGAGGGTCTGTATTGGGGAACCCAGGGAGTTACAGATCAAATGAGATGATGTATGTAGTGCTTTATCAGCTTTTAAGCAGTATAGGAGTGGGTGGCAGCTGCTGTTTTCATTATTTTTAATGATTAAGACTGGATAGACAGAGGGGGACTGGACCAGAGAAGGTTTAGAGGCCTTCTTCTGCCCTCCATGGAGTTGGAGAATCAGCCATCCACTTTTGTAGAATAACCCTTGGGAGCCCCCTCCCACCCACTACATGTTTGCCTTTGCCAGACCAAATGATCCCTGTTCTTTAAACCTCTCTTCCTCAGTCCCATTTTCCAACACTCTAATCATTTCCATAATTCCCCTATAAGACCATCTCTGTTACTGGCTTAATGGGTTGCTATCTCTCTCCCCTTGAGCCAAAGCTCACCTCTCCAGACTCCAGACCTCCAGAGTTCCCCTGGGAAGCATTTTAATGCCAAATATCCAGACTGTTTCTCTCACCCTGTCTTCTTTTCCTGTAGCTTCCCCAGGGTTCCTCCTTGACCGTTAAGTCCCAGGGCCAGTTAGACAGTTCGATTTAAAATCAACTGGGAATGAATTCACTGAGAATGAATAGACCCCTTCACCCATGAAGGGCAAGCCCTGCCTTTCCCATGGGGCAAGGGCTCAGGGAATCAGTACCAACCTCTCCACCTCACAGACTTGGGCTGTCCTTGGGGATGGGCTGGGTTGGGTTGGTGGCTCCTTCAGAGACAAGGCTGGCTTGGCCACCTTTGGCTCTAGGTTAGAGCCCCTAGACTCACAATGGGACTCACTTTTCTTCCGCTGGGCCCAAACAGGTGCCAAGGAGTTGATTGAGCTGAGGGTACATCATAGATTAAGTCTGAGCATCAGTCAGAGGACAGAGCAGATAGGAAGCAAAGGGGTTTATTGTCCCCATAGCTTTTCATTGTATACAGAAAAAAAAGCCTCATCTTTTCCCCTTGGTCACATAGAGAAGGCAAAGTTAGAAAAGACCAAAGAGGCATAACCATTGCAGGGCTCTCAGCTAATCCAGTCTTTTCTTAAAGACGTTTAGTGATGGAGAACTCATTAGCGTGGTATAGTACAAAGAATGCTGGTTTTGGAAACAAATCACCTAGGTTTATATCTTGGATCTGCCACTTCATATCTGTGTGACTTTGGGCAAGTCCGTTCACATCTCTGAGTCTCAGTTTCCTCAACTGTAAAATGAAAAGGTTAGACCCCTGAGGACCCTTCCAACTCCATGTCTATAATCCTGTGACCTCATGAAGCCCCATTCCACTTTTAGTCAGTTCCATTAGATTGGGAACTCCTTGAGGGCAGGGACTATCTTTTACATCTTTTTGTGTCCCTAACACTTAGCACATAGTAGGCACTTCATAGATGTTTCTTGATTTACGGATTCTGTTAGGAAGTTTTTCTTATAAGGAACTGAAAATGTGTTTCCTTGTAGCAGTCAGTCAATCAGTCGTTATCATCTGTTACTTTTCAGTCTACCCCCTGGGGCCAAGCAGAAGAAGACATAATTTCTCTTCCATGTGATAGTCCCTTCATATATTTGGACAGAATGATCGTGCTTCACATAAGTCTTCCATTCTCCAGGCTGAATATCCTCATTTATTTCAGCTGATCCATGTATGGATCAGAGAAAGTACAGAGAAAGAAAGTTACTTTGCCTCAGTTCATATAACTGGAGCTGGGGATAGAACCTAAATCTCCTGTCTTTTCTCACTCAATCCTATTAGTTTCCAGGAAAATGGTACTAAGAGCGTCTTATGTCTTCAAGACTAGAGGTATGCTGAATGAATCAGTAAATGAATGGATCAAATGAGCATCTACTAAGCGGCACCATTATAAGCTCTGGAAATTCAAATACAAAATTAAGACAGTCCCTGCCCTCAAGGAACTCATATTCGTATTAGAATTAGAATTTGATTAAGACAACATGTTTTGAAGAGTGAAGGCCAGAGAGAGGAACTTTGGGAAGTCACAAGGATGGTGACTGAAGTCAAAAGATAATTGAGTCACATGTCAATCAATCAGTAAATGTTTATTAAATACCTACTGTGTGCCAGGCACTATGCTAAGCACAAGGGATATAAAAAGAGGCAAAAGAGAGTCCCTGCCCTCAGTGAGCACCTAGTCTAATGGGGGAGACAGTAAATAAATGTGTACAAACAGGCATATATGTCCTTTCCAGGAATAGCAATATTAATTTTACTGCTGTTCCTAGAGTAAGATGTAGAAATTGGGAGGCAGGGGTGTAACAGAAGACTGGAGTGCTTTGTGTTGAGTCTTGGAGTGCTTAGAAGTGGGGCTCGTAGATAAGAAGCACAGGACCCCAGGGTGGGCACTAAAGCGGTCTCATCTGGAGGAAAAGGAGGGTAGAGAAGCAACATTATTGCATGGGGATAGTCATAATGCATGAGAAAAGACTTGTAAAAATACTATGCCCAAACCCCAATCAAATATTACCTTTTTTTCTTCGAACTGAGAGGTATCTTCTCCCAAGCCCCAAACTAGGATTGGTAAAGTCTCTGTGAACTTAGGATGTGGCACAGTGGATAGAGTGATGGACTTGGATCCAGGAAGTCCTGAGTTCAAATCCTGCCTCTTACAGTTACTAGCTGTTTGACCCTAGGTAAGTCACTTAACCTCTCTTGTTTCCTATCTGTAAAAATGGGGATAATAATATCACCTACTCTACAAGATTGCGAAAATAGAATGAAATTATATATATGTATAGGTATGTGTGTGTGTGTATGTGTGTGTGTGTGTGTGTGTGTGTGCAATATATCCAGCCTTGTTTGTGGGCTGGTGCCAGGTAGAGTGGGCACAGAAGACTCTGTCACCACCTCCCCTTCTGTACTCTGTGTGTATACATGTGTGTATGTACACAAATATAAATGAATACATATATAAAGTGCTTGAAAACCTTTTAAGGAGCTATGTAAATGTTAGCTATTGTTATTATTTCTGGCAGTTTGTATTTCAGGGTATGTTTTAAACAATGTAGGGTCTCCTTTAGATGACTCTAAAGAGAGAACAGAGAAGTAGGGGCAAACCATGGAAAGTAACGGCAGAATCTCTGCTGCATTTGTCTGTCAGTTTTATCCATCTGTCAATCATTCTCAGACTTTGCTTGGAGGAAAAGAGGATCTAGAGGAAAGAGACATGATTCTTACGCTAAGGGCATTCATGGTCTGACAGGGAGACAGGAAACTAACTCTATCTCTCTGTTTCTCTGTCTCTCACACACGCACATGCACACATGCACATATGTGCACACACTGAAAACACAGTAAAAAAAAAAACCGAGGTCATGAGATCATAGACTGAGAACTGGCAGAGACCCTCTAGTTCTTTTGCCCATAGTCACCTAGCCAGTAAATGCCTGAGGCAGGATTCAAACCTGGATCTTCCTTGACTCCAAGTCCAGCACTACCCCCTATACTCTCCTTTCCTGGATCATATGAGGACCCATCTCACCTCTTTACCCCATCCAAAACAACCTAAATCTACATTCTCACCTCCTTATCAACTCCCCACCAAGACCCTAGACTTCTGGGTCAGCTTCAGGAGGAAAAGAAGAGAAGGAAGTTAAGGTCATCTCTTCCAATCCAATTATTTTACAGAATAAGTAAACTGAAGCCAGAGGAGGTGAAGTTACTTTCCCAAGGTCACATGGCTAGTTAGTATCAGAGGTAGGAGCAGAACCCAGAACCACTGATTTCTGGTCCAGTGGTCTTTCCAATCTCTTATATCTCTAAGTTGTGTTGTCCTGGTTCCAAGGGGTACAGTTGCTTGGGATGCCCCTAGAGTCCAGTTCTCCTTCTCAGACTCACTGTTCCTCAGTCTTGTCCCATTCTCTCCTCCCCTCTTCCCACAGAGCCAGACCAATCCTCAAGGCTTCCTTCTGCATTAGCGGTATAGAATGGATTGCATAGATTGACATTATGGAAGCAGCCTCCTCTGAGGCCCCTGCGACAGGAGAGAAGTTGGCACAGTGGCTTCGGGCTGTGTGCCACCTTCCCATCCCCCGCTGGCTCCCAGAGCCTAAGCTGACATTTATCAAGTCTAACAAGCCGATGATGGGCAGAGGCGGGGAAGGAGGAACGACACAGAAGAGGAACGGGTGGCAGAATCCCCCTTGCCCACTCTGCCTGGCGCCAGCCCACAGATAAGGCTGGCAGTCTGGTGGTCTCCACTTTATCTCTCCCTTGCAAGGCACCGGAACCTTCCTCAGCTCTAGGTATAGCACACCTGAGCCCGCCGGCCCAGCCTGCTGGGGCTTGCCAGCTCCCAGTGTCGGTCTCCATGGCAACCCCACATTTGCAGCTCTGGTTTCTAATGACTTATTGGCATGTGTGGTGATTTGCAGAGCTTGGCAGGCAGAGCTGGGGAATCAGGGCGGATGGCAGGGGGTGGGAATTGAGGTTTAGGAGAGGGGCAAGGGTAAAAGGAGCTTACTAGTTCCTTCCCACCCCCTCATCCATCCTCCCATCACCTCCTTATGAACTCCTAAAGCAAAGAACTCTTTAACACCTTGATCATGACTTCCCTTGAAATAGCAACAGGAAGGGATGGATGGATGGATGGATAGATAGATAGATAGATAGATAGATAGATAGATAGATAGATAGATAGATAGGCAAGACATTTATTAAGTGTTTTTTATGTACCAAGCACTGTGTTACCTTCTGGGGGTAAAAATATGAAGAAACAAGACAGTTTCTACTTTCTAATGGGAGAAGATAATCATGAAGAAGGCTGAAAAGCAGGGGATGAAAAGGGTCCCCAGAGTAGGTGCATAGTGAGGATACTTCAGGAAATTGGAGCTATTTGGACAGAAATGCAGAGTGGAGTCATAAAAGTGCTTTTAGCTAGACTTACTCTTGACCTCCAACCACCTGAAGCCTCCTCCTCTGCTCCTTGAGTCCTCAGAGGAGGCCATGTCCCTAGTCTAATTCATTCTGCCTTCTGAGGGACCTGGAGGGCATTCACCCCACACTCAAACAGCCACACACTCTCTAGCCTTCGCCAGGCTTAAGGAACTGAGCAGAGTTGGGTACACTGAAAATGGAGAATTGGATAAACCCTGCAAATTATCTGCATTGTATTGCAGTCGTGGGAGGGAAATGGAGGCTGGGTCTTGGAGAAAGGAAGGAGAGGGTAGCAGGCATACCTGACTTTGTTGTAAGGGATACCTTTCTGGTAAATACCCAACCCCCTGGACTCTTTTCTCCAGGGGCAGGAGGGAGCATGGGAATCAGCATCATGCTTGTTTTCTTGGACAGGACTTCCCTTCATCCTCTCTGCCTGCTTCTGTTCCCTGCCATATATAGTCAACCTCTGTTGTCCAAATGGATAACCAGAATAGATTTGCAAACTGCTTTACATGCATTATTTCATTTAATTCTCACAATCACCCTGTGAGGTTGGGGTTGTTATAATAATAATTATTATTTTACAGTTAAGGAAACAGGCAAGGCTGAGAGATATTAAGTGGCTTACCCAGGGTTCTACAGCTGTCAGAAGTAGCGTTTGAATTCAGATCGCTACTGTATCAAGGAATCGGTGGCAGGGTCATCACCAATCAATGGATAATGCAAAGAAGGAATAACTATCAGCTTCGAGAAGTTATTGAGGGGTTTTCTTATTCATTGATCAGGAATTAGCCTTCATTCATTCATTCAATTTTTTAACAAAGATTTATTGATTATCGTCTATGTGCAAGATGGTGTGCTAGGTGCTTTGGCCCTCATTAGAATGTGAGAATTGGCTGGAATTAAAATGGTGGTGCATTGTTGGACGTGTAGCAGCTGATGGTGGGAGGAACCCAGAAGGGGGCTAGATGATGGCGATGGAAGAGGGGGGACGATGGCACCAGATTACACGTTTGCTATACTTTATCCATACATTGATAATAGAGAGCAGGAAGTTGAGGAAATGTCTTTACTCTGAAAGGGTAAGAAAATCTTTCTGGATAAAGTGCTGAGAAACAATACTAAATGGTGGGAGGAGAATCTTCTGTTTGTTGGGGAGAGGGTAGAAGGGTAGACCTACTCACTCCACAGTTGTCGCTTCCTCTCCCTTAGACTAGGGCTGAGGTGGGGAGTTCGGGGCTCTGGAGCTGGTGTGGAGGGAGCAGAGAGTTAGATGTCCCAACCTGGCTGGGGATATCACTGCGGGTACTCTGAACTGTCCCTCCCCTTTTTCCAGCAAGGTTCTCCACATGCCCAGCTTTCCTCTCCAGAAAAGATTAGAATGCATCCTGTCTGGGAAAGCAGAGCCAATATGCACCAGGAAAGGCAGCGGGCTCCAAGGTCGGGTGCAATAAGGGAACAGTGCTTTTATGTAGTTTACTAAAGTATATGACCAATGCTGTCTTCCATCAGAGTGCCCCACTCTTTGGACAGGTGCTTAGCCTTAAACACCAGCTGCCACCTGATGCTCAGGAGAGGAATAAGACAAAGGAGGCCTTCCTAGAGCACACACCTGGACCTCTGAGGACACCTGCAATGTGAGAGAGGAGAGAGAGAGAGGGGGAGGGAGGGAGCAGGGACAGATATGACTATCCTTGCTCACTAGCAGACAGAGATCTGTCCTGGAGCAGAAGGCAGTTAGGTTCCCTTGCATGGGAGAGTGAAAGTGGAGACCACCAAACTGCCAGCCTTGTCTGTTTATTCTAGCATCACCCTGGGGTGTGGGACATGCCCCATCCCAAGACAGCATCATGAAGATTCTAACCCCTTTTACCTTCTTTCTCTTAAACCATCAGTCACCTTGGAAACCAAACTGCCCTAGAGAAGGTGGAGATGGTTATGTGTTTGGGGGGTTGGGGAGGAGAATGGAGGTGGATAAGAGGATTTAATTTGTAAGGGGCTTAGGTTAAAAAATAGATCTCTAATGAGGAAAGAACGGAAGAACTAGCTTGTCCACTTGGCTGTGATAATGAGCTGGCATAATGCTAGTTGCCATGCTTTTAGAGGGAAAGGGAGATGTAAAGATAGTAGGAATTCTTCCCTAAAGTGCAGGGCTCATCTGGTAACCCCACTGTGCACTTCACTGACTCCCTCCTGCCTCTGGGATCAAATAGAAGCTGTTCTGGGTTTTTTTTTTAAAGCCCTTTACAATCTGGCCCCAATCTACATTTCTACAGAAGCCTTTCCTGACCCCTTCCCAAACTGCTCCTCCTAAAAAATCACCTTGAATTTATTTTGATTTTACATATTTACGTATAGGCTGTCTCTCCAGTAGAATGTAAGTTCCCTGAGAGCAGGAATTGTTTCATTTTTGTCTTTGTAGCCTCTGCACCCAGCCCAGCACCTGGCACATAAGTAGACATGTTTGTTAATATTTTGACCTTTAGTGTTTCTCTTTCCTCCTTTCTCTTCTCCCCTTCCCACATGTCCTGATCCTCTAGATATTTCTAGGGGAAATGGCTAGATATTTGATCACACAGATAAAAGGGTTGGTGACTCTTCCCCTGAAATGTAACTAGGGTGGGTCAATGAGGCATTTGCTCCAGGGTAAGGATTGAGGTGGTTTTAAGAGCACCATACTAAGGGGCACTTCCTTCTCTGCCTGCCCGTCCCCCCCCTTCCCGCCCTTTAGGGCGTTATTCTGTCTTTTATGAGAGTGCTTCCTCCTCTGTCTGCCACTTAGTGATCTTGTGCTGTCTTAGCTTGTGGTTCTTATCCTGTCCCCATGCCCCCCACAGCCCGGGTGAGTTATCTGCCCCACTCCCTTCCTAGCCCAGCTATAAAATCACTGATTATGGCTCCCGCTGCTCGAGGCAGATATCGCTCAAGAACAACAGCCCATGTTTATGAAGAAGAGATATTGGAGGTTGGTGAGTATGCACAGTGATGGAGGGGGCACTGTGGGATAGAAAATTCAAAGGAGGAGGTAATCCAAAATCATTTCTGTTCTGGCACGGGAAGCCCTACCATTGTTGGATTTGGGGTGCTGTGGGTTGGCCTTCCTCAGTTGGTTTGGTTGAGTCAGCATTTCCCACAGCCAGGATGTGGCTCCCTCTGGATTCTCCTCAGGGCTAGGCACAGAGTAAGTGTCCAGTGATTCTTTTTGATGGATATGCCAAGCTTTGCTAGAGGCCCAGGTGATGCCAAGTGACAGGGCAAGTGACTTCCAATATGAAAGCTGCTGCAGAGAATCTGAGGAAGGAAATAAGGAGCATCGATGTTGACATACACATGGATACATTCCACTCACAGAGTCAGATTCTATACAAGTCTTATTTATTCCCAAACACAGGCAAGACCCATATGGATCTGGAAGAACTCTCTGGATCACCAGACAGCTAGATGGCACAGTGAAAAGAGTGCTAGACTTGGAGCTACACATGCCTGGATTTGAATTCTGCCTCAGACAGGCTTTCTGCCCCTGATCATGTTACTGAACCTTTCCCAGCCTCAGTTCCCTCATCTGTAAAATGGGGGTAATAATAGCACTTACCTTCCAGGGTTGTTGTGAGGATAACACAGTTAAACTGCTTTGCAGACCTGAAAGCACTATGTATAAGGCTAATTGTTATTATTGTCAACACACACACATATATTAAGTTAATGGAGCACAGTGCTGTGCGATGAGATGAAAACTTTAAATAACGCCTTTATTAAACTTTAAATAACACTTAATATATAACAATAACACTTTTAATAACTAAAAACACCTTAAACTCTATTTTAAACAATAATAAACACTTTTAATAAATACTTAAATAACACTTTATAAAACTTTAACTCTTCTCTCAAGAAGGTTATTGTCATTTAGATGATGAGACACATATTCAAATAATTATAATACATAAATACACTATAATACACACATAATTAATCAGTGCCATGGAGAATTAACCCAAAAAATGCAATATGATGTCCAAGGGGAAGGGTGTTACCAAGTAGAGGACTCAAGGAGGAGTTGGCCTTTGATTTAGATTTTAAAAACTGACTTAAATAGGTGAAGATGGAAAAGGAGGGTCCTTGCGCAGAGGTACAGTCTAGGCACCAAAGTGCAGATGAGGAAGCGTATGGCCTACTTAACTTAGCTCACTGGGGGAGCTATTTCCTCTGCTACTGCTCTGCCAGGACTCTTCTCATGTGGTTAGCAAATTCCCAACCTGTTTTAATCTTAATTCTGGTGAAACTGAATTCTCAATTGTCAAAAAGTAAAACATCCCCTTCTGCTGTGTGTTCTGTCATTCCTTTCCATCTTTAACTGGACCCCTCTAGTATCCTACCCCAGTTTAGTCTCTTCCTGCCATGTGCCCTCTGGAATTCCTATTTCATAATTAACAAATTTCTTTTCATTTTAGACTCTTCATCTTGTATGCCCTTCTATCTTCCATCTCGTGAAGAAACATGGCTCTGGCTAGTTGAAAGTGTATCCCTGGCCACCCTTTCCAGTACTGGTTGTACCTTGTCTCACACTCCCTGACACACTGGTCCTTAAGGAAGATTTCAAATATTCCTGCTCACCAATGCCATTTCCAGATTCTTTTTTTCTGTCATCACTCAACAACCTCTACTCCTCTGAGGTTCACTCTATTCAAATTTGTCACCCAATCCCGATCTCTGTGACTGTCATCTGTTGTACTCCACATAATTTTCCTTCTTTCCTCAAAAAATTCAGTATTGAACTCATATTTCTTCCTGCACTTATGCATCTTGATGTCCCTTCAAATACTGTAATCTCCCAGTTCCTCAGGATACTCAATTCCTGTGTCTTCTCTTTGATCCTAACTCATCTACAATCTTGGCCACCGCAAATTGTCCCCCTTTCATAATCAAGAACTCTGAAAATCCTTTATCTGATGATTATTCCATCTCTGCCTTACTCTTCCCACTGTCCATTACCTACCTAATCCCTCTATCCTTTATATTCACCTAAGTCATAACCCTGTTTTTACTTTTACTTTTTTCTTTCCAACCTTGACTCTTAAATTAACCTTCTTTTCTATCCTCAAGCCTCCTATTTGATCCCCTTACTTAGTCCTTATCCTGATGACCTTGCCTCTTATTTATTGTGAATATAGAAGCTAATTCCCACGAATGCCTTCTTTTCTTCTCTGTCTTAGAATTTCTTTTCACTGTTCCCCATTATCTCCTTCTTTCGTTTCCTCTAATGAAAAGGTGGCCCTTGTGCTTGTCAAAGTCAACCCCTCTACAAATATCCTTGATCTCATTCTCACCCAGTTCTCCAGCCTATTGCTCCTCAACCATCACCTTTTGCTAATCTCCAACCTCCCCTATCTACTGGCTCCTTCACTTTCCTTCCTACAAACATGACCAAGTCTCCCCCATTTTGAAAAAATCCTCACTAGACCATACCATTTCCTTATTTTATTGCCCTATATATCTTCTCCCTTTTTCAATCCAGCTCAGAAAATGTTGTGTATACTCATTACTTCCACTTCCTGTCTCACTCACTCTTCAGTCCTTGGCAGTCTGGCTGCTAACCTCATCACTCACCTATAATTGTCCTTTCCCAAGTAACCAATAATCTGTTAACTCCATAATCTGATGGCCTCTTTTCAGTCTTCATCCTTCTTTACGTCTCTGTAACATTTGACACGTTGACTGTCCCCCTAGATTCTCTCCTCTAGGTTTTCATGATTCTCCTCTGCTGTGGTTCACCACCAACCAGTCTGATCTCTCTCCTTCAATAGCCTTTGCTAACTCATCATTCATGATGTCATACCTCCTTGTAGGGTGCCCCAAGCTTCTGTCCAGCACCCTCTTCTCTCTCTCCATTTTCCCTCTTGGTGACCTCACCAGTTCAGAGGGCTGTTAGGGAATCCAGTCCTTGTTTTTCTCCTGAGCTTCAGGATGGCATCTGCAGTTGTCTGTTGCACATTTCAAACTGGATGTCCTGTATGTATCTCAAATGTAAAATGTCCAAAGCAGACCTAAAATCTACCCCTCTTCCAAAATCCCCTATTTCTTTTGAGGGTACCACCATCCTTCCAGTCACCAAAGTTAACAGTTTTGATGTAATCCTTATTCTCACTCATCCTAGGTATCTAATCAGTTGCTGAATTTAGTCATTTCTACTTGAACAAGACCTCTCATGTACATCCTCCTCCCTTACTCACACAGCCTCTATGGATGCTCATTAATTCTTTCCTGTAGTACTATGTCTGCCTCCTAATTGGTCTTCCCATTTCAAGTCTGCAATCCATTCTCCATATAGCTGCCAAAGTGATATTCCTAAAGCTCAGATCTGACCATGTTTCTCCATGCCACTCAATAAACTCCACCATTACCTTATTACCTGAGGATCAAATATACATTTCTCCACTTGATATCAAAAACCCTACATGATCTGGCTTCAGCCTGCCTTTCCAGCCTTCTCATAAGTCTCTTTCACATAAGTCTCCTTTGCATAAACCATAGTCCATCCAAACTGGCTTTCTTACTATTATTTATACATATCACTCCATTTCCAGTGTCCAGCTTTTGCATTAGCTGTTCCCCATGCCTGGAATGTACTCCTTCCTTATTATTACCTCCTAGAATTCCAGGCTTTTCAAGATTCAACTCAAATATCATCTTCCTTATGAAGCCTTTCCTGATTACTCCCCCAGCTGTTGGTACCTTCTCTGAAAATTTTTTGTTCAGTGGTTTTAGTTACGTCTGACTCTTCATGATCCCATTTGGGTTTTCTTGGCAAAGATACTGGAGTGGTTTGCTATTTCCTTCTCCAACTCATTTTCCAGATGAGGAAACAGAGGCAAACAGGATTAAAGATTTTATCTGTTTTGTATATATCTATATATGTACATGTCTCTTCTGAATAGATTGTAAGTTTCTTGAGGATGAGTACTATTTCCTTCTTTGTCTCTGTATCCTCTAAACCTTGCATAGTGCCTAGCACATTTGAGTCCTTAATAAATATTTGTTAATGGATTGAGTTGATTGAGCAGGAGATTGTGTAATTGGGAAGGAGAAACACATGAAGTGCAGCCATACATTGCAACGTGATTTTAGGGGCAGTTACCAATTTTGGCAGAAGCATAGACTGTGTCGAGGGAAATTATATGAGAAAAGCCCAGAAAGGTGAGCAGGGTAGTGTCAGGTTGAATGGAGCCTCGAATGCCAGGCATTGGAACTTGAATCTTATTCAGCATAAAATAGTGAGCCACTGAAAAATTTTGAGCAAAAGCCTGACCAGATCTGTGTGTAAGAAAGATTATTTTGGCAGTTATCTGAGGAACAGCTTGGAAGGGGGAGAAAATAAAGGTAGGAATTCAATTCAACAAATATCAATTTAGTTGAAAAATATTTTTTGCCTTTTTAAATAAAATTTTTGTATCTTTTTCTTTTGTATCACCTACATTTCCAAATGTTTCCCTCTTCCTAATCCTCCCAGAGAGCCATCTTTAATAACAAAGAATAAAAAAGACCCCCAAAATGGCAAAACTAATGAACATGCTGAGAGAATCTGACATGTGTAGTGTTACACATTTAGAGCAGCCTGCCCCCCACTTTTGCAAAAAAGTCACATCTCTTCTTTGTAGTCAAACTCGATCATTATAATTTGACTGCCTCAATGAACATTTATCATAAAGAAAACCTGTAAAAAGTTCAGCAATCATTCTCTACTAGTGCAGGCAGGTGGTGGTAGAAAAATGGGAGCAAGAATGAATGTAAAGGATATTGCTGGATTAGAATTTGATAGGACCTGGCAGCCAGGAGGGTGTGAGACTTTCAGCAAAGGGAGGAAGCTAAAATCTCAAGGCTTTGGACATGGGAAATTGGGTAAGTGGCAGTACCATGGACAGTAACAACAATTATCATGATAATAGCATTTATAATGTGCCTTGCAGTTTGCAAAGTCCTGAACAGTGTTCTCATGTCATCCTCACAACCACCCCAGTAGGTAGGTGAAATTATTATCCTGTTTTACAGATGAGGAAGCTGAGACAGACCGAGGTTAAGTGACTTCCAAGGTCACACAGCTAGTAAATGTCTGACACTTGATTTGGTTTCAGGTTTTCCTAACTCCAGGTCCAGCATTATATCTGGCACACCACCTAGTGAATTCAAGAAGGGGGAGCATATATAGGGGGACAAATAACAAGCTTGGTTTTGGACATTCTGAGTTTGAGGTACCTGAGAGAGCACCAAATAGACATGTGGGTCAAGCACTCAATAGTCTTTGAGAGCCAACATGACCAACATGTTCCTCCTTCCATTCTCCCACACAGCCCTTCATTGCTGCTAGGCTGCTGTGCCCCCTATCATGTGCTTTTGTTCATTCCTTGCCTGGGAGGCCAGGTTCCCCTTTCTCTTCACTTCTCTTCTTTAAGACCCAAACGGCCCTCTTCAAAAATGGATGTACAACAATGCCTTTATCAGCTTCTTCTAAGAGGCGTTCTGAGAGTCCCCAGCCCAGTGATCACTACTCCTGTAGCCCTTATTAAACATACCACTTCTACTATGGAATTAACATGAACTGCCTTCCATGCTTGGTTATCTTTCTATGTGCATGTGCTGTTTCTCCAACTAATTCTAAACTCTTTGAGTGTATTTGCACTTCTCTATCTCCCCAACAGCCAGCACTGAGGCTTATAATTCAATTCAGTTCAACAAGAATTCATTATGCATTTTCTATATACAGAACCACTGTGCTAGAGATTCAAGGACCTGCCCTTAGGGAGTTTACATCCTTCTGAGGAAATCACATGAAAGAATCTAAGTAGAAAGAAAATTATTTGAGGACATTAGAAAGCACTAACAACTAAGGAGATGAAGGGCTTCCTATAGGAAGATCATCTGTTCTGAGCCTTCAGTTGACTTCAACAAGCATTTATTAAACACCTATTGTATGCCAGGAACTTTGTTAGGGCCTGGAGATACACACAAAAATGAAATAGACTCTGACCTCAGTTTATAGGAGTAGAAACTTTAGGGGGAAATACAATGAGTTCCATTTTGCTTTATTTCAGTTTGAGATGCCTATAGGACTTCTAGATAAAGATGTTCAATAGTTCAATGGGGATGAAGAACTGGAGCTTAGGGAAGAGGTGAGCGGTAGATTTGTAGCTTAAGAGTTATCTGCATAGAGATAATAGAACCCATGGGAGCTGAAGATATCAGCTAGATGAGAGTGCACAGAGAGAAGAGCCTTGGGTGCTACCTGTGGTTAAGGGTAGAACATGACTGTGAAAGAGGGAGAAATAGGCTAAAAGCTCAAAGGAATGACATGGTCAAGTCCTTTAAGGATAAGAGAGAATCTGGTATGGTGTAGGGAGTGTGGGTCCCGTGATGATAGAAATGGAAGTTTCAGTGAGTTTTCTCTCAAACACTGAGGGAGGAGACATTAGTTTGGGCATCTGGATTAATAAATACCTGTTGATGGACCCTCAGGGACCTGACTAAACTAAACATTTATTTGGTATTGGTGTCTATAATTGACCTCAGAGGAGCCAGGAAGACTTGAGTTCAAGTCCCATCTCTGATATATACTAGTCATGTGACCCTGGGCAGGTCACTTATTGTTTTCATTGTAAGTCTAGGCTACTGTCTAAGATTATAGGTTGCTAAAAAGGTGCTGACCTACACTGATGAAGAGAGTTTCCCTATCTGGGAGTTCTCTACACCAATAAAATCACAGGTCCAGTCTTTGTCCTTCAATATTAATAATACTATTGTTGGTAATGATAACTCACATTTACATAGCATTTAAAGTTTTACACGGCAGTTTTTTATTTATTAACTTTTTTGTTTATCTTGTTTACCAGCATGGCAGTCACCCTTACATCCGCATTGGCTTGTAATCATACATCCTAATCGAAAACAGGAATATTCCCACATCCAAAATATCTCTCCTAATGTCTGTGTCCCCGGTTTTGTCTAGAGAATTGGGAAGCACCTAGGAGAGAGTCCAAATAATGGTTCCCTTCCAATCATAGAATCTCACTTGGCTCTCAACACTTTTAGTGGGAAAACTTCCAACAGCTCTACCAAGTATCCTCCACAGTAAAGCCTCCTGAGACCCAGAGGTACTAGGAATACAAAGACTGAAAACGATAGAGAAGCAACATGGTATCATGCTGGAACTTGGAGTTAGAAAGATCTGGGTTTAAGTCCTGCTTCAGACATTTGCTGATTGTGTGACCCTGGGCCAGTCTCTTAACCCTTCTGCCTCAGACAAAAGTTAGAAATACAGTAGAAGTGAATATGTCCTTCAAAGCCCAGCTCACATGCTGCGTCCTCCATGATGCCTCTTTTCCCTTGTCAAAGTGGCCATATACCACTACCCCCATACCTCTTCTATATTTAGATGAAAACTTGTGCTGTAGTTATTGTTCTCTGCATTGGATTGTCACAATGTAGAGCTGGAAAGGACTTTGGAGACCATCAAGCAAGTCCCACCCCCTCATTTCAAATGAAGAAGCAGAGGCCAGACAAGTTAATTGACTTGCTCTGAGGCAGGATTTGAGCCTAAGTGTTCTTGATTCCAAGGCCACTGCCTGTAATACTTCACCATGTTCTGCACTGGATTGTAAGCCCCTCATGGTCAGGAACTAGGTCTTGTTTTATCTTTGTATCTTTAACATCTGCATGTAGAAAGAATTTAGTGAACTTTTGAACTGAATTCAGTATGATAACATGTCCAGACTGCAGTCCTCTTATCCAAAATGCCCAAAGCAATTGATTCTAAATTGATATATGCTTATTTGAATATCATTTACATTTCATTTGCATGGTTTATTTTATCAAAATATACAACAGAAGCCTTTCCAGATCTTCTCCCTTTTCTTCCAAACCCCATCCTGGACTGTGTTGGTCCAATCATGAAAGACAAGGGGCGGATCCATTACCTCTGAGTCGGGGGGAAGGAAGGGATGTCTCAGAAGGATTCATTAAGGGGGATTGGTAGGGCTGTTGGAGGTTCTCCCACTAAAGGTGTTGAGAGCCAAGGGAGATTAATTGATTGGAAAGGGAGCATTCTTTGGACTCTCTCCTGGCACTGTCCAAAGTATGAGAAAATGCAGATACCCACAGCGAAGATTAACCAGGGTCCCAGCCTTGAACCTCCAGATGGCCAATTAGATTAATCAATTATGAGTCACCTACTGTGCTCGCCATACTAGGTACTAGGAATCCAAAGACCAAAAACAATATGGAAGCAATATGGCATCATATTGGGACTTGTAGTTAGGAAGGTCTGGGTTCAGATCCTACCTCAGACACTTAGTTGTGTGGCTGTAGGCTGAGGGTGGGGAACCTGTGGCCTCAAGGCCATATGTGGCCCCTAGATCCTCAAGTGCAGTCCTTTGATATAATCCAAACTTCACAAAACAAATCCCCTTTATAAAAGGATTTTTTCTGTAAAACTTGGACTCAGTCAAAAGGCTATTCCCAAGGACCTAGAAGGCCATATATGGCCTCAAGGCCACAGCTTCCCCACCCTGGCCAAATCACTTAACCTCCGTCTGCTTCAGTTTCTTCATTTGTAGAATGAAGATGCTATATTTGATGGCCCCTAAGTTCCCTGATCCCATGATAATGTAGTGTGTGTCCACCAGAGGAAGCTGTGAGGAATGTACACATAACTGATACAAGGTAAAATGTGATAAGAACCATGGAAAAATGTAGACACAAGGTACTCTAAAGAAGATGTGGAAAGGGAGGATAGGGGAAGACTTCACAGAGGAAGGGGACACATGGGCGGGGAGCTGAAACATGAGAAGAATTCCAGGAGAGAGTACTGAGAAGGAAGCTAGCCAAGGTACTTGGTGCCTAGGCAGAAAGCAGGAATGCAGAGGCATTATGGGAAACAAGGCTGCAAAGGTAACTCCAAGTCACTAGGACAGTCAATGAGGGGGGGTCTGTTAATTTATCCTCTGGGTAATAGGGAGCCACTGAAGAGTTTTAAGTGGGGGGGGGTTGACCTGATTAGACCTAGAAAGATTATTTTCCTATCTGTGTGAAGGACAAAAGAGAGAAGCTAGAAACAAACTACGAGAGAATCCAGATGAAAGGTGATGAAGACTGGAATTGGGCTGGTGGGAGGGGAGAGGGGAGAATGGATATGAGAATGGTGTGGAGGTTAAATAATATTAATATTAGCATATTAATAACAATAGCTGATATGTATGTATATGTGCCAAATGTGTTTACGTGCCGTGTGTGTGTTTGTGTGTATTACCTCATTTGATCCGTAGAACAACCTATGAGTTAAGTGCCATTATTATCCCCATTTTACGAATGAAAAATATCAAGATCAATAAAGGTTAATTGACTTGCCCTAAATCACACTTGGCTAGCAGATGTCCACAGTCTATCTTCCTAACTTTAAATACACTAATCTGTCTGCTGTGACCTCCAGCTGATTGAATGGGGGGAAGAGGGGCATGTTAGAGACAGGACTGGGATAAAGAGTGGACCTGTGATTTCATTGATAAAGAGAAAGAAAATCAAAAGTGACTGGTGAGGCTGCCAGTGATGACACCAGTGGGGATGGGAGGGGGCCCTGGGTGGAACTCCCAGAAGGCATTTGTTCACCTGCCTCCTGTTCTGAGGAAACCTGTCCTGTGTGGAGTTTTAAGTCAGTTAATCAGTAAGCTCCCATTTTTTACAGTCTAGCTGGGAAAGGAATAAATCATTGTTTGTAAATATCTGAAAAACAGGCTATAGTGTGATAAAGCCCATGAGAGAGAGAAGAGAGACTCAGTGGGGAAAATCAGGGAAGGTCATAGCACCTGAGGTGGGCCTTGAAGGATGTACAGATTTCACAGGATCCAAGGTTCAGAGCTGAGGCCCTGAGAGGTCAGCTAGTCCAACCTTCTCATTTTACAGGTGGAGAAGCCGAGGCCTAGAAAAGTCAAGGATCTGCCCAAAGTCACCCAGGTAGCAAGGGGCAGTGACTTAATTTGAACTAGGTTTCTCCAATTCCAAAGCCAGGACTCCTTCCCTTTCAACAGATGTTCACATGGCATAGTCCAGGGGTGGTGAGTCTGTGGCCCTGAGGCCACATGCGTTCCTGTAGGTCCTCAAGCGCAGCTCTTTGTGTGTTTGAGTTCAGTCAGAGGGCCATCCTTGAGGACCTAGAAGGCTACGTGGGTCCTTGAAGCAACACGTTCCCCACCCCTGGCATAGGCCATTCTGGGCTCATCAGAGACAGCGTGCAGAAAGGCAGAGTGGGGGGGAAGGCAGGACAAGATTGGAAGAAATAGACCAGCAGTTCCTAGGCTGGAGTATGCCTTACATTGCCTCTCCCAAAGAGAAGCATATCAAAGGAATGTGAGAATTATTTTGATTTAGTATTTTTGTTGATTCATAGTCAACAAAATTATAAAACTTTGCCTAAATTGATTTATATAGCCTAGTGCTTCCATGAGTGCTTAAAAGGGAATCCAGTTAATCTCTTTATTTTATTTATTTTTTGCATATGCATGGTAACTTCTACAATTTATTTCTTTCCTATTCAATAGGAAAGGTAATGAAGCCAAATGGGGGGTAGGGGGCACCAGAAAAGGTTGGACACCCTTGCATTAGACAATGTATCTCTAGGCAGACAGCCAACCTTGAGAACCTCACGAATCACCCTGCTTTCAAGAGCCCTGCAGTAGGGAGGTGTATCATAGCCCACTTGGGCAGGGGTGCCAAGGAGCCAGTCAGGGAGTCCTTCATGACTCCTTCCCAAAGCCACTGTTAAGTCTAGTGCTTATCCTAGAGACAGATCTAATAGGGTGTGATTCGGGAGAAGGGCTGGTAGGAATGAGGGGCATCTGCTTTCCGTCTGGGAGGAGAAGCAGAGAACTCTGGGGAATGGAAAAGAGGAAGAAAAGGCCTGGACCTCGGTCTATGTTAATTTAGGGAACTCTCTCTGGCCATGTAGATCAGGATCTTCACAAGTTACAGTCTCTGGAAGGTGCCTAGAGCACTGAGCCATTGGAGAATTCACCCCAGACCACACAGTCAGTTTGTATCAGGGGCTCACCTAGAACCCATGTCTTCTGGTTCCAAGGCCACCACTACAACCACACAACCTCTGCTCACTTACCCAAAGGGCTCTCCTTTGCTCTGTTCTTGTTGTCTCTCCCCAGTTTAGTCCCTCCTCCATTCAGCTACCAGGGTAATTTTTCTAAAGTGTAGGTCTGACCTTGTCCCTCCCCTGCCCAGGGACCTCTAGTGGCTCCCTATTACCTGCAGATCAAATATAAAGCCTCTTTGAGGCATTTAAAGTTCTTTATAACCTGGCTTCTTCCTAGATGTCCAGTCATCTTATACTTTACTCCCCTCCACGCACACTAAAATTTGCAATATCTTGAATATGATGCTCCATTTCCTACCACCTGGCCTTTGCACTGGTGGTCTTTCCCCTAACATGGAAATATTCTGCCCCCTCACCTTGATTTTCCTCCTGGTTTCTTCCAAGGTTCAGCTCAAAGCCCACCTTCTGAGAGAGGTTCCTCCATGTCCTCCCCACCTTCAGCTGCTATTACTTTCTTCCCCTTTTGGATTTATTTACATCTTGTACATATGTATGTGTGTGTATATGCACAATATAATAGGTTATTTATATTGTGTATGTATATATACAGATAGGGCAGCTAAGTGGCTCAGTGGATAGAATGCCTAGCCTGGAGTCAGAAAGACCTGAGTTCAAATCCGGTCCCAGATACTTACTGTGTGGCGCTGGGCAACTCAACCCCTTTCTACCTTGGTTCCTTTCCCCACTCTAAAACAAGGGTTACTGACATCCCCTTGCTCCTGGAGCTGTTTGAAAGGTCAAGTAAGATCATGTGTATAGAGCACCCAGAAAATTCCAAAGCTCTGTATAAATGAGACTTATTCATTATCCCAGTTGAATCATGTACCTACCCCCTCTCTTAGCTTCTGTTTTCTGAGGTCCATTTGCCCAGCTCAGCCTCTGGGCCAATTTTAACGGTGGCTTCCACAAATCATTTCTCTTACCTCCTTTGTTTCATTTTGTCTTTGATTCATCCCCTCTGCCTAGCAAACAGTAGGCACTTACTGAACACTTTTCCTTTGGTTTATTGATTCCTCCAAACCAGTTGTGTGTCCTTAGACCACTCTCCAGGTCTGCTTCCTCCTCCTATAAAATGGAGGGTGGGATCTCTGAGTTGCTATGACTCTGTACCTGTTTCCCACCTCAGAGGCAGCACATGGGAGAGGCTAACAGGTCTCTGAACTGGATTTCACTGGAGTCATGGAAGACTGGATCCAAAAAATGTATATAAAGTAATTTGTTTGTGTTTTCAAAAGCATCCTGCCTCATTCCCTCTAGCATGTAGTAAAGACCACAGCCAGAGCAGCCACACCCTCAGCCTAGGCCTGCTTGCTCTCATTCCCTCTTTAAATCAGCAGGTACCCAATGAGTAGCACTGGACGCATCCAGCCTTCTGCTCCCAGTGGAGTCATTAGCTTCTTATCTCTAATTCCGACTCTGCTGGGGAGCTGCTCTGGCAACCTCTGGAACAGCAGGAGGTACCCACAATCCTGACTAGAAGCCGCACCTGGGAGGCAAGGACTGGAGGTGAGATCAGGCAGAGTGAGTGATCCTTAATTAGAGAGATGCTGGATTTCTCTGTGCTGATGAGAAGCTCTGATGCTCACCTGGCTGCTGATGTTTTTAACCCCTAGCACCACTGGCTCAAATCTCCATTCCAAAGTAGTGATGACCTGAGCGGTTTGTCTGGTGCGAGGACCTGCTGCTGGCATTCACCTGCATGAATTGGCATCACCTCCCTGATGTCATGGTCCTCTTTGAGAAGGAAGGACAAACCACCAATCTCTCCCTGGTTCATGCTGGAGTCTTCTCTCTTTTCTGTTCTCTCCTGCACCCAGTTGGGGTGGCACTGTCCACCATCTCTGTAGAGCTGCTCATTAAGGCTTCAGGAATTCCTCCCCATCTCTGCTACCTATACACTCTTGCCCTTCCTGGAAAGTCAGGTACTGCCTCTGACATTGCTATGACCATGGACAATGGTCTTAACTGTTGACACTAACCATTAAGTGACAATGGTCACTTAATCTCCCAATGCCCTAAGCAACTCTCTAGGACTATACATTACCCAGGAAAGCCCTACCCTGCCTTGTTAGAAGAGGAGGCTCCTCAGGAGAGCTCCCTCCACCAATGAAATCATAAGTCCCATCAAAAAATATTACGTATTAAAGGGAAGTGAATGAGTATTTATTAAGTACCTACTATGTGCCATGTACTTTTTAAAAATATCTCATTTAATTTTCACAGCAACTCTGGGAGGTAGCTGCTGTTATTATCTCCATTTTACAGTTGAGGAAACTGAGGCAAACAGGTTAAATGACTTGCCCAGGGTCACACTAGTAACTGTCTGAAGCTGGATTGGAAGTCCCTACATCACCTAGCTGCCTCTAATATAAAATAATGTTATAGTAGATGGTAGGTGATGAGTTCTCTGAACTCTGCTGGACTTTTTTCTAGACGCAGGACAGACTAGATCTGTTCTGAGAAAGTGTGGACCTGTCCCAGAGTTCCTTCTTCCCAACTGTTTTTTCACTCAGTGCCCTGACCCCCTGAAGAACAGTATTCTGCACCACTCTGGGACTACCCTGCACCTCCCAGACACTTGCCACCACCCTTTGCTTCCCTGTCTCTCAATTCCACAAGATTTTGGGTTCTTTTTCCCCAGGGTTTATCCATAGGGCACATTCAAAAATAATGAAAAAGAATGCAAAAAGATTTCACTGTGAAAAACTCTCCTGCCGATAGAGCTGGCCACCCTTAAACGTGCAGATCTAAAAGAGGTAGGACTGAAGGTACTCCTCCACATATACCTCGTAGCTGAGCCCATTTGTCCATTTAAACACACACACACACACCCAACCTCAGTGAATCAAAAATTCCCTAACTTATGACATACTTTGATTCTCTGCTCATGAATTCACATATGTACGGTTACCAACTATATCCTCCTCTTTGCCACCCAGGGTGGTCCAGGGCACA
Source organism: Bettongia penicillata ogilbyi (assembly GCA_023548195.1). Taxonomy (NCBI): domain Eukaryota; kingdom Metazoa; phylum Chordata; class Mammalia; order Diprotodontia; family Potoroidae; genus Bettongia; species Bettongia penicillata. The sequence continues at coordinate 146,396 of JAJHZJ010000070.1, read as the reverse complement.
CTACCCAAGTGGATGTCAGTAACTAAACTCAGAAAGTTCCAAGACATCCCTTTCTGAATATTTCTTGCGGGCAACAGTGGATATCATCTCTGGTTTCCAGTCCCTATATGCTATTTCCTCCCTGTGTAACCTTGACTTTCAGTTTCCTGATTTTAAAAGGCAGATGTTGATAGAACTAAGTGGGCTCTAAGCCCCTTCAGGCTCTGAATTCTATGATCTATTTGCAGATTGCTCATGAGTCTGAGCTCAGGCTATACTAAAGAGTCCAATTTAAGTCACAGAAAAGCAAAAGTGGAGAAAATCACAACTGACAAGCTTATGTACACTATACCATGTCGGTAGGTATCAGACCTGACAAAAAGTTTTGCCACTACCAGCCTGCTCATTTGGGCCTGGCTCTTGCCTCTGGACTGAAGTCGAAGATAATCTTGTGATAGGCAAGCACCACCCCAATCTAACCCCAAAGGGCAGTAGAAGCACCTGTGGGGACAATGGAACTGAAGGGACCTGCATCTGTATTTATGTGTATGTGTATGTGCAAGGGTATAATCATAATAGCTAGTATTAAATAGCTGTGTGTACATGTCATTTCTATATTGTATATAATATTTATATCATAATATACAATATAATATGTATACATCATACAATATAGTATATACATATAAATTATATATATGATATAAGATATTTTACATGTATATATTGTTATATGTATATATCTATACATTATACACACACACACACACACACGGTAGCTAGGTGGCACAGTGGATAGAGTGCCCAGATAGAGTCAGGAGACTCATCTTCCTGAGTTCAAATCTGTCCCCAGACACTTACTAACTGTGTGACCCTGGGCAAGTCTCTTAACCCTGTTTCCCTCAGTTTCCTCATCTATAAAATGAGCTGAAGAAGGAAATAGCAAACCACTTCAATATCCCTGCCAATAAAACCCCAAAGTGGGTCAAGAAAAGTCAGAAATGACGGAAAAACAACTGGAAAGCAACGCTATTATATAATTACCCATTATATTTTAAGTAGTATTAGACAGTTATATAAATAATCATTTAAGATTTGCAAAATGGCTTACAGATATTATTATGTCTTATCCTTATGGCAGCTCTGGGAGTTAGGTGTTGTTATTATCTCCATTTTACGAATAAAGAAAGTGAGTCTGTGAAGGGTCAAGTGACTTGTCCAGAGTACATAGCTAAGTATCTGAGGCAGGATTTGAACTCAGGTTCTAAGTCCAGCATTCTAGCCAGCGCACCACTTAGCTGCCAGTAAATAATAATGATGAAAAAGAGAAAAGGGAAGATGGGGGGGCGGGGGGAGAAGGAGTCAGAAAGAGGAAGAAAAAGAAAGAATTGAAAAAACAATAAAAAGCAACATGAACATAAAGTAAGGAAGTGAAGAGGTGACGGAAAGAGCTAAAAGGCACATGATAAGAGAGAAGACAGAATGGAAAAGAAGCCGATATAGAAGATGAGAGAAGGGAAAGAGATGGAAGTGACCAAAGAGGAGAATGTGAGGTAGGAAGGGCAGAGGTAGAGACAGACAGGGGAACAAGAGCCAAAGATTATCTAAAGATTATCTAATTATTTAAAGATAATTATGCTAAAGAGGTGGTTGGTTTAAAAAGGCTGGCCCATGGAAACACAGGGATGGAGAGTGAGCCCAAGTGTTATGGTAGAATCTGAATTCCAATAAAAACTATACAGTGAAAGAAGGCTCACAGTCAAGTAGCTGGAACCTCTCCATCCTTCCCTGCCGGGGTTCCAGGAGAAGAGACAGCTCACTGAGCCAGCAGGAAAGGGACATTGGATGCTATCTGCAGCCAAGCTTTTCAAGTTACTTTACAGACATTAATTAATTTATTCAAGGAGGGGGCTAATAGAGAATATTAACTAGCATTTATATAACTCTTTAAGGTGTGCAAAGCACCTTACAAATTCTGTTTCACTTAATCTTCTCGACCATCTTGGGAGGAAGGTGCCCATTTTACAAATGAGAAAACTAAGTCGGAGGGAGGTCAAATGACTTGCCTAGGGTTACACAACTATAAATATCTGATGCAGGAGTTAAACCCAGGTCTTCCTGATCCCAGGTCCAGCCCCCTATCTGTTACACTACCCAGAAGTCTGTGTCTTCAAGCCCAAGATTTCCTTCAGATTGGAAGTCTTAGACACAGGCAGACCCATACCACTTCTCTAAACGCCTTGCTGATATTTAAATCAGTAAATACAAAGTTGATTTAATGTCAACCTGAACTAAATAGGATTAGGCAGGTAAGTATGCTGTAAAAATAATCCCGTGATGCATTCCAAAGCCAAATATAAATGACTTTTGGATTATCCATTATTTGGGATTATCTGCTCCAATGAGAGTTGACATTTTATTGGCTCAAGAGTTCTTTTCCATTCTGCCCTTTCCCAGGGATGCCAGGGAATATTTATGGGCATCTTGAGTTATGAGTCAGCGTTGGAGCTGGAGAATCTAGAACAGATGTTGGCATACATGGCCAGACCCTTTTCATTCCTTCCCTTTCCTTCTCCTTCCTCTCCCTCACATCAAAAAGTGCCTATAAGAGTTCTCCCTGTATGACAACAATGATAATATTGACCTGGCTACACCTTCCTAAAGACACATATTGCAGCTGACCTTTCCTTCCCTATCAGTTCCACTCTCATATGGATGTCATAATAAATTGACCACAGAAGAAGGGAATGTGAGGGGAGACAGCCAATGCACTGCCCTCCCCCTTTAGATCTCTTGACTTTGGAGAGATGCCAGTGGAACACACAGCTCATCCTCCTCTCCAGCTAGATGACCATCCCAGCCCTTTTTTTCTTTCCATTCATTCATTTCTCTGGTGATGTCCTTTAGGCCACTCATATATAATACTTTAAAACTTGCTTTCTTCCCATTAAACCTTTTCAGGATATGATAATGTAACAATATTATATAATGCAAATGTTATATAACATAGTACAGACATAATATATAATTAGTATCTATAATAATATATAATGCAGCGTATATATAACAGTATATAATACAAGTTTTTTTATCCCCATTTTCTAGATAAGGAAACTGAGGCTCAGCAAATTTAAGTAACTTGCCCTGGGTCACCCAGATAGTAAGTTGGGAGGGCAGGACATGAATGCAGGTCATAAGGGTTTACAGTAAGGTGTGCTGGTGACAGTATTTATACCACAAATAGGGTTAAGGTTGCCCTCCCCTGGGACCTCTCACTGCCTTTTATCAGAGTCTGAATCAACTTTGATGGAGCAATTGTTGATGTTGCAGAACCTGATTTCAACCAGGGAACTGGTTTCCATAGTGACAGAGATACTTCAAAGGGCAAAAGGCAAGGAGTGACTTGAATGATGACAGCGATGGAGAGGGTGGAACGAGAGAGAGAGGGAAAGACAGAGAAAGAGACAGAGAGAAGGCGTTAGAGGAAGAAAGAGATATTGGAGGGAGGAAGGAGACGGACCAGAAATAGAAAAATGGACAGAGACCAGAGAGGAAAGGACAGGGGGAAAGAGATACAGAAAGAAAAATAGATAGAGACTGAGAGGGAAAGAGATTTAGAAAAAAGGAGAGATAGTGGGGGAATATAGAGAAAGAGACAGGTAGAGAGAAGAGATTAAAAAAAGGGAACAAGAAAGGAAAGAAATGTAGAAAAAGAGAAAGAAAAAGGGACAGAAAAAAACAGAGAGGGAAAGCATGCTTGAGGAAGAAGAAAATGTACAGCAAAGAGAAGAGGAACAGAGAGAGGAGGGGGAAGAAAAGCAAAGGAATAAAAAGTAGAGTGGGGAAAGATACAGGAAAAAACAGAGCAGACATAGAGAAAGGGGCAGAGGTGGGGTAGCAAAGAGCTATATAAAAAGGAAGAGGAGTGGAATGGAAAAGAAATACACAACTTTTTTCTTCCTCAGTATTTCTTTTGATTTTAATCACATTTTAACATATGTAAATATTTGCATTTATGACATCTCCCTCTTACTAGATAGTAAATTATTTGAGGTCAAAAACTGTAATTAATTTTTATGTCTCAAAGCACAGCTGTAGTATTTTGCATATAGTAGGTGGATAATAAGTGCATTCATTGAATAAAGGGAATTAGTAGTAGAGACAGAGTACAGAGAAAGGAGCAAAGGAAGAGAAATGGGAGAAAAGACAGAAGAAATTCTGAAACAATGGAATGAAAAGAGAGAAAGTTAAATATCTATTTAGCACCCACTTTGTACATAGCATTGTGCCAGGCCCTATTATATTATTTAATAAATTTTCAGTCCTTTCTGACTCGTGGTGACCTGCCCCCCCACTTGGGGTTTTCTTGGCAGAGATAGCAGAGTCATTTGCCATTTTCTTCTCCAGCTTATTTTACAAATGCGGAAACTGAGGGAAACAGAGTGAAGTGACTTGCCCAGGGAACTGAGAAACATACAAAATTTAGATGTGGGCCATGAGAAACTTACAGACTAGGAATGGGATATCAAATCCATCAGTAAGAATTATATAAATTAACATTTAATAAGTGCAAAAGAGTGGCAGAAAATTGTGAGTTTGCTGGAGATGCAAAGAAACAGAAAAAAAAAAAAAAAACCTTCCCAAGAAGCTAGAGAAAGAAAGCTAAAATAACAGAATCTCAGAGTCGGAAGAGACCCCAGAGGACAACATGTAATCCAACTATACAGTCTCTCGAGGAAGTGGTGATCCAGCCTGCCCTGGAAGACCTTCCAGTGAGAGAGAACACCCTACGTAAGCCACAGTTGGACCATTGGAGACTTTTCCTTACCTCAAACTCAATGGGTTTCGTAGCCACTTCTGGCCTTTGCTCCTAGTTCTGTCCTGCAGAGTCCAGAAGAACAAACCTCATCCCTCTTCCACATCTCTTTATATATAACACTTTTAAGTTTTGCAAATATTATCTCATTTGGTCGGTCCTCACAACAACCCCGGAAGATAGGTGCTATTATGCCGTAAATAATATAGTTATATAATATGCAATCATTATTGTTTATGAGGAGACTGAGAGAAAAAAATTGAGTGATGTACTTAGGGTCACACAGTAATGATAATAATAATGGCTAGCATTTACATAGTGCTTACTGTGTACCAGGCCTGTGCAAAGTGCTTTATAAATGTTACCTCATTTTATCCTCACAATAATCTTGGGGAGGGGGAGTAGGTAATAATAAATAATATGTGATAAATAATATATGATATTAATAAAATGTGATAACATATGATGTAATTATTGCTATGTATGAGGAAACTGAAGCAGAAAAAGGTTAAGTGATGTGCTTAGGGTCAACATCATTAATAACAGCTAGCATTTATATAGCACCTACAGCATACCAGGCACTATGCCAAGCACTTTATGAATGTTAAACTCATTTGATCCTGGGAGGGAGGTGCTGTGATTATCGCCATTTACACATGAGGCAACTGAGGCAAACAAAGGTTAAAATGAATTGCTCAAGGTCACATAGCTAATGTTGGAGGTCACATTTGAACTCAGGGCATCCTGACTCTAGGCCCAGAGCTCTGTCCGCTGCTTCAAAGGTGGCACTACTCAGAAAGGAGTGTCGTACTCCAGATGTCTTCTGACCACAGATCCAGGGGGATCTCTTCTTCTTTCTTCTGAATATCATGCCTGTCCTAACGCAGTCCCAAATTCAGCTGTCTTTGCTGGCTGTCGTTTCACAGTCGAAACGGGCATCGTAACTCCACCTGCCTTCAGGATTGTTATGAGGATCAAATGAAACACTTGTGAAGTGCTTGGCACAGTGTAGGGCACAGAGTAGGTCCCATATGAATGTGAGTTATTATTAAATAAGATAATGTATCTAAAGTGCTTCGCAAAACTTAAAAGTATTCTACAAACATGAGCTGCTTTTAACTCAAACTGAACTTACTAGCAGAGAGGGAAAGAAATCAAAGAGGAAGCATTTGAGTCGGGCTTTCAAAAATAGAAACTCAGTGGGAAAGGAGGTGAGGAAGTATGTAAGGTGGCGTAATCAAAAAGCCAAAAGGAGAGAAAGCCTATACTATGAGCAGAGGGATAAGAAGCGATCCAGTTGGGCTGGAACATTATGTACGTGAAGGGCAGTAGGGTGAGATAAAGCTGGCAAGGTCAGATCTGGGAGGGCCTTGAATGCCAGACTGAGGAATTTGAACTTTAGTTGGAAGACAATGTGTGATTTTGCATAGAGGAGTGAGCAGCATGATGAGTTCTGTGCATCCAGAAGATTAGTTTGGCATCTTTATGGAGGATGGAGGGAGATCCAGAAACAGAGCAGAAGATGGGAAGGAAGAAAGATATCCACACCACAAATGAGCACCGTAAAGTGAATGAGAGCTGGAGTGGGGGCCGGAGTGATAAAGATTTTACAACCATTTGCTTGGGCTTCCCAGTGACTGGTGAGCATTGCTCTGCGCCACCCATAAAAACTTTATCGCACCCAGCACCAGAGCCAGCAGCCTCTGGCCATAGCTGATAAGCCCTGAGAGTTTCTGAAGTGAGTAGGGAAATGCTTCTCACCCATATTACAGCCCACCAGCTCTGATGAGACTTGGACTCTCAAAAATATATGTGACTCTTTCCTATGCAGCTTCTGTCCAAGGTGTGTATGAGGATATCCATTCTATTATTCTGTACTCTTCAGGACTTATAGGTCAGTGAAAAAATGGTGATCAGAGTTAGGGAAAGGCATACCAGCCTCAGGCTGTCAGGGTTGCTTCCAGCCCATGGTACTGTCCAACTCAATAGGAAATACCAGCCATTGTTGATTAGTTGTGCCCATTGAGTCAAACTAATATGGATGGATGACCCAAAAGAGAAGGCAGTCCAGAAGTCAAAGGAAGCCCTAGTGCATCTTTTCTATAGAGCTTGTCAAGATTGACTTTCCCATCTTATTCAAAGGTAAATGGAGACTCAGAAAAAGAGAAGAGATTTATCCAAGAGTACATAGCTAGTTATTGACAGAACCAGAATTAGGATAGAGTCATCGGTAGTATTATATTTTGGAGACTTCATTTTTAAGAAGACATCAACAAACCAGAATGTATTTTAAAAAAATGGGACCAGGATAGTATGGGGTCAGTCCATCAGTCAGAAGATATTTATTAAGTACTTACTGTATGCCAGGAACTGTGCTAATAACTGGAGATACAAAGAATGGTAAAAACATAGCGTGGAAACCATGAAATTTTTTCAGTCAATTCGCAGTTATATATTAAGCACCTACCACATCTTGGAGAAGCAACAACTAAGGGAGAAAGATAGAATCATAAAAATTTAGAGCTGGAAAGAATTTTAAAGATTAAGAGTCAGAAATGGGAGTAACAAACCTCTTCAAGTATATAAAGGTCTGCCATGTGTAAAGAGAAAGCAGCCTTCTTCCATGTTGTTCCACAGTAATGAACTAAGACAGATGAGTGGAAATTATGGGGCTCAGTATGTCATAAGTCTGTGATTTTTACCTGAGTGGGAATTCCCATCAGGAGGCAAGAAAATCACAATCTGCCTATAACTTAGTCATAGAAATTTTCCCTGAGACTCAGAGAGATCACGTAGCTTAAGCGTCAAAGGTCTACTTGATTCCATGTGTAGCACTCAATTCACTGTTCTAGGCTGCCTTAATATAAAGAAATTTTTCTTTTAATTAGGATTGTCCAACAATGAAACAAAAAATAGAGAGCTTCTCGTCACTGGAAGTATTCAAGGAGATGTTGGACATCTACAAATCAGGAATGGTATAGAGAGGATTTATGCATTGGGATTGGGCTCCATGCTATTGCTTACAATTCTGAATTTCTACTCTCTATCATATTTAGTTAAAAGGAAGCATTCCCCCTCAGAATAGCTAAAGGAAAGTGGAAAGAAGAGCCAAAGGGATTCCAGGAGAGATGGGGAAGAAAGCAAGGTCCTAGTTGTCTCGATCTGCCTTTTTGCAGTTTCCTCTCAGGGATGCTCACCGCCTGGGGGCTCATGGCTGTGTTCCAAAAATGTGGTTTTATAACCCAGGGAAATCAGATGATGCTAAGAGACAAAGACAAAGGGTATGGAAATCCCTTTATCTACCAAAAATCCTTAGCAATTAATTATCATTACCATAAGAATGGGTCAGATTTATAGTCAGCTAAAGAGGATAGAGTGAAAGGACTGTTCCCCTCCTCTCTTCGCTTCCCCCTTTTATCCTCCACTCACTGATAGCCAGGCTATGTACTCTTGATAAAAGAGCTCTTAAGGTTTAGATTCTGGCCCATTCCACAATCCCCATCAGCACCCGTATGCATATCCAGGACCCTGGCTTTTCTGGGGGCTAAAATATCCCTGTTCCTGATTTTAGGGGCTGTTTGCATCAGCCTCTTCAGTTTTGCTGGAGGATCCTCCAGGTTTGCCCAGAGGTTCATTAGCAGTTTACCAGAGGTTTGTTGGGGGTTCATTAGGTTCTGCAGGAAGTGTGTTAGCTTGCTGGAGGTTGGGAAGGTTGGGAGTTTGTTTGGGATTTTTTTGCCTTTTAGCCGGAAGGGCTGAGAGTGAGTGGAGTGTGGCAGTGTTACTGCGCTGGCTGAGTCAGTGCAGGCTGACCCAGTGCAGGGCTGGCTCTGGAGGCAGACTAGCCCACAGCAGTAATGCCTCTCATTATCCCCTGTGCTCCAGTTTGCACAGAGGAAACTCTTTTGTTCCACCAGCAGCTTTCCCACCATTCCTATCACACTTAACCCCTGTTGAGCTGGTAATGGGTCCAATCTTCTATCTAACTTGAGAAAGGAAAAGTTGATAAACACTCCCAGCATCTGCCTACAACATTGGCCTCTATCCCTACCACCACCTTTCATTTCCTTTGGGCATTCTCTTTTTCCAGGTCCTGGAGAACCTTTCCTTTCCAGTACTAGGGAGGAAGGTTTGATGCCTCTCAGAACTACTTGTGATCCCTGTCCCCAAGGATGGGCTCAGGAATTAGCCTCTTCTGAGACTCAAGCCCCTTCCATGCTTAGCCCACCCAGTTCTACTCCCTAGCCAAAACAGATGGTTAGAAACAATTGAGCAGAGGCACCCAGAGGGAAATATGCATCGCGAGGAAATGGGCACCAACTCAGCTGGCTCAGCATTGGGGTTCCCTACAAGCCAGGCTCCCACAATTTTCCATTCAACTCCCTTGATGTTATAGCACTCTGTACCTTTTTGAATGATGTATGTACCTAGTGTTCCAGAAGTTGGCATCTCTCCTGAACTTCCAGGGTGGGAGCCTGGTCTCCTGGGGTCACCATGGCTCTCCAAGCCAGTATCACATGGCAAACTATTCCTTGTTAAATGCCAAACTCACCCTCTGCCAGCTCTTTTCATCCAGAGAGAAGAATTACTTTCCTACCTAAAGGCTGAGAGAAGAAGCTCCTTCCTCTGGTCTAGGGACTGGACCTTTCCCATCTCCTTAACTCCCTACATCACAAAGGTCAAAAGGCATTTTAATAATCAGATGTTTTAAAAAGTGGCCTTTGACCTTTTCTGTTCATCCCCTTTACCCTGCCCTCAATTCTGTGTTACCTTTAGGTGGGGCCAGACCTAGTGCTCTCTTGGAAATAGACTGGTCAGTGGGGTACAGGATAGAGCAGGTGAGGGGTCAGGGTAAAGGCAAGGGATCTTGGTGATGGGACAGGAAGTAGGAGAGCCCCCCGCTAATCCCCAAATCTGCCTTTTCTCTCAGTCATTCCTCAGGCTAAGCACCTTATATTCATCTGGATGGTGAAAAGGTCTGCAAGCAACTGACTCTGTCATCCTACTCTCTCCCCTTTCTCAGTGGTCTCACTAATTAAAGATGTCATGAAAAATTTCCCCTGCTGCAAACTGCTTGGGGAGTTGCCAGTATCCCATAGAGGAGAAAAGCAGATGCCTGGGGGATGGGGTGGCACCTGGCACCAAGACACCTGAGGGGCACCCTGCCACCTGAGGCACACCTGAATGCAGACAGAGAGCCGATGAAGCAGAGAAGGGGAGGGAGAAGGGCATGGAGACAGTAGAATAAGGCAATGGAGGGAGGGGAAGGAGGAGTTTGCACTGCAGAGAGTGGAAAGGATCCAAATTTAAGGGCCAATAGGAATCCTGGAAACATGGTCGGCAGTGCAACATGGAAACTAAACTTGAGGTCAGGAGACTTGAGTTCACATTCCAGCTGGCACAATTTCTGTTAGTTGAACAGGTGACTCAGACTCTTCTGCACCTTAGTTTCCTCATCTGTAAAATGGGATAAAATAATAATTGCACTGCCTACTTTATAGGGTCCTCAGGAATAGAATGCTTTGTAAAGCTTAAAATGCAGTAGCGATATTTATTATTTTTTCACCCATTCCCCTGCCTCTGGTCAGAACTGTACCCTCTCAAGCCAGATAAAAAGAAAACCTTGCAAAGGACATAATACACCCAGACACCCCAGGGTCTATCACCCCTCCTACCAAGCAAATCCTTCAAGTTGTACCATAGTTTGTTCCTATTCCAGACCTCGGTGAGAATGGGGACATGCTGGGTGATCCAGCAGAGAACGGAAAGAGGGTGTCCACCTACCCTTCTCTCACTTCTCTTATGGCCCCCAGGTATCATCACATCCTCGGGATCTGTAATTGATCAGCTTTGTTCCACCCTCTTTTAGGAGGTACTGCATAAGGAGGCTCCAGGTGCTGCCTCCAGTGTGGGTCCCTGTTCCTGGCCACTTTGTCTCTGTCAAGCCCAGCAGCCCATACCAGTCTGGAGTCACCCAAAGATGGTCATGCAGCTGGCTTCTCTACCGGCATCTGAGTTCAGGCCTTCTGGGCCTTGAGCAGAGAATAAGTTGGTGGGCCCCTCCTAGCTTTGTTCTGAGCAGCCACACCTGCCCTAGGGCTAGCCCTGGCCCAGATTCCACGACCCCAAGCTCCATTTTTCCCCATCTCTACCTAGAGTACACAAGACCTTCCATATCCTCTGAAGCTCTGACTCCGCGGTACCCAACCTGGGAGGAGAGAGAGTTCAGGGAGAGAAGAAGGAGAAGGAAGTCAGAGGAAGGGAAAGTGGGGGGAGGGGGCAGAAGCTGCCTTTCCTCCTCCAGGTTCAAAGCCAACCCACCTGGGGCTGTCAACAATTAATTTCCCCAATCTGCGAAGCAGATCAGCTTCAGAGGGAAAACAATTAGCCTGCTGCAAATTGTAATTGTCATCTCACTTCTGATTTTAATTTGGACTAATGAGGGCTAAGTGATTCCATCTCTCTCCTCCCACTTACCCCTCAGCCCTCACCTGCCCAGGGGTGCTCATCTTGTGCTGCCTGGGGTCCGGCTGGGCCTGATCTTCTTTGGCCTGGAGCTGGTGGGTGGGGCAGGAGAGTTGGCTCACTGCCCCAGACTGGCCAGGTAGGAGACGGAGAGCTCTAGTACCCGAGGGAGCTGGCTATTTGCAAGGCTTATAAGCAATCAGAGTTTTATTGAATGAAATTGACTGCCAGTTCTATCTTCTGTCACAGCCCGTTACCTCTGCCTGCTTACTCTCAGGGGGCAGGGGCTGGAGACTGTAGCATAATCTGTCTCCTTCATTCCGGGGATCTTTTACCCGTACCTCCCTTCTCCCTCCCTCCGTTCACTCTTCAAGGTTCATCCATCCCTTCCCACCTTCTCCCCTCCTCCTTGCCGCCCCCCTTCACTTGGCAAAGATATTGTTTCTTGTCTTCTGGAAAGGGACAAATAGAAGCTTAGAGCTGGAGGGGATCTACTCCAATTCTCTCATTTTTACCAATAGATTTTTTTTGTTCATTTTTTACTGAACTTGATAATGATAGCTCACATGTATATGACACTTTGCATTGCATTAATAATAATCATAAATGAATTTGAAGAGATATCTTAATATATCATTATAAATTATATATAAATATGTAATATATATTTGTTATATATTTTATATAACAATAAATATATAAATTATAAAAATATAATTATATCTTAATATGCCAGACGCTGTATTAAGCACTGGGGATACAAACAGAAAAAGGCAAGACAGTCCCTGTCCTCAAGGAGCTCACGTTCTAATTGGGGGGACAGTATGTAAAAGAAAATTCATCCGCAGGCCAGATGGGAAGTGCTAAGGGTGCTGCAGGAGGACAGATGGATGGCAAGGCCCAGGAGTCCCTAGGTTCTCTAAGTAGGTCAGATGACGGTGCTGTGGGACAGCAGGGCAGAGAGGCAGGGCATATGGTTAGGCCTGGAGGACCTTGGAAGGTAGTGGCATGGCCAGATGGTAAGGGCAGATGGGGGTTCTCCATCTCACTGGAAGGAATAGAGCTGTTGCCTCCCCTCTCTTCCCAGCTGCGTGAGCAGTAGAGCAGCCTGGGCAAAGCAGGAAGACAAGAGGAGAGGGCTTTTCTGGTGGTGGTGAGCTTTCCCAGGTGGGTCCTGGGACTTCCTGGGGCTAGGGGAATGGGAAAGGAGATTGGGAATTATTTGCTTCTCCTTTCTTCCTGTAGTAGGAACTTACAGTTTTCACAGTACTTTACAAATATCCTCACAGCAACCCTGTGAGGTAGGGGCTGTTATCCCCATTATACAGGCTGTATGAGGAGACAGGCTGAGCAAAGTTACATGATTCACCCAGGGTCCCACAGCTGGTGTCTAAGGCAGAATTTGAACTGACATCTTCATGACTCCAAGGTCAGCACCAATAGTCTAGAAAGGCTTATATTATTATTACTTACAGATACGGAAACCTAGGCTGAGTGAAGTTAAGTGATAGTACGGGGAAAGAGGAGTTCTATTAGTTCAGAGTAAACAAAGTTCAAATCCCACCTCTCACACTTTACTACCTGTGTGACCTTGGGCAAGTGAAAGCCTCCCTGAGACTCAGTTTTCTCATCTATAAAATGGGGTGGGGGGAGGTTAGGATATATGGCTTCTGAGGTTCCTCCCAGCTGTAAAGGGATGAGATTATACATTTACATCTTCCTATCCCTCTACATCATTTCTTGTTTTCAGTAAGGAATTGGGTTTAGAATAAGATAGGGCATCATTTGGGCACCTTGTTTCAAACCTGCTCCCTCCCACTGTGGAGCATTGTTTTCATTCCATGAGAATTAACTCCCAAAAGTCAGGAGGCAGAGATTGAGGCATGGGAGATAGGCCCCCAGCTTTCTGCCAGTGCTATGGGCTCTGCTTTCAAAAGACAGCTAGATCCAAGGGTGTTGAAACACAGAGTGGTGACAGAGACCTCAGCCCTGCTGGATGTGGGAGGCCTTGTGGTACGAGCACCCGACTCTCAGTCAGGAAACCTGTGGTTTAGTCCCAGATTTCTGGCTAATTAGCTTTTGTGACCTTAGGTACTCATTTGAATTTTCTGGATCTCAGGTTCCTTATCAGTAAAATGAAGACAGTAATCCCTCCCCTGCCTGCCCCAGATGCTGGCATCAGAACTAAATGGAAATATGTGTGTGTATGTATACACATATATACATATATATGCGCACACACATACATATGTGTATATACTATATGTTCTTGTATAAAATGGCTAATAATAGTTAACATTTATATAGTGCCTACTGTGTGCAAGGTGCTATGCTAAACACTTTACAATTACTATCTCATTTGATCCTTACAACAACCCTCTGAGGCTTGCTATGCTATGATTAGTCCCATTTTACAGTTCAGGAAACTAAAGCAAACGGGTTAAATAACTTACCAGAGTCAGTCACACAGCCAGTAAGTGTCTGAGGCCAGTTCTCAACTCAGATCTTTCTGATTATCGGCCACCTAACTATCCCCTACTTGTGTGTGTACATGCATACATATATGTGTATGTGTATATACAGACAGACATGCACACATATACACATCAGGCAAGAAAGCACTTGCATTTGCTCCCAGTGTCTCTGGCTGCTCTGTGGAGTACAAAGTCCAATGTCAGTGGAAGAGGTTGTTGGTGTTTTTCGCCGTCTCTGTGTCCCACCATAGTTCTTTTCGGTGAGAATAGATATTTCATTGATATTTACCCAGCAGGGGAGGATGACGTGCCAGGCACCCGGGGTCTCCCTGAGTCCTCCTCAGCTCAGTGTGCTCATTCTTGATTCCCTGATGAGCAGGTGATACAGCTGGATGTTCCCTGACAAGACTTCCCCCTTTCCTTTCACTTACTGTCACCATGGACACAATCCTCTCCTCAAACTGTGTGCTATTTCCTAGAGAGTAAAAAATACAGCTTGATTTTCCCCTTCCAGCCTAGGGAGATTATGGGCTGGATCAGCTGGCTTGAAAGACTCTTTAGGACCCAGCTTTGCTCCCACTTCTGTTCATTGCACAGAATGGTGCTTAATAAATGCTCATCTTCCTGAGTTCCAGTCTGGCCTCAGACATTTATTAGCTGTGTGACCCCAGGCAAGTCTGTTAACCTCTGTTTGCCTCCATTTCCTCATTTGTAAACAGCATCTACCTCAAGATCGGTGTGAGAATCAAATAAGATAACATAAGGTATCATAAATACGTAAATAAGATAACATACAAAGCTTTTGCAAATCTCAAAACACCATATTTGGTTGTAGTTGCTCAGCGTTCAACACTTCATGACCCCATTTGGGATTTTCTTGGCAGAGATACTGGCGTGGTTTGCCATTTTCTTCCCCAGGGAAACTGAGGCAAATGGGTTAAGTGACTTAACCAGGGTCACACAGCTTGTAAGTCCGAAGCTGGATTTGAACTTAGGAAGATGAGCCTTCCTGACTCGAGGCCTGGCGCTCTGTCCACTGCACCAGCCAGCTTCCCCAAAATGCTATATAAACACGATTATTGTTATTCTCATCATTTCTGTTTTTGTATAGTTCCCCATCACCACCTTAAGATTATCTGCTTGTGTTCCAGAACCCTCTTTAGTTAGTGTCTCTTGCTAGCTTCATTGGAGCATAAAGCTAGGAAAGCCAAGACGGTGGGTTCCCTCCCATTATGGTTTCCCCGTGAGCAGAATAACTTTGTGTCTCTAGACCGCATCCTTAACCCTAGTCACAGATCAGGTGCCACGGATTAGGAGAGAGAACCTAGGAGAATGAAGATGGTGGCTCAGAAAAGCTTCTATCTTTACCACTGGAAAACTATCAGATGAGTGACCTAATGATGGTGGGTCAGTATTTATTTCAGCATTTCTATCTGCAAAGTGTAGCACAGTATTCTGTGCTCTGTGAGATAATAAGGTAATATTATATTCCCCCTGTTACGGGGTGGGGTTGGGGTGCAGGGTGGAAAAGTGTTGGGCACTATGCTAAGCTCTGGGAATACGAGGAAAGGGGAAAGATGGAAGGAAAGAAGGAAGGAAGGAAGGAAGGAAGGAAGGAAGGAAGGAAGGAAGGAAGGAAGGAAGGAAGGAAGGAAGGAAGGAAAAGAAAGAGAAAGGAAAACAGTTCATATTCTCAAAATATTTACAGTCTAATGATGGAGACAGCATGCAGGTCACCATATACAAACATGACATAAACACACCTGACTTTGGAGATTATCAACAGAGAGAGGGCACTAGCATTCCAGGGGTTGGCAAAGACTTCTCACAGAAGGAGGGATTTGAGCTGAGACCTAAAGGAAGCCAGCAGGCGTAGCTTTCTGGGTATCCCAGATTGCCAGGGAACACACTCACAATGGGGAAATAGAGAGTCCTATGGGATAAATAGCAAGAAAATCAGTGTCACTGACTCCAAGAGTACCTGTGGGTAGAGAAGTCATAAGAAGTAAGAAGACGGGAAAGGGAGGCAGGGACCAGGTTACGGAAGGCTTTACAAGCCAAAGAATTATGTATTTTATCATAGAGGCAACAGGGAGCCCCTGGAGTTGATTGAGGGGAAATGACATGATCAGAACTGCCCTGTAGGAAGATCAGTGTGTTGAATATATCCACCAGACATCCACTTTGAAACGTCCAATAGGCAGTTGGAAATGCAAAACTGGAGGTCGTAGGAGAAATGAAGTAATTTGCCTACAAGCTAAGTAGTGATGGGAGCCACCCAGGCTGATATACTTCCCATGAGAACACAATAGTCATATCTCAAAACTCACCTTAGAGTGGGGTATTGTGGCCAAGGGGTAAACTGAGCCACAGAATAAATCAAGCCAAAACCCAAGAATGGCATTTTGGGTCCTCCTTCACCTCAAGCCCCTCCTGGATGCTGCTTATACCAAGAGATTTCTTTCCTTTCCAAACTCTGAAGGTTCCAAGATGTTCAGGAATTGGCCAGTCCTCTTCCCCACTCAGTTTACTTCCCCTATTTCTCCTCTCCCTCCCTGTCTCCCAGAAAAGGCCATGTTGTCAGACCAGAACCCTTTAAACAGGTGAGACAAAGGTGACAAATGCTCCTCATTTATATTCTGGTTCTATCGGGTTTTTTAGGCCTTGCGGAATGGCATTTCTATCAAAACATCTCATTTGGAAATGTCAGGTTGGCTTTTGATAAGTCATCCGTCACTCTGATCTTGGCTGACAGACGCCCCTAACAACACGGTGGTATCTAATATACTGTGTAGTGAGTCTTTTACAATTGCAAAGTATTTTGCTTATTCAATGTGGCATGAAATCTTCCCTGAAGGAAGTAGAATGTTAGTCCCACCAGGCCAGGCTTTTCAAGGCCTTTTCTGACTAGCGCCTTGTTTTGCCTTTCCTCCCTGGTGTCAGAGTCTGGCTGGGTTGGTCACTGGCCTCATCCACACTTTCCCATTTCCTTTGTTCAAAGGCCTCAGGCAAGTCACTCTAGAAGATTGGTTCCTGCCCTAACTAGAAGCATAAAAAAGATCCCTGTCTGAGGTTTGGGGTTGGTTCAGCATGAAAGTTCTCACTGCCAGTGTACCATGCCTGTGTCCAGATTCCTTGCCTGGGTCCTGACTCTCTGATGCTTGGAGTCTTTGCCTGCACTTTTGTAATGAATCTAGACTGGAAGGGGCTTCAGTTCCCACAGCTGGCTCTGACTCATCCCTTCAGACTTCTGCCTTTCTTTTTCCTGCCCTCCCCTGGCCCTGGAGGTGACAGGCTTATAGTCACAACCAGTTGAAGCATTGGGTGGGGAGAACTTTTTGCTCTAAATTTTGATCAATATAAAGTTGTAGTTTTTTTAAAGGAATTTTTATTTAAAAAAACAAAAAAACTAGTGGAGAGACCTAGGAATTAGAAATGACTTCTGATCCCTGTCTGTCTACTAACTAGCTATGTGACTGCAGGCAAGTCAGCCTCTCTGGGCCTTAGCCAGAAAATTAGAGGGTTTCTGAACATGCCAGCCTTTAAGGTTTGATGATCTATAAAACAAAATAAACATACAATTCTCACAAAAGCACAGAATGAAATGAATTTTAAAGCCCTCTAGTTCCTGCTTCAAACTAGTCACGGATTGGTTTGACTGGTGCCACGTACTGGGCACTCTTGTGCCTGCTTCCTTGCCCTCTTTGCTAGAGCCTAACCCACTCACCCCCAGGCCTTAGGTATTCATCCCCAAAACACATCCCACCACAACCACAGTAAGGGCACTTGACTTGCCAGTCTGGCCTCATGACTTAGGTGACCCAACTAGAAGTAGAACTGAACTGTTAAAGGCTAATGCCCTTCCTTAAAGAAACAACAGTCATAACTCTCATTCCTGTAAGATTTTTCCAAGAGCCCCCTGAGGCAGATAGTGACAATGTCTCCATTTTATAGCTAAGGAGACTGAGGCTCAAAGTTACCCTCATGCAGCTAGGAAATGTCAAAGCCAGGGCACCATCCCAGATCTGATACCTTTCCAACGTACCATGGTGACTCTAAGTGTTTGATTTTTTTTCAATCACATTTCAATCTCTGTGGCAATATAAAAGAGCCATTTCAACTCTATCAAATTCTGCATATCAGGGAGTTTTTATCCATTGTTATGATAATAATTGATAATATTTATCTGGTGCTTTCAGGTTTGCCAAGCGCTTGACACGTGATTTCATTTGCTCCTCACAACCCTAGGAGGTGTGTGCGGTTGTTATCCCCATTTTATAGACAAGGAAACTAAGGCTGAGAGGGTTAAGTGAATTGCTAGTAAAAACAAGCTAGTAAACATGGGATTTGCACAAGACTTGAATTCAGGTTTTTCTTCTCAAGTCCAACACCATTGTGCCACCTCACTGGCTGCCCCTGTGAAAGACTAGGGGTCGCTGCCCAAGTACCTAATCACTATTATCTGGATGGACTCTTTAGATTTGGATTCTGGAGCTTTTTGTGCTCTGATCTTTGGTATCTGCACGATTCCTCAAGCGTTGCCTGACCAACCGGGCCCCACGACGGAAGTGCGCCTGCCCTAACCCTGCCAATCCGAGTACGTGTCTCCTGACTTCAGCCTGACAACAAATGGTTCTAAACCACTGCCTTGCCCTACAGTAGCTGCCGTACTTCTGAGGTCTCATTTAGGTCCAGCCTGTTCAGTTATCATCCTTTTGTCCTGCACTGTAGCCTCCCAATCAGGTTCTAACTGTGGTTCTGTGACCCACAGACACTTAGGGGCCTAGTACCTCACGGTCCTCTTCTCTTCTGGCCTCCCTTCTCCTGCTCCCAGGTAGGAGGTATTTGCATGTACCTCCAGTTCTTTCAGGTAGCCAAGGCTGCCTGTGCAAGGACACAGGGCAAGAACAGTGGTTCCAGAGCCACTTCCTGACATTGCACTCAGACTGCAGGGCTTTGGCTACACTGAGTGGATTAAAAGGAGAAATCCTTTTCTGGGTCCATATTTACCCTTTCCATTCCTCTTTCCAAGCTCCCCTTAATCTATTCTTAAATATAGTTTGTGGTGACCTAGAAACTGGATAGTTTGTGGGTGTTCATTAAATAGACAGCAATCAGGTTCTAGAGGCTCTTTTCTGGAGATTTATTTTAGAAAAATGTACAGCTATGTGTGATAGTTTTCCCCTAGAAAGAGAGCCAGACAATCCAATCTCTTGAGGTATCTTCAGTCCTTTATTAGGCTTTGTCTTCATATGAGTTTATTTGCTATTTCTGGCACTACCACCATATTGTTTTCTTCTAGACATCTCGACTATGACCAAGGCTATTCTCAGAGGCCATGGCTTTGATTTGCAATGTGGCTTGACCACACTATGCTATCTCAAGCTGGGGGAAGGGGGGTGCAGGAAGGATGAGTTTTCCTAGGATAAGATTGGGTTCAGGGCTGAGCTATCCCTTTAGTTCATTGTCCAAGCCTCCTTTAACTGAAACCACCCTCTAGCATCTATCCTTCCTGTGTGCATCCCTATCACAGCCTTCTTCCTTCTCATACTTTCTTGTCTTTACTTTCAGAATAATCCTCATGCCTGCCCCCAATCTTACCCTAATGCCTCTCTCAGTGTATTTTGACTCATAGAACTTCATAGTATTTCTAGGAAATTATATAGAAATACTGGGATCATATGATTTAGAACTTGAAGGAATGTCAGAAAATTAACCCCAAGAGTTAACCTACTGCTTAGGGCCACACAGGTAATAAACACAGAGCCAGGGTTCAAATCCAGCTCTCCTTCAATTAGCCATTTCCCAAATGACGACCATCTGCCTTGCTTCCAGGTCTTTGCTACCACAAAAAAGTAGCGCTATAAATATTTTGGTGAATGTATAGGGGAGGAGAGAGACATGTATGTCCATACAACTAAGAGATATAGAACAGCTATATAATAGATACATATTTATGTATAACATAACAGATGTATATATATATACATAGCAGATATATGTATATGTTTATCTACATATTATGTATGTTGTGTGTATGTGTAAGTATATGTATACATGTACCCATGAGTATGTGTGGATACCAAACCCTTATTTGAGAAATATGATAAAAAGATTTTTCTCCTATTTGACCACTTACTTCCCTTCTTATCTTTGATGCATTAATATTTTTAGTAAAAGTTTTTCAATTTTGTGTAATCAAAATCATTTATTTTATCATTTGTCATTGTCTTTATTCCTTTCTCGGTTAAAGGACCTTTATACCTTTTGGTTAAAGGACCATATACCTTTCATTGTGAAAGGTAAGTGATCTGCTTTCTCCTAATTATTTTGTAGTATGATCTTTACT
The DNA here is from genome assembly GCA_023548195.1 of Bettongia penicillata ogilbyi. Classification (NCBI taxonomy): domain Eukaryota; kingdom Metazoa; phylum Chordata; class Mammalia; order Diprotodontia; family Potoroidae; genus Bettongia; species Bettongia penicillata. Next base: position 126,313 of record JAJHZJ010000070.1, on the reverse strand, counting down.
GTTCAGATCATATATCCATTTCAGATTTATTGTGGAATATAGTGTAAGATGTCAGTCTAAGCTTAATTTCTGCTAGACAACTTCATAGTTTTCCCAGCAGAACTTATCAAATAGGGAGTTCTTTCCTAAGTAATTTATATTTTGGGATTTATAAAACATTAGTATTGCATTCCATTATTTCTGATTTCTCTAGACTGTTCCACTAATGTCCTCAGTTTTTTTAAACCAATATCAAATGATTTTGATGACTGCTACTTTGTAATATAGTCTGAGGTCTGGAAGTGCTATTTCACCATCATTCCTACCTTTTTCCATTATTTCCCTTGACATTATCCTAGATTTTTTTCTTCCTCTAAATGAATTTTTTATTAACTTACCAAGTTCTGTAAAGTATTGCTTTGATAATTTAATATAGCATTAAAACTGTAAATTATCTTTGGTAGTATTGTCATTTTTACTATATCAAAATGACCTAAGCATGAGCACTGAATAGATCTCCAGGTACTGAAGTAATTCTTTTTTTTTTTCATTAAAGAGCACTTTGCAATTGAATCTATTGCTTTGGTAGATTCTTCAAATATATTTATTTTTGTTGTAGTTCTTTTAAATGGCCTTTTTCTACCTATTAATACCTGTTGCTTTAGTTTTTATTATACAGAAATGCTTTTGTTTTTTTTCTGTGTTTATTCTGCAACTTTGCTGAAACTGTTATTCCTCTCAAACGGTCTCTTTTCTAAATCCCTTGGGTTTTCTAAGTAAACTACTTTGCCATCAACAAAAGAAAATAGCTTTATTTTCTCTTTGCATTTAGGTAAGTTTTCATTTTTCAGTTGCATGAATAAAAATAATATCCATTTTGATTGAGTATTCAATAAATGTTTACCTTTTTTAAATGATTATGAATCTGGAGGTTATCACAGTGATAATGAGAGGCAGCCTGATTTCATGGATAGTGAACTGGCCTAAGAGTTGGGAATACCTGGGTTCAAATCCCACCTCTGACACCACTGGCTATGTGACCCTGGGAATGTTAATTAACCTCTCCGTGTTCTAGGCAAGTCCTTAAGACCATACATTGTAGACAGGATGCTGACCTCTTCCTTGCCTGGAAGTGCCCTGAATCAATGAAATCACAGTTCTAATCCTTTATGGCTACTTCTACCTAAAATGTAGGATGTAGACTTATAGATAGCAAGGATTGTTTTTCTTTTTGTCTTTGAGTATCCATTACTTTGGACATCCCTCTGGGTCCACTGGTTTAAAGAGCTGAGTTAAGATTTACCTCAATGGGAACCATCTTAGCCTAATTTATGTGAATTGAACTTGGGGTAGGGAGAAAGGAATGTCCAGAGGTTTTAAAGGCAACTCCAGCAACTGAAACCTTCTTCACCAATGAAGAATAGCAGAGACTTCAAATAGTAGCCATACCAGTATAGTTCAGACAGAGAGCGTTATGAGAGGAACAGGAGGGCAGAGTTGAGTATGGGTGGAAGTCACCTGGGCTGGCTTCAAGGCGGAGGTAAAATTTGGCTTAAAAGATGAGTAGAATTTGGAAAGACAGTATAGGGATGGGCAAACTCTGACTATTTCTCAAGTCAGTCATGGTCCTTGGGATCTCTTCTCCTTGGGGCTATCATAGCATGGGGGGAAGCGGAGGAGTGGAAGTCACACTACAGCATCAGTTTATTTTAGAGAAGAAAAACCGAGGCCCAAAGAGATGAAACCATTTACCCAGGATCAAACATATAGTGAAAACAAAGCCAGGGACCTCTGACAACAAATCGCCTTTTCTTTCAGCCTCGTTATTCTCCCTGCCTACCTACCTCTCTCTTACATTTCATAGGAAAAACTCCTTCTGTTTGATTTCTCTCCAGCCTCCAGGGTCTTAGAGGAATTCATTCATTCCACTAGACACTGAGGTCTTCCATACATAAGACCTGTTAGGTATACAGAAATAAATAAGATGCAGTGCTAACCGTCCAGGAATCTGCAGTATAGTAGAGGAGATAAGACAAGTACATCGATAAATATAATGCAGAATAAACTGTGCCTTAAGAGAGGCACCAGTCAGCTGCTATGAGAATTCAGAGGCAAGGGAGATCAATGTCAGCTTCCCAGCTGGTGGATCCAGGAAAAGTCAATGAAAGAAAGGCTGAGATGGGTAGTGAGCATTCTAGAAAAAGGAGCAGCGTAGCAGGAGTGAAGGTGTGGATGCCTTAAAGCACAGAACATGTTAATGGAACAATGATGAAGTACCAATTTCACATGAAGGAGTAATGTGAAATAATTAAGTTTTAAAATCCAGTTCTGTTAAACACCTACTATGAGCAAGACATTGTCTTAGATACTAAGGATACAGTGACACACACACACACACACACACACCTGAAAAAGTCTTCCCTGAAAGGGTTTACAATCTAATGGGGATGGAGGTGATGCATGTAGTGTACAAAAATAACTGGTACAAGGAATGCTTAATAAGTGCAAAGGACAAGTTCTGACAGAGTTCTGTGAGAAATTGATGAGGAGGTGTCACTTTCACTGGAGGATGTAAGACAGGGAGACAGGAGTGCCGTTGGAGGAGATAGAATCTGAGTTGAGCATTAAATGAAACAACCTCAGATGGATAAGAATGGAGAGGAGAAGCAATATGAACATCCCTTCTAGGCAAGTGAGACATGAAAGCAAGGGCAAAGATACAGGCAAGAGCTGGGTGAGAATGGGTGACCAAGAATGATCCAGTCTGGCTAGAACGTAAATACAGGGGAGTGACAGGTAAGGGTAGAGAGGAGCCAGATTTCTAAAGGTCTTACCTTGAATGCCAGCCTAAGCTTTCTTCAAAGACCCAGCTAAAATCTCACTTTCTACAGGAAGTCTGTTCTGATTCCCCTTAAGGTAGTACCTTCTCCCTGTTGATTTTTTCCAATTTATTCTATTTATTACTTGTTTGTACATCGTTGTTTGCCTCTTGTCTCCTCCTTTAGAATGGGAGTTCCTTGAGGGCAGGGACTGTCTTTTGCTGGTCTTTGTATCTTAGCCTTGCTAAGCAGATGCTTAATAAGTTTTTATCGACTGAGATTGTATGGATAGACTCTTCAGATCTTGTGAGAATGATTGGCAGGGGGCAGTTGTATAGTGATAATGCAGTTAGGCTGGTGATTCATCACCATTTCTGGGTTGAAATTGCTCCTTCTGGTACAGGACCTTCTTGTAGCCTCTGGCCTCTCCTGATGGGCTCCCCAAATATACCCCCTATCATTCCCTTCACCAGACTGGACTCTAGGCTCCACAGATCTCCCCAGCACAGAAAGAGTAAGCCAGCCTTAATGGTAATGACCTATCTCAGGCCAGAGAAAAGAGGATTGGTGAGGTAATAAGGGTGTGGAATATTACATATCCCATCAGATCACTGAACTGATTTGTTTTTCTTTGTTACTAAAGAAAGCTTACTGGGATAGAGGAATATATCTGGGATGATGTAAAAGCAAATTTTATTTAAAAAAAAAGATTAAGCCAGCCTTGTAGAAAGTTTCCAACCATAGTCATTTGTACAGGAGAAAGAAATAAAGCATAAGGGCTCCTACATTTCCTCTCTGGAGAACCTGGAGGAAGGTTGTAAGTCGTGGCCTCTCTTCTCTACTGAGTGGCTTGTAGCACCTGGAAAATTCAAGCCGAGGAAATGTAATTTACATCCAGCCGTACTGTTCTTTTAAAAGCACTTCTATGTTGAAGAGAAGGTTGAGGCCTGAGGCTAAAATTCAGTCTGTAGATTTTTAATATTGTATGTGCATTTCAGTGATCCAGTTTCCTCTTTATCCCCAGAGTAGGTGGATAACTGGGAACTTCTTGGATCCGAAAAATTCTGCGCTCCTGAGCTCCATCAGAAACTGCTGTATGTTTTTCCTGCAGTTTTGGGGGGGCAGATGTAACATATAAGGTATATGTGGTGACCTCGACCGCTGTGCCGAGGCAGTGTTCCTTACAGGCTGCTCCTCGGGGCACTTTTTCCCCCAACACCTCCTGAAATCTCGGCTCCTCTTTGGTGAGAAGCATGTGCTTTTCCTAATAGACCTACCTAATTACTTGTTTAAATGAGACATCTGGTGTGTAATGACTCCTGGCTGCGAGCAGAGAAAGCCATCAGCCACTGACTGCAGGGGAACCGGCCCTGTTTGACCCTGTCCCTGCTGGTTTTGGCAGGAGAGGGTGGGTAATCCCTTGAGGTAATCGGAGAGAGCAGCTGAGTGAGGGAAAACAGCAGCCTAGAGAATTGATGTGTTGGGAACATCCATCCTGAGCAGCGGCTTCAGTGACCACTCCCAGGTATAGACCCACAGAAGACAGGGCAGGATAAGCAGAGAAGCCAAGGATGTCGCTGAAGCCCAAAGCAAGGGAGTCAGAATGGCAGGATTCTCCTCCCAGCTCTGGCCCTGACTGCAGCAGCAACACCGCCTAAGATCAGCCATTCAGTCCTGCACCTACTGTTTCTTTTTCTCTTTTAAATTTCTCTCGGTATCTTTCATTTTTACATTACTTTCATTTCCCAATATAGCCCTTTCCTATCCCACTCCCAGAGAACCGTCCCTGAACAAAGAATAAAAGAGAAAGAAAAAAAACAGTTCAGCAAAACTAGCCAGCGCATCAACCTAGTCCAATATTATATCCATTTTTCCACATGCATAGCTCCCCACCTCAGTGAAAATGGGAAGGGAGGACTTAGGGCTGCACTCTCCCCAGCTGGGAGAAATCCATATAATTGATTTTTTTAACCTCTTTACTTTTAAATTTTCTCATTCTGAACTTAAACACCAAATAAAAGGAGCATTTCCTATATGCCAAATAGAACGGAAAAAGCAGATTATACACGAAACTATGAATCTCTCTAATATGTAGCTTGTTTTTCCTTTAAGGATAGAACAAATTCAACATGCAGGTTTCAGGATTGTCTTGATTGTAATTCTTTTTGTTCACTTCAGTGAATAAAAAAAAGCTCCAATGACACACCTTTCTTTTCTTTCTCTTTTTTCTTTCTTTTTTGCAACACTATTCTAGCTCTACTTTTCCCCATTGCCAAAAAATTTGAAAAGGAAAAAGACTCTTGTAACCAACATGCGAAATCAAGCAAAAACAAAATAAAATTTCAAACATCGACGGTGATCAAAAATGACTGGGTCTCATTCATCTTGAAAAGTCCAAGCAATCGAAAGGCAGCTTCGAGAGGGAGACCTGTGTTCAAATGCCACCTCAGATGCCATTAAGGCAGACCTTAGACAAGTTGTTTAACCTCTCTGTGCCTCAGTTTCCTTATTTGTAAAATGAAGGGGTTGAACATGATGACCACCAAATGTCTCTTCCAGCTCTAAATTTATGATCCTCTCATCTCCAGTGCCTCCTGATCTCTGGCATCATGTTGACCATTCCCCCTGCCTGGAATAGTCTCCTCCATTTTGATTACAGACCTCCCTGGCTTCCTTTACATTTCAGCTAAAATCCCATCTTAGACAGGAAACCTCTACGTATCTCCTCTTAATTTCAGCGCCTTCCTTCTATTAATTATCTCCCATTTATCTTGTATGTAGTTTGCTTGTTGTCTCCCTCATTAGATTGCCCTTCGAGGGCAAAGACTGTCTTTTGCCTCTTTTTGTATCCCTGCCATTTAGCACAGTGGTTGGCACATAGTAGGCACTTAACATTAACATTTATTGACTGATTGAAAGTAGAGGACCTGTTGCCTTCCCCAGGGCTTTGAGTGCCTAGGAGCTATGGTAGTGTTAAATATTATTATTTTTACCGTTATTAGATGTGAGAATGTTCCCCATGTTGATTCTCTGGGAAAACGGCTATGGAAATGAGTTGGCAACGTCCAAGCCATGCACTCAGAGGAATAAATGTTGGCCAAGTACAGTCTCCATGCTCTTTCTCCTTTAAAATTGGTGCACCCAACTGGGTGTTTAGAATGACCAGGGAGATTCTTCTGCCTGCCCTATTCCATACAGCCTCTCCCAGGGGCTCTACTACTCTCTTACTGGTTGACTCAGTGATCAATTGGGTAGCTCAAGTCCGTGAACATCCCTTCCTCTCCCTGCTGTTTTCACTGTACTGCTCTCAGTACAGAAGGGGTGGATCAATTCCCCAGCCCCCTTGAGTTCTGTTTTTGGGTGTTGGCACTTATTTTACGATAATAGGGCTAACTAAGGCACGAGAGAGTTGTGGGAAGAAAAAGGAGTTAAACATCTCCACCCACCCCATCTTCATTCTCTTTGGCTCTCCTTTGGAAATCCTGAAAGACTTGTTGGGGGAGGGAGTCCGGGAACATCCTGAGTTAATTTGTGTTCCTCCCCCCCCAGTAGCCTCCTCCCCCCAGCAGTTGGCACTAATCGATTTATCCTGCACTCAGCTCTGCTCCGACTCATAAAATAGCCCCTGTCAAACCCCTTCCCCATGAAGGTAAACTGGGTTGTTGCCATGGCTACAGCAGCTCAGGCAAAGTCTGTTGGGAGACCAAGAGCCAGAAGTCTGTGGCGGAAGAAGGGAGAAACTGTAGGGAGATCTGGGGGTGGTGGAGGCGGTGACAGGGTGTGTGGAGGGAGAGCATGTGAAGAAACAAAAGGAAGAAACTGGGAGCAAAGAAAAGGATGGGAGAATAACAAGGAAAGGTGAACCATGAATGGAAGGTAGGACAAAAAGAAGGAGAGGAGGGGATAAGGAGAAAAGGAGGGATAGGGAGAGAAGGGAGAAAGGAGCAGGAAGAGAAGATGTGAGTAGGAAAAAAGTAATTACAGATACTGGGCTTCAAAGGAACTTGGAGATTATCTCCTCCAGTCTCCAGGAAAGACAGACCCAGAGGAGAGAAGCAACTTGACCAGGGTCACGAACCTAATACATAACAGAGCTGAAACTCAAACTCAGATCATCAGACTACAGATTTATTGCACTCCTGCTATGTATCAGGCATGGGCTTAGCTACCTTGGGGGAATGCAGAAACATGAATAAGACCTTCTCCCTGATTTTAAGGCATATTTCATCTGGTAGAGGAGATAAGATACATAAATATCTGTGATAGAACAAATAGATGGGAAACCACATGTAAATTTGCTTGCTAATACATTTTTAGAGGCAATAGGATAGATAGGACTCTTCTTAATTCTAGTGCCTTAATTCCAACCCTCTTAATTTCATTGCCTTTCCTCTGTTAATTATTTCCTGTTTATCCTGTATAAGCTTGCTTTGTGTATATTTGTTTGCCTGTTGTTTCTCCCATTAGATTATAAGCTCCTTGAGGGCAGGGACTGCCTTTTGCCCCTTTTTGTATACACCAAGCACTTAGCACAGTGCCTGTCACGTAGAGGTCGTAGAACTCTGTCAGGAAGAAATGAGTTCCCAGCTGGTCTCCCTGTGTGACACTGGACAAATGACCTAACTTCTAGCTGCCTCAGTTTCTTCATCTGTAAAATGAAGATAATAATAGCACCTGCCTCCCAGGGTGGTTGTGAGGATCAAATGAGATATCTGTAAAGCACTTTGTAAACCTCGAAGCACTACATAAGTGGTAGAGTAATTCATTATTATTAGTGTTATTTTGGATGAGGACGAATCAAAAAATACAGTTATCCTTTCTATATCGACTTCCCCCAGTGCAGTTTCACTATATGAAATAAAATGGGAATTTTGGGGGACCTTTGCAGAAGCCACAAATGATACCCAAAGGCCAGCAGATTATGCAGAAAAAATCTAAAAACTCAGAAATGCATAAAATATATGTATAATATAATATCATAAATCAACATATTTTACCTTTTAATACCATAATAATTCAGACTTCTCTGGTACAAAGGGAGAGCCAAAAAATTTAGGCAGATTTTCTAGATCATGAGGGTACTGTGCCCCTAGCCCCTGGGGATAACTATAATGCCTACTCTCAAGGGTCTTATAATCTACTGGAAGACAAGTTTATATAGATCATTTGAGGAGGGAGAGATACAATGATGAGCACAAAGAAAGGTCTCTTTAGAAAGGGGAACCTGAGATGAGCCTTGAAGGATTCTCATAGGCAGCTTTGTCTGGGTGAACCATGTGGATGGGAGTTGGGTGAAATGTCTGTAAAGGTAAATTTGATCCCTTAAATACCAGGCTTTGGAGTCTTAACTTAAAGTCAGTAGGGAGCCCCTGATGACATTTAAGCAATGTCAATAAGCATTGATTCAACATCGACCATCAGGCCCTGTGCTTAGTGCAGAGGGTACAAAGAAAGCCAAAAGATTGTCCTTGCTCTCCAAGGAACTCATAGTCTAATGGGGAAGACAACATGTACAGACAAGATGTATAGACAAGATACAGACAGGATAAATGGGAGATAATCAATAGAGGGAAAGCATAACATGGTCATTCAGGCCTCTTTATTAGGAAAATTATTTTGGCAGCTGTTCAGGAGCTGTGGTTTGGGGAAGGGAAAGCCTGGAAGCAAGGGAGATCCATTAGACAGGCTCTTTTCACTATTCATTTCTCCTTTTTCTGTTTCTTTTCTTCATCCTTTCTTTTTCCCTCCTTCTTTCTTTCTTCTTGTCCTCTAGACTAAGGGGGAATCAATGAGTGTTTGAATTAGGTGTTTGTTGTGGGAGTGCAGAAAAGGGGACAGATACCTGGGATCTTGTGAAAGTAGAATTGATGAGTCTTAGCCATTTGAGGGGTTAGACCTCAAAGGGTCAGGATTTGAAGATCAACTCTGCTACTTACTCACTTGTGTGATCTTGAGAATGTCGCTTAATCTGGGCTTCAGCTTCCTCATCTGGCAAAAGCAGAAAAGAAGAGGGGAGAAAAAAGGGAAGGCAGCCGGGGAAAGGTCTTACCTCCCTTCTCTGCCCTTCCCCTTTGAACTGTGAGCCCCTTCAAGGCTAAGACTGTTCATTTGCTTTTCTCTGTATCCCCATAGTATGTCCCATAGTAGGTGCCTAATAAATGCTTGTTACCTTGATTCCACTTAACAGAGAATTTGGCAAAAGGGTTCAACCCTCTGTTCATAATCCTATTCTGGGTTTTCTTATTAATCGGAGGCTCTTTCTCTGATTTCTGGGGTCCTTGGAGAAGATGCCCTGCCTGGGAGCTAAAGCCCCAGAGAGAACTCCCTTGAGAATAATGCCCATTCTAGCTTTACAGAAGAATACTTCTTCCAGCTGAGTCACTGAGACTATCCTGCATCCAGAGATCTACATTCTTCCTGGGGACTCCATTCCAATATCCTGTGCCCTGATCTTGGGGCAGCAGACAGTCAAGAGCCTGGGATTGTCCCCCTACCACATCCCTCTTCGCCCCCATTACTGAGAGTGGGAGGGAGATCAAGTGAGCAAAAAGAAGGAAAGCAGAAGTCCAGCAGCATCTTCTGTGTTCTCCCTCACCAAAGCAAATTCCTGGGGGGCCCAAACTGCGTAACGCAGTGGAATTTAATAAAGTGCCTTTAACTCACCAAGTTTGTCTGCTGCCAGCTCCTTAATTAAATTGCCTAATGCTGCTTTTTGATGGTTGCACAAACTCCTGTGTTTAAAGACCACACTGTTACCATGGCATTTCCCCTTGGGCGGGTTGAGCTTTGATGTGACAGAGCATACAGATGAGGGTGAGGGTGTGAAAGGGAGGCTTAGGGGAGGAGAGGGCCAGGGCCTTTGTTTTATTTTATCCCACTCCTCCCTCCCCTGCCCAGATCTTCTCCATTTCAAAACCCCCTCCATGAGGCTTAGCACTTGGGACAGGATCCTAGAGATGCCCACTGAGGATGTTACTGGACTTTATTTCTCCTGGTTAGAGGTAGACTAAGCTACAAATGTCACGTTCACCTTGCTGGGTGGATGTTATTGACCTTAGCATTTGACTACAGAGCAACACTGTTTGGGGGGAAAGAGGACGCATGAACCTCCCAAACCGGGGGTTGGTTCGTTGCTAACATTTCAGAGCCTAAGTGTCTGCCAACACTGGAACCCTGTGATGGTCTCCAATTGGATCAGAGATGAATCTTAGTTGTCTAAGGACTCTGAGTTCATATCTAGGAAGCGAAGTCATTTCCTAGCCCCTTTCACCAAAGGAAAGTTTTCCTCTCACTAGGAGAGCGGTGAGGTGGTTCTATCGAGACCTGCAAAGGGGCGCTGTGCCTTTAACTCTCCTTTCACTTCTTTCATTGCATAGAGGAATTACATCTTTAGGTGTGGAATCATGCATTTTCCTATTTAGATGCCCAAATGTTTTTTTTCTCCTTTTAGTCCTGTAGGAGAATTAATATCATCTCTTTCTTTAAATTCCTCATGGGGAGAGACCCTGAGCCCTATTTCACATTTTGCCCATTCTACAACACCTTACCAACAGGAGGTAATCATCGAAAATGAAGGGATAATGATGAACGTTATGGTATTAGTGATGGTGATGAAAGTAACGATAGTCATGCCGTTGTTCAGTTGTGACCGAGTCTATGTGACCTCATTTGGAGCTTTCTTAGCAGAGATACTGGAGTGGGTTGCCATTTCCTTCTCCAGATAATGTTACAGATGAGAAAATTGGGACAAGCAGGGTGAAGTGACTTACCCAGGTTCACATAGTGAGTAACTGAGACTGAATTTGAACTTAGATCCTCCTAACTCTGGACTCCATCCTCCATGCCACCTAGTATGATACAATGGAATACATTCTAGATTTAGAGTCAGAAGACCAAGACTCACATTCTAGCTCTGTCCCTCTCCTCTCCATGGTCTCTGTGTGGTCTTGGGCAAAGTCTTCACTTCTTTCAGGGACCCAGTTTCCTTACCTGTAAAATGAGTGGTTAGACTAGGTCCTTTCCGATTCTACATCTGTGATCCTTATGATGATGGTGAAAATGATAATAGTATTGGTGACAGTAATACTGATGATAATAATGGTACTAAGAATTATACAGAGTAACAGTAATTATATATATGTATAGAATATATATAGAAAAAGATATAGAATGAGTAGCAATATAATTATATATAGTACTATATAGCAATAATTACATAGTAATAGTAATATAGTATTATATAGATAGTAGTATAGCAATATAGTATATATAATGAAGAATAAGTATAACATAGTACAGTAATATATAATAATTTTGGTGATGATAATGACTATGGATCATAGTGACAATATTGAATGTGTTGATAATAAGCAATAATGGTGATGGCAGACCATAGTGATAGTAACATTTATAGCAATATTGGTGAAGATAATTATGGTAGTGTTGACAGTGATAGCAGTAGTCACGATAATGGTGATGGTCAGTAGTCAATAGACATCTCTTATTATGTTCCAGGCACTATGCTAAGTGCTGGAGATACAAATAAGAAAAATAAATATTGTCCTTGCCCTCAAGGAACTTATAGTCTAATAGGAGAAGACAGTACCCAAAAGGGGAGGGAAGGTGCTGTTGTTGTGAGGCAACATGATGTTTGATGTTTGAGGAGTTGAAACCAAACACAGCCACTGCTGGAAAATGGATAACTACCTAGAAAATTCAGAGTCCTCTGTTAGGGATGGCTTTCGAAGGAATTTGTTGCCCCACCCTTTTAGCCCTCCCTTCAGAGGAGAGAGGCAGCTGGCGGTGCGAAGAAGGTGGTGAGTGTCAAAGTTTGATCAGCTTTCATAATGATGAAATTTCAGGTGAGGAGCTTCATCTTGGGCAAATACGGTATTCATGGAGTTGAACGCAAGCACATCTTCTGATGGAAAATGAAGAGATTAGCTGGAAAGTTCTGAGCCTTCTGGAAAGGCTCACTGGCAGTGGTGATGGAAATTGTAAGTCATGCTGGCAGTGATGGTAATAGAGAGGTGGCCACAGTGATAGGGGTATGTCAGTGACAGTGACCTTGGGGGTGACAGTAACAGTCATGATGGTGGTGGTGGTAGGAGTGAAGATGGGCAGATGGGTGCTGGTATACTATTTGGCTAATATTAGTATGGCTCTAGAAATTTCAGAAGACATTATAATACTGAACTGTGGTGCCTGTGAGACAAGAAACAGGTGTACCCTCTGCCTGAGACTCCCACTGCCCCCACACAGTGTCTAAGTCCAAATCCCCAGGAGCTACTGTGAAATCTTCCTGTCCAGGCTGGTGCCCTGTATCATTGCGCTCAACTGCCCTACTCCATTTCAATTTTACAAGACAGAGCCTTGTGTATTAAGTACAAGTGGATCATTAGGAACATTTATTTACGATGGACAGCTCTGGGAACAGGCTGGGTCTGAGATGCCAGCAGTCTTACAATCGATGGCGATTTTATTTGCTGCCTACTTTCTGTTCTGTCCCTTTTGTATCCAGGTCTAGGAAAAGAAGACAGAGGGAACATCTCTGGCTCCCCACCCTGACTTGATCCTAGGCAGTGTTGAATTAGACCAGCTGCTAAAAAGCTCCACCACTACATTTGGCGAGTAGCAGGACCTCCATCTCCTACCTTCTGAATTGGGAGAATGGAAGGAAATAGGGACTTGAGATGGGGGTTAGACACTGGGTGCTCTTCTCCTGCACTCTGAACAGTTTCGGGGATAAGAGAAGGCTATCCCTCCTAGGAAAAGCCGAAGCTGTCCCTGATCTCCCAACCACAGTCACTCCTGTTGGGGATCTGAAGAGTTTGAGTTTTACTCTTAAGACATAACTCAGGGGGATGCATTGAAATGAAGAAACTGCTAAAGCAATGAGTCCAGAACTCACATCCCATACGCTGGGTCTCTGTGTTGTTACTAAGTTAATTAGTCATGTCTGACTCTTCATAATCCCAGCTGAGGTTCTCTTGGCAAAGAAACTGGACTGGTTTGCCATTTCCTTCTCCAGCTTATTTTATAGACGAGGAAACCGAGGCAAGCAGGGTGAAGTTACTTACCCAGGGTCACATAGCAAATAAGTGTCTGAGGTCAGATTTGAACCTAAGCCCTTGTGACTTCAGAGCTGGCATCCTATCCGCTGTACCACCTAGCTGCAAAAAGGTACCCAGAATTCACATCCCATACCCTCAATCTCCTTCTTAATGTATAGAAATAGAGGTTGGATTTTTTCCCCATGAACTCCAAGGATCCATATGCCAATTTCCACACTTACAGATGAGACTCTGGTCCCAAAGCAAGGCTACATCTCCCTCTAAAGGTTTTAAGGGTCCCCATGAGGAGTCAGGGCTATCTTTCTCTAGTGCCTTTGGCTTGAGCCCCCACTGGTGTGCTTCCCCCCCAAGATTATCAGTTGAGAGTTCATTTAGTCAGCCAGCCTAAAGTAGTTTTTAGAAGTTACTAAGGTAACACAGTAAGAATAATTGGCACCAAAATCCTGCCCCTCCCCAAATCTTTGTCACATTTTCCTACAGGGGCTTTAAGCACTTAGTTTTTAAAGCCTATGACTGATTAACCTCCAGAGAGAGATGTTCTCACCTAATTAAGGTTAAAATGGGCTGGCTTCCCACCTTATCCTATTGCCACAAAGTACTTTACTAGCAACTAAGGGGAAAAGGAGAGATAAAACTACTGACACTTAACTGATATATCTAACAAGGGAATCCGGGAGGGAAACTACTGTTTCCTCTTTGTCTTTGTCCCTCTGGCACAGAGCTTTGTGCCTTGTGAGTGTTTCCTAAGTGTATGCTTGACGTGAATGGAATGGAATTTCTTACCTAGTCTGTACTCTCTAGCCCTGATTCATAGGGCCAAAGAATCTGTAGAGTTGGAAGAGATCTTAGAAATCCTGCAGTCCAGCTGCCTTATCTTATAAAAGAGGAAGCCAAGATTCAGGGAGGTTAAATGACCTACCTAACCACCCAAGGTCACAAAGATAGTAGCAAAGTCAAAGTTCAGTGTCATTTGCACAGCTCCAAGATGCTTCAGTTCTGTAGTTCTGAATATAGGCTGCCCCCTAATATAGGAGCCACGTAACTAAGGAGAGATCTCTTTAAAAGGGAAAAAACTATCTATCTATCCATGCATATATATGTGTACATATGTTTGTATGTGTGTGTGTGCACGTATATATATTTATATATATATATAAAAAGAGAGCGAGCCATATCCAGAAAGACAAGACCAATTATAGACTCCCCATATATATGTATATTATATAGATATATGTGTGTATGTGTACATATGTATGTATATATGTGTGTATGTGCATATATGTGCATGTGTATGTATGTGCACATGTGTGTATGTGTGTGTATATAAGTCTCGTGTGCATATCAATACCTAGAAAAAAATACCACTTATAGACTATGCTCTCTATATCAGCAAGACTTGGGAGCTCTTCACTTAGAAGTATCATGCAACTGATGCCCAGGTCTGGTCTCTGCATGTGGCTAGTTATCATGTTTTCCTCAGGCAAGGACTCAGCTTCTAAGCATCCCTGCCTGGGCTTCCACCCCCATTCTGCTTTTCTTTTCTACTTCAAAGCAGAAACTGAATCAATCACCTTTCCTGGCCAAGGATAATTCTTTACAGGTAAAGATGACAGTGGTTCATAGAAGGGTCCCATCTTTGTAAAACTGTGATATGTGCCTATTAGAGAGTAAGTCTGAAGTTCAGCTATGAGGTTTAATGGCCTTCCTGCCACTAAATGTGTGGTGATCTTTAAAATGTGTGAAAGTGCTTTGAAAACTGAAGAAACTCAAACTTGTTTTAACTGAAGCCTAAGCAAAACAGGAGGTGTTTTTTTTTTTTAATTTTTAAAAATTTTTAGGAGGCAGCTAGGTGGCTCAGTGGGTGGAATGCTGAGTCTGGAGTCAGGAAAGCCTTAGTCTAGATCTGGCCTCAGACACTTCCTAGTTGTATGATCTTAGGCAAGTTACTTAACCTCTGTTTGCCTCAGTTTCCTTATCTGTAAAATGAGCTACAAAAGGAAATTACAAATTACTCCATTATCTTTGCCAAGAAAACCCCATGGACAGTATGGTCCAAGGAGTCAGGGAGAGTCAGACATGACTGAACAGCAAGCAAAACAGAGTTAGGAAAGAAAGAGGATATAAAGCAGGGATTCTTGGCTATTTTTGTGTCGTGGCTCTCTTGGGAAGTCCGATGAAGCCTGTGGACCCCTTGTCAGATTGATATTTTGAAAACACATAAAATAAAATACAGAGAACTACAAAAGAAACTAATATGTTAGTAATTACAGATTTTTTTTAAAGAACTAAGTCATGTGGTGTAAAAGAATGATTAAGTCTTAACTCTGTGTCTTACTTGCTTTGTGAGGCACAACAACCTCTGAGCCTCAGTTTCCTCATTTGTAAAAGACAAAATAATATACTGCATGTAAAATAATGATTTATAATAAATGTAAAAATAATGAGAAAATAATGCACTGTATTGTCTCCTCCACTACAATATAAATTTTTTGAGAAGTAGGGGCTATTTAATTCTTTGTCATTGTAGCCTCATGTAGTACCTGGTACATAGTATTGACTGATGCTTGAAAGGAAGTTATAGAAGGGAGAATAGAATGACATAGTCCACATAAAATGCTTTGTCACTACAAACATGATGTAGATGTGAGTTATTATTACAAAGCCTGAAGTGGAAACAAGGCTTAGTTATTTTTCCTTATTCTCTCCCGTCGGGAGCCCTAACAATGAAGGGAATAGGACAAGTGAGAAGCATACAAAATAACTATTGATCATAATAGTGGCCAGGATTTGTTTAGCCAATTAACAGCCTGGCATAGTAGGTAGAAAAGTGGCTTCAGAGTTTAAGTCCCATCTCTGACACATGCTGACTTCGTGAGCCTGAACAAATCCTCCAAACTCTCATTGCACCAGGCAGCTTCGAAGACTATAAATTGAAGAGCCCATACCCATTCGCTTTGATAGGGATCTGGTTAAAAAGTATTTGAGTTTTCCTGAACTTCACGTATATAATGTTTATAATCCATAGTTCAGAATCAAAATCCTAAATTCAAGTGAGCTAGGTTCATCAGAGAGCCTCTGACAAATTTCTTTGGCTTGTACCCCTCATCCATGGTTTCTCCCCAGAAACATCAGAATGTGGCTTGTTTCTTTCTAAAGGCCCTTTTGGAGGCAGATAGCTGGCTCAGTGAATATAGTGCTAGACATGGAATCAGCAAGACCCGAGCTCAAATCTGGCCTCAGACACTCACTATCTGTGTGACCTTGGGCAAGTCACTTAAATCCTGTTTGCCTTAACCCACTGGAGAAGGAAATGGCAAACCACCCTATGCAAGGGTCACAAAGAGTCAGACACAACTGAACAACAAAACTCCTATGCAATCATTCCAGCTAACTAAATGTAGGATAGGTCTTACTTATTCTGCATATGAGCCTGTAAAGAGTTAAAGAAAATTCCTTTTGCTCTC
The DNA here is from genome assembly GCA_023548195.1 of Bettongia penicillata ogilbyi. Classification (NCBI taxonomy): domain Eukaryota; kingdom Metazoa; phylum Chordata; class Mammalia; order Diprotodontia; family Potoroidae; genus Bettongia; species Bettongia penicillata. Next base: position 109,978 of record JAJHZJ010000070.1, on the reverse strand, counting down.
TGATAGATCTTTGCCTTCCCTAGAGATATTGTCCTCCAGACTTTTACTAAAAAGGAAAGAATTAGAGGTCACTAGAGTCAAAGAGCCTTACCCTCAGCACCCATGGGGACCTACACAGCACTCATGACGCAGTCTTTACAAAGGAATGGTTCCAGGTTGCTCATGACTCCCTGCTGTGCTGATCTCTCTTCCCTTTCCTGTCTCCATCTGGCAACAGCATTCTTTTTCTGCATCTCCATCTGGTGATCGTTTGTGTTCCCTCCTTCCTCTCTCTCTCTCTCTCTCTCTCTCTCTCTCTCTCTCTCTCTCACTCTCTCACTCACTCTCTCGCTCTCTCTCTCTTTCTCTGTCTCTCTTCCTCTCTCTCTCTCTCTCTCTCTCTCTCTCACTCACTCTCTCGCTCTCTCTTTCTCTGTCTCTCTTTCTCTCTCTCTGTCTCTCTCTCCTATCTCTCCTGAACTTGCTGGTATCTTCTCCTTTAAGAAAAGCATTATTCTCTTTCCTCCTTATCAGTTTCCATGTGGCACTGGTTCCTCAATGTGTATGGTTCTCTGGGGTTTGTTTGATTACCTGGAGTAGGTGAATGACTGCACGGGCTTCTTTTTAGGGAAAGGAGGCCTGTCTGTGTATAACTCTTTTGACATCTCCAATCAATGTATCGATCCTCCTTGCAGCTGCAGTTCCAAAGATGGGAATTTCAGTCAATTCCAGAATAAAGAATCACATGAAGGGGGCATCCAGGGCACAGGTCAAAGCCAGGTCATACATTGTCCTAGAGCTCGTATCTTATCATGGACAAAAGGAAGGGGCTTACCGTGTTCCTCCTGGGACACACCTGATTGGACATACCCACTACACCTTAATTGATCTTCATCCAAGGGAGGCAGACAGGCATCATTAACCCCAACTGCTAGATGAGGGCATGACAAGGTGAAATGACTTGCCTAAAGTCACACAAGGAATTAATTGTCAGAGTTGGAACTATAGTCTACATCTCTTGGCTCTCTTTTCAACCACTGGTTCCTCCAACCTATTTTGTGTTCTGTAAATTAATTTCACTTTTGTTGACTTCAGCTCCCAGATTTGACCCAGGTATGAGACACCAGCCTCTCTAGTCCAGGGTAGAGGAGGCAGTCCTCATAACAGTAACAACAGAAATAATGATAGTAGCTAGCATTTACATAGAATTTTAAAGTTTGCCAAGTACAGTACATATGTTAATTAATTTGTAAAATTATAATCAGTATGGAGACAATAGAAGATTCACTTGGGGTTGTTTTTCCCAAATGGTTGCAACTATGAGACCAGCATCAAGAAAGACAGTTGTTTTTGTCATCTTATTCCCAGACAGTAAGAATCATTAAAGTTGGCTCTTAATTAGTTTAATTTTGAGGCTTCTAAATATTGATTTAACCTACACTCCTTTGTACTCACTGTAGCCACTGAATTATGCTGTTTGGCTCATATTGATCACAAATGAAAATGTTTCCATCCTTAGCTGAACTCCGCAGGGCTAGGTCCAGAGTGTTCACTCTGCTGGGTGGGGAGTGGAGGTCAATTCTGGAAGGACCAGACAAGTTGAGTTGGGATTCAGTGACGCTGCCTGCTCAGAATCCCTTCCAGTTTTGAAAGATGCCTCCACATAGGGGAAGAGATTGCCAATCCAGGTAGAGGTGGTCTTGGCAGTCCTGAATATTCCTGAGGACTGGATCAAGAGCTGGGTTAGACAGAAGAGGAGCTGGAGGAGGGGATGGCAAAGACTGAACAAGGGAAAGGCTAGGAGGAAGGAGAGTGGGCTGGGCTGCCAAGAATGGGGGACTAGGGATGGGTTGAACCAACTGGCCAGTATTGGGCTGGGCTGGCTTAGCCTGGCCTGGGTTGACAGACTGTGCTCACTGCAGTAAGGGGGGCGGGGGGAACCCACAGGCCTCAGCTGCAACCATTTATCTCTCCCGGCCGGCCCTGGAGACAGCTGACAGAGGGAGAAGGCAGCAAGCTAGGCACAGAGACAGAGCCTTCTTCCGCCTTCCGCCTCGTGATTTATCTCTGGGCTTCATCTGGCAAACCTGCTGATGAAATGAGTCTTCTTTTCTCTCCACCTCATCAATTTTCATTCTGATTTCATTTTCCCTTTCCGTTAAGAGAGGTTTTGCCTTTCTCCTTGTTTAACAGCTCTGCCTCCTGTCTCCTCTGCTGTCCTGCTGCTGAGCTATTTTCTTAATTGCTCCAGGAAATCCATCCCTGCTTACCTTCTCCTCTGTGCCTTAGTATCCTCCATCTCCCCATTCTTGGTGGTGCCTCTGTTTAATGAGTAAACAACTTCCATTTTTTTGACTGCCTATAGTTTAATGCCTCCAAACATTTGGATCCAAAGAGAAAAGGTGTGAAATTAGAGAAGGAGGAAGAGAAAATTTGGATATTGCCTTCCAGACAAGTATGTCTAAGTGGTTGAGGTGGTGGTGGAAGATGCTGTTGGGCAGTAGGAGAGGAGAAAATTGTCATTGTCACTTGGCCCCTGTGTGCCTGAAGCTTCAGCTATGCCTGCTTCTTCCCTTTTTCCAGCATGATCCCAGAAGCCACAACCAATCATTCCTTTTAGTATCACAGGGAACCATTTACCAGCATTGAACTTGGGAATCAGAAAGCCTGGGTTCAATTCTTAGTTCTGTTAATTACCTGTGTGACCCTTACCAAATCATTTTTCCTCTTTTTGCCTCAGTTTCCCTATCTATAAAACAAGAGAGTTGGACTCAGTAAATTCTAAAGCAAGAGTTCTTAATCTGGGGACCATGAACTTGATTTTAAAAAATGTTTTGATGATTGTATTTCAATATAACTGGTTTCTTTTGTAAACCTGTGCATTTTATTTTATGCATTCAAAAACATTGTTCTGAGATAAGCTTCACATTAGGTTTTACCATAGTGCCAAAGGTCTCCATGACACAAAAATGGTCAAGGCCCCCTGCTTTTAGATGTCTTCCATCTCTGAATACCATGATGGCATACTGAACATCCAGCCCACTAGAACTTCCGCTGATTTTTCCACCTCCCCATGGCATTGTACACAGTGCAGGTAGCTCATGCCTAGAGCTTCAAGGTGAAGCTCCCCAAGGGTCAGTGAGTGGGTGGGAACCTAAACCTTTTCCGTTTCACCCAAAGGAGAGAGCAGCTGTGGCCTGAGCCCTTACTGGTAGAATTGGGAGTCTGGAGACTCCCTCGCCCCGTCATCTCATTAAACAGATGAGGAAGCTGAGACGCATAAAAGTGAGGTCACACTCAAGGTCACAGAAGTAATAAGTAACAGAGCTGAGATTCAAGTCCATGTCAGGCTGTGAACCAGTCAACAAGCCTTTATTAAGTGCCTACTGTGTGCCAGGAACTGTGCTAAAGATACAAAGAAAAGCAGAGGACGATCGCTATCTTCGCAGAGCTTTAATGTCCTGCAGTTCCAAACCCAGTGTGCTTCCCAATACACTGTCCTGCCTGTTTTTCTGACTGGTTCTTCTGCAGTGGAAGACCTAGAACCTGGCCCTTTTTGACAAAGAATCTTGGCCCAGACCCAGGCTTGAACCTGTGGTTTCTGCCCTTTTTCCTAAATCTGAGAGATTATCAGAAAATGCCACTGGTGAGGAGAGGCAGTAGAACCTGGGACAGCTCTCTCTTCTCTAAAGCAAGCAGCCAAGTTCCCCTACTCCCGCAGCCTCAATTGGCGCTACTCCCGCAGCCTCAATTGGCGCAGTATTATCAGACAGAAAATGACTTTGTGTGCTACCTATAGGCACCTTCTGCTCCTAATTAAGAAATAATAAGGCAGGCTTGGGGCCAGACAGTATACCTGCTATGCAAGCAGACTGAGGGTCCCCTGCACAGGGATATTTGAGTAAAGGGACAGGCCCTACCACTCCCTTTCTCTCCCTTAGCAGGGCTCAGTATCTCTTGGTTAGGGGGTAATGCTTAGAAACCATTGGGCCCTCTTGTGTCCGAGGCCTAAATGAAGTAGGGTAGAGAGGAAAAGGGAAGTGGGATACTTTCCCAAGGGCCTTGCTCCCTCTAAGGCTCTCAGCATTGCTTCGAATGTTACTACCATTAAATACCAGATTGATTTTGGGTGTCCTTGGGACATGACTCTGTGCTCCACCTGGGCTCCACCTGGGAGAGAAGAGCTCCTTGAAGCAAGAAATTGAGCCCCCTGGCATCTCCTCCCTCCTAGGGTACCCCAAGAGTCTTTTCAATTCATTGACAATTCAACGAATGTTAATCAAAAGCCTACTAGGTACAAGCCATTGGGCTGGGTTCTGGGATGAAAGATGAAAACAACACAGTCATTACCTGAAGGAACTTGTATTCTCCTGGGAGGATATATGTGTACACATGCATAAATAGGAAACCTAAATATGGGAATATAGTATTTCAAGAGGGTGAGAGAACTAGCAACTCTGAAAACAAGGGACAAAGACATAACACCTAGGTTTTTGAGAAAGCCATGGATTCCCTCAGGCTAGGGTAGAGAGCCTGCAACCTCGAGGCTGCATGTGGTCCTCAAGTACATCCTTTGACTGTTGGATTCACTTGAGGACTTAGAGGGCCCCATGTGGCCTCAAGGCCTCAGGTTCCCCACCCCTACCCCAGGCAGAGGGGAGGAAGGAGCTCATTCTAGACTTACAAGACAGAGAGGACTGTAACGGAAAGCTCATGAATGATGAGGAATAGGAAGTTAAGACTGGAAAGGTAAGATACCCACATTAAGGAAGGCTTTAACTGCCAGGCTGAGGATTTGGATTTTATTCTAGAAGCAATGGGGGCAGCTAAGTATTTCTGAGTAAGGCTGTAACATGGTCAGATGTGCGCTTTAGGATAATCCATTTGACAGCTGGGTGGAAGATGGATTGAAGAAAGGAAGGAGACTAGAACCAGGGAGCCCAATTAGAAAGGTATTGCAATAGCCCAGGCTCGAGGTAATGAAGGCTTCATCTAGGATAGAGGCTTTGTGAGCTGAGAGAATGGTTACCAAAAGCAAGAGCCACCTTTTACATTTCTCAAAGATCAAAGCCTAAAGAGGTTCCTAGAGTCTTCCTGGGGAGCCCTATGCTGCAAACACCAGCTTCTCTAGAGACACTCCCCATTCTCCGCTCCCGTCCCTTTTCCCTATCCCCAGAATATAGTGTCTTTAGCCTAGCTTCCAAGGATTCCACTGTTTAAAAAGGAAGATCTAGGGTGGAGAGGAAAAGGAGGAAACCTGCATACTCCCCTGCTCATACAAGGATAGCCTCTAGACTTTTTAGAAAGGGCTCTGTGAGATCAAAAATCTAAGATCATAGAACATCAAGGTTTGAGCAGTTGCCAGGAGGGTGGCTTATCCACCCACTATCTGTAAGCATGAAGGCACCTAACCTACCACAGACAACTAGGCAGCTGACCTCTTCAGAACTACCTGAAAATTAGACCCAAGTCAGGACTGAGGGACTGAGTTGAAACACACAAAGGAATTTTCCCACCCCCAAGACACTGGAACTAAGCCAGCCAAAACCGCTAAGATGGGTTGTTGGAGATCCTCATTAATGTAGCCCAGGGTTGCCATGATTCTGCTGAACTAATTGATTTTAAAGTCCCAGAGTCTAGCCCGGGATTCTGGAGATCCCTCAGTCCAGGACAGGAAGACTGTATCTAGGTGTCCTTGTTATGAGGTGTGATGAAAAGGGAAAAAAATGTGGGTGAGAGGTTAACAGTTCATAAATCATAGCATTTCCAAACTGAAAAGGGCCTGAGATATCACCCGATCCAACTCCCTATTTTATCTGTCAAGGGGGAATAGGAATATTCATAATTCTACTTCACAGGGCTCCTATTAGGAAAGCGTTTTGCAAACCTTTCAAAAAAAAAAAAAGCTGTAGAAATGTATGGGGGTTTTTTTGGGGGGGGGTTGGGTTTGGGTTTTTTTTTTGTATTTTGAATGTCCCATCTTAGCTCCAGGACCATGCTGTTCTCCCTTCCACTTCAGTCACCTTTATGGGGTTTTACATTTTATTTTAGACCCCCAGCTCCCTCTGGGCATTATTTCTGTATCTCACTTTTTTTTCTTGCATTTGGCCTAAGTATCACTCCATACATGTCACCTGCCCACTTCTGCTGGTGGGTATTTGTCCTCCAGCTTGGACATTATCCGAGGATTTGAGTTCAAATCCTAGTGGACAGAACACTGGACTTGGAGTCAAGGAGTCTTGGGTTCAAATTCTACTTTGGATATGTACTAATTAGGTGGTTCAATGGATAGAGTGCCAGGCCTGGAATCAAGAAGACCCATCTTCCTGAGTTCAAATCTGGCTTCAGGCACTTAACTAGCTGTGTGCCTCTGGGCAAGTCACTTAACCCTGTTAGCTTCAGTTGCTTCACTTGTAAAATGAGTGGAAGAAAAAAAATGACAAAGCACTCCAGCATCTTGGCCAAGAAAACCCCAAATGAGGTCAGGAAGAGTTAGACACATCTGAACAGCAACAAAGCTGTGTGACCTAGAGCACATTTAACCTCCCCGTGCCTTTGTTTACTTTAACTGTAAAATGAAGATAATAAGAATAGAACTTGTCTCACAGGGCTATTGTGAGGATCAAAGGAGAGAGCATGTATTGAATGCACTTTGGAAACCATAAAGTGCTATATGACTGAACTTATCAAGTAATCTTTCCAGACTTTTCTTCCCTCATCTATAAAATGAAAGCATTAGACTTGTCTCTGTGGCCATCATTAAATCCTGTGAATCCGTGGGCAAGAAGACTGGGGAGGAAATGACTTCCCCAAAGTCACAGAGTTTCTGACAAAGCCCAGGACCAGAATTTAGGGTTCTTGGTCTCCAGTCATGCATTTTTCTACCATAGCATAGAGGTGAGGGGAAAGGAGGGATGTGGTGGCTTCCTTAATAATATGAAATTAGCAAGAAGCACATCATAGCTCTTAGAGCTGGGTGGGTGGTCCCACTCCCTCCTACCACCAGGGCCTCTTCCCCTGCCCCCTATTTCCCTTCTCTTTCCTACCTTAGCCTTATCTGCTGGCAAAGTAGCTGGAGTTTATCAATGCCGCACTCAATTATATTGCCCATCTGTCTCCGCAGCTCGTAGGGACCTGGCACAGACACAGTCAGGGCCAAGTGATCCATCACTGCCCAAGGCTCTGCCTGTCCAAACCAGACCCTCAGCACACCCCAGGCATAGGCTGAGGCCACAGGGAAGGGGGGGAGGGGCGCCAAACCCTAGGCAACTCACAAGAGATGCTCCTGCCTTGTTAAAGGGCAACCTCTTAACCAGTGAAAGGAATGAGGGTGTGGGGGAAAGGAGAAAATGGAAAGCACTGTTTTTAATAGCTTCTGTGAAGTTTTTCCAAGGGAGCTGTTTCAGTCTGGGGGAGGAAATAAAAAGAGACAATCTGATTAATTTTTATTATTAATAATAACTTACATTTATGTAGCACTTTGATTTTTTTACAAAACACTTGCCATATGTTATCTCATTCGATCCTAACAAGTGCCCTTTGAGGTATGTAAGCATCCACTTTCCAAGGTAAGTGGGAGAGGTGAGATTTGAACCCAGTCCTTCCTGACTCTAAGTCTATCTCATTCCATCCAGCGCAACACATTGCCTCGTAATAATTTGCCTTTGTAGATATGCAGTTTCATATGCAATCATCTTGTGTTCCTACTATGCTATGGGAATTCTTGTTTTATTTCATAAATTTAAAACAAAATAAATAAAATTTTTAAAATAATTTGCACTTATAGAATGCTTTTAGATTTACAAAGTTCTTTTTTTATTAAAAGCCCTTGGAGGTAAGTAACCAAAGTTTTGGTACTTGGTATCCCCATTTTACAGATAAGGAAACCAAAGCTCATCAGAATCAAGTGTCACTGTCTTATTGTTGTTATTTTTATTCATAGCTAGCATTTATATAATATTTTAAGATTTACAAAGTATTTTAGATGTCTCCTTTATTCTTGCAATGACCTTGTGATTACTATCCCCATTTTACAGACAAGGAAACAGAGGCTGAGAGAGGTTAGGTGACTTGCTCAGAATCATACAGCTAATAAATGTCGGAGGCAGGATTTGAACTCAGGTCTGCCCAACTCCATGTCCATACTTGATTTGCTGTGCCACCCAGCTGCCTTCCTGCACAGCCTTGGTCACATGAAGTATGACTCCCAGCCTCCAAGAATTTACAGTGTGACTAGGGAGGGAGACAGCACTTAGATATAGTGAAACAGCTCTAGTCCAGACCCTTTCTCCACCTCCGGGGGATTGGATAAGTAACATAACCATCCTTGCGCTGCTCAGCTGAGGCTAGTGGGTGAGTGGGCCTGTTTTCGAGACACCAAGCAAACATCTGTGATGAGTGGGGTGATCTGGGCACAACTCCAGAAGGAACTGCAGCAGCTTGGAATTGAAGGGAAGGCTTTGTCTGGACATTCATTTCCTGGGCCTCAGGATCAAAAGTGCACCACTGTTGGTGAGTGAATGGAGCCAGTGATCCCAGAAGCCCAAGAGGTGGCCCTGGATTACTGACTCCATCCTGCAGTGGCCCTCCCCGTGCTGGGACCACTGAAAGCAAGGGGAGAGGTGGGGCAGGGAGGAGAGGAGACAGGCACAGAGGGAATAATAAACGGTAGGAGTGCTCTGATGCCCAGAATGGGGGAGGACAAATTAAAACCTGTAGAAGATTTCTACTTAGTCTTTTAATAAATTAAGGATTTCCCACCCCTCTATTTGTAGTTGAATTTCTGAGATACGCTATATAGAACCACTACAGTGGCCAGTTGTGAGAACAGAGAAGACTAGAGAGGCTTAGTCAGTAAGTATCATTAAATGCCTACTATATGCCAGGCACTATCCTATGCACTTGGGATTTGAAGAAAGACCCCAAAACAAAGTTGGGAGGGGAGTCAGAAAGCCTCTGATAAAAAAAATGCAGGTCACGTGGATCAAGCAGTCAAAAATCATTTACTAAGTAGTTATCGTATGTCAGACGCTGCACTAAAATGCTGGAGATACAAAGAAATAAAAAAAAAAAAACAACCCTGCTCTTTAGGAGGAGCAACTAGATGGCACAGTAGAGAGAATACCTGGCTGGAGTCAGGAAAACCTGAGTTCAGATCCAGCCTCATATATTTACTAGCAGTGTGACCCTGGGCAAGTCACTTAACCCTGTTTCCTCAGTTTCCTTATCTGTAAAACGAGCTGAAGAAGGAAGTGGCAAACCATGCCAGTATTTTTGCCAAGAAAACCCCAAAAAGGGTCATGAAGACTTGGATATGACTGAACAACAAGAAAGTTTCATATTATTCACATTTTAATGTGAGTTTGAGGATAGCATGTCAATAACTTAGTACTTGTGCTTGGCAGAGAGAAGGCTGAACCAGAAGCCAGAAGAGCAGGGTTCTAGCACTATCAGCTACGTGACCTTGGGCTCTGGGCCTCAGTTTGCCTTATAAATAGGGCATTGGACTCAATGATCTCTTAGGTCCCTGTGAGCTCCGGCAAGCCTTCAGAAGTATGTCTTGCTTAGTAGTGGGGAAAGTGAGGGTTTGAGCTGATTCATTTGTCATCATCATTAACAACTATTTATTGATCACCTCTGTTTGTTGATCACTGTATAACAAGCATTTATTAAGCACCTATCATGTACCAGGCACGGTACTAAGCACTGAGGAGACAAAGAAAGGCAAAAGATAGTCCGTACCTTTAAGAAGCTCATGTTCTAGCAGGAAAGACAAGATGAGAAAATTATATACAAACAAGATCTCTACAGGAAAAAATGGGAGATAATTGGCAGAGAGAAGGTACTAACCTTAAGGAGGACAGGGAAAGGCTTCTTTAAGAAGGTAGGATTTTATCTGAGACTTGAAGGAAGCTGGGAGGAGGAGATGAGGAGGGAGAAAACTCCAGGGACAGCCAGTAAAAATGCAGGAAATGTGCAAGGAACAACCAGGAGGCCAGTATCTCTGGGTGGGAAAAGTATGTGGAGGGGAGTAGAGTGTAGAAGATTGGAAAAGAAGGAAGGAGCCAGGTTAGGACTTTGATTCTGAGGCAATAGGGAACCACTGAAATTTGTCAGCTAGGGAGATGACATAAAGTCACACAGTCAACAAGTGTCTGAGGCTGGATTTGAACTCAAGTCTTCCTGACTTCAGCCCTGCTATTCTATCCACTGAGCCTCTCTTCTTGCCCAGTTTATTCAGCAGCTATGCAGATTCACAGGTTACTCTTGGACTTAAAGAAATCTGTCAGCCAGCCTAATGAATATCATTTAATCAAGCAGCAAAGAGACCTGTTGAGAGGTGGTGTGTGCTGGATGTGGTAGTGAACTCAAAGGGGGATACGACAGGCCCTTATTCGCACGGTCTTACAGTCTAACGAGGGACTTGGCCTCTACCTCCTGCAAAAAGCCTTCCCTCTTAATTCCAGTCTTCTCTCTGTTAATTTTTTCCTATTTATCCTACGTATAGGATATATTTGGATATAGGATATATATTGTATATATTTGTTTACTGATTGTCTCCATCATTAGATTAGAAGCCCCTCAAGGGTAGGATTGTCTTTTGCCTCTTCTTGTATTCCCAGCACCTAGCACAGTGCCTGGCACATAGCAGGTCCTTGAGGTTTATTGATGATGATGATGAATATAACAGTGATACACATCTATTCCTCAAAGTAGAACTTCTGAGGGAAAAAACCCCCTGGTAATGGTGAGGGCCCTGAAATTGGCATCAAAAGACCTGGGTTCAACTACTGCCTTAGATACTTAGCCATTATGGGATATCAGGTGAGTCTTTAACCTGTTCCTCAGTTTCCTCACCTGTAAAATGAGCGGACTGGACTTGATGATCACTAAGATCCCTTCCACCCCTATATCTATGATCTTATGATACTTCAGAGTTCAGAGAAGGGAAGGGTCACTTTGGACTTGGGGGTGGTTGGGAAAGGACTCAATATGCAGTTACAAATCCCCTTGGGTTTGTTTTCTATGTCTTTGAGGGGGTGGGTATCATTCTTCAAATCATCAGCTAGCATTTATTAAGAACCTACTATGTGGTGGCACTCTGCTAAGTGCTGGGGATATAAAGAAAGGCAGAAAAAATCCTTGCCCTCAAATAGCTCACAGTCTAAGTGTTTGCCAATGAAATTGAGCCAGGGAGAGAGGGAACAGAGGAAGAAGTAGATCTGTAGAACCTGCCTGTAGGAGAAAGGGGTATCTCCTGCCTCTCTCACTTCCTCTTCTTTCTCATGAATTAAGCATCCTTCCAGCTTCCAGTGGAGCCAGGGATGGGACCATTAGGTTAGAGCAGTGGGAGATTCCCAGAGATGGGGTTCCAAAAATGAAAACTGAGGAGGGAGGAAGGGAGCCTGGACCTAATTAGGCCAGAGCTGTCTGGATGAAACCTTCCTTGGTCTCTACTCAGAACTCCTAAAGAAAGAGTAGATAGAGCAGGTAAGGTAAGGGGGAACTGTGCAGGGAAAGGTGAAAGGCTGGGCTCCCTTGGGATATGGCTGCTTTACTTCATGTAGGCAATCCTTACTCCTCTTCTTCAGAGGTCAAACACACACCAGCAAAGAGCTGGACACTATGGTTAGGCTGATGAGGAAAGCTCCCGTGCTCTGCCTCTGTGGGGGTTCTCAGGGAACAGCCAGCGGGGCCTGAGGGATTAACAAAGGAATGTTGCTGACTGTTTCCCATCACCACTCACATCCAACCTTTCTAAGTCCATGTCCTCTTTCTCTGGCTCCCTGAGAAACTGCATCTTCCTTCAGGTTGCAGTTTTTTACTACTGCCAATCCAGGCCAAGTTCCATTTAAGAGCTAATCGAAGGAAGCTACCAGGGAGGGAAGGATGGAGTGGAAAGTGTGAAAGCCAGAAGGTTTCCACTGAGCTGGGCACGGAGTAGCTGCTCAATAAATACTTGTTGATTAATTAACTCATTAATTAATTGATGCTTTATTGATCGTCAGCGTTGGACTGGATATCTCTAAGGTCCATTGAGAGGAGGAGGAGGAAAGGACACATGGAGGGAAAGTAATTTTGTTAACAGAACAGGAGAGACATCATAATATAAAGGAGAAAACACTTCTGACTTAGAGTCAGAAGATTCAGGTTCAAATACAAGTCACCACAGTTGACCAGAGGCATGATCTTTGACAAGCCAAGTAATCCTCTTTAATTAACCCTTGGTGTTTTCTTCTGTAAGATATAAAATAATACCTGTATTACCTAACTTCCAGGTTTGTAGTAGACATCAAATGACATATGTGGCATATGAAAAATGGCTTATAATTTCAAGCATTAAATATATATAAGCAACTATTATCCTTAAAATTTGTCCTGCTACCCTGGGCTCTTGGATACTTCTTGAAGACAAAGCCCTCCCTTTATTCCCCTTATAAAAAGAAATAGAAAGCAATTATATATAGTCCAAGGTCTCCTAGATATGTTACTGGGTCCAGGCATTGGATATTATGAAGCTACAGACCTCCTATAGATAGACAAGCAACACCCTCACTCAGAGGAACTGGCAGAGGAGAAAGCCCATCACATGAGGAGTTCGGAGGCCTGGCTTGACCTCTCTGAGTTGCCAGTTCCTAACTTTGTAACCTGGGCAAGTCACTTCACATCCCGAGCCCCTCATCTATAAAAGGATGGCTTTGGAGTAGCTGTGAGGTCTCCTAGAATCAGAAGGCATTCCAGAAGTAATCTCACTGAACTTTGAAATTGAGTGAATTGACTTGGAAGGCTCTCAATATTGGTGGCTTTAAATAAATAGTGGATGACCACGACTCCAAGATGCTGTAGAAGGACTCGTGTTTCTGGCATGAGTTGGACCAGGAAGGCCTCTGAGGAACTTTCCAGCTCCAGGATTCTATGAAAATGGAAGCAGAAGTTCTACTACTTCACCAACTTATTGTCAAGATCTATAAAATGTAAGGACACCTTACATTTTACACAGTAAATAAAGCACCAGACCTGGAGTCAGGAAGACCTGAGTTCAGATCTGGCCTCGGTCACTTCCTAGCTGTGTGTGACCCTGGGAAAGTCACTTGACTCTGTTGGCCTGAGTTTCCTCATCATGAGCTGGAGAAGGAAATGACAAATCACCCCCGTATCTTTGCCAATAAAACCCCAAATGGAGTCATGAAAAGTTGGGCACAACTGAGTAGCAATAGCAGCATTTCCAGAATATAAACTTCTTGAGGGCAGAGACCATTTTGGCTTTTTATTCCCAGGACCTAGCACAGTGCCTGGCACATAGTAGGTACTTCATCGATGCTTTTTGGATAATCGATTGATTGCGGGTCCAAAGAGATGCTACAGATCAAACTTTTTAACCATAAAAATGAAATATTAATGTGATTCCTTACTGTTCTCTAGGATTCAGAGCTAAGGGTCAGAAAGTCATCTCTTGCTTAGGCAATAATGTTTAACCCTTAGCTAAGGGAGGTATCCCAGAGCATCTGCATGCAGAGCTTATCCCCAGGTTTTTGAGCAGAATCCTGCTGTGATTTGATAAGCTGTTTCTGTCCAGGAGGCCTGGCAAAGGTCTGATTTCTCAACCTCATTCCACTCCTGTTTCCTTACCTTCCAGAGAACCCAGAAGAGTGCAGGCTAAAATCATCAATAAAAATAATTACAGCTAATCTTCATATACCACAAAGTGCTGGTAGTATTTACGAATATTATCTCATTATGATCCTTGTAACCCTGTGAGGTGAATGCTACCATTATCCCCATTTTACAGGAGAAGAAACTGAGCCTGGGAAAGTGCAAAAGTTACATAGTAAATGTCTGAGGCAGAATTTGAACTCAGGTCATCCTGACTCAAAGTCCAGCACCCTAGCCAGTGACTGTACCACCTAACTGCTCCAAGATCAGGGTTTCTTAACATTTTTTTAATGTCATAGTCCTCCTTGGCAGTCTGGTGACATCTGTGGTCCCCTATACATTGTTGCCTAATTGAAATTTCAATTAGAGGTGAACAAAAATAACGATATAATTTTTTTTCCTGTCCAAGTTCACAGATGCCTTGAGGTAGGTGGACGTAACCCTAGCTCCTTTCTTATAGATGAGAACTAGAATTTGAACTCAGAACAAATTTGATGAGTATTTACACACACACACACACACACACACACACACACACACACACACACACACACACACACACACCACCTTCTGTTTGGCCAGGCCTGTTCCCAGTTCCCACCTTGTACCTCTCCTCTCACTCCCCCTAGCCCTTACCCTTCTTTTTCTGTTACTTGTAGGGAACTTTGCATTTCCCTTTCTATCAACACCAAGACAACCCTGGTACAATGAGCCAATTGCCAGCCTATAGCTGGGATACAACCAAAATGTGACAGGAACACAACTTCTCTGGGCAAAGTCTTAGGGGCATCAACTTTAAAGCAACCCTCTCTCAACTCCAGGCACAATTGCAGCACCTCATACCTCTGAAGTCTTCTACTCTACGTGGCTGGGTGGCATGTTTTTCCCTTAGCCAGCAGGCTAGGGTGAGAGAGGGGAAGGGATTCTGGGATGGGCATCCCACTACCTGAAATGCCATCTGTAGGATGTTTGTAGGCCATTGTGGGAAGCAATTCTTGCCTGGAATGCTTTCCCCTCTCATCTCTACCTCTCCTAGTACTTCAAGGTCTGGCTCAGGTTTTCTATGCTCCTTAAAGCCCTTCCTGAGGAGAGCCAGAAGCAAGACTCTTAAATGGCTTCCTATCACCTGTAGGATCAACTACAAATGTCTTAACCCACCATTTAAAGCACTTCACCACCATTTAAAGCACTTCACAGTCTGGCACCTGCCTTCTTCTGCTGCCTTAGTCTGCATTACTCCCCTTCAAGTAATATCTGTGAAACATGTCATGTACCTTAAACCCCTCTATAAATCACGCCTGAACTATGCCTCGGGTGGGTTTTTTAAGTCGTCCCACCAGCAAGGCATTTCACAAGTTCCTCCTCCCTGTCTAGGGTTCTGACAACCTTCCTTGTCAGGAAGCTTTAGCATTCCCCTGGTCTTCTCCCTACCTGAGACAAAATCAAGACTGTTTGAGCTGGAAGAAACATTAGACCAGAAATATCAGACATGCAATCCACAGTACTCCCGAGTCCTGCCAAATCAGATTAAAATGGAATTGGGAAATATTTAACAAAATATATAAAAATACCATAAAACCCAAAATAATGGGAATGTGTGGTTTTCTGAGTCAATATGGGGCCCATGGGGACCCCTTAAGTATGATCCAGTGGTCCCTGTTTCTATTTGAATTCGACATCAGGGCATTTGAGGACAAACCAGTGACTCTTGATGTGATCTAAGTACTGGATTTCAAGCTGGAAACAATGTTAGACATAATCTAGTCAAACCTCATCCAAGGAGTAGGAAACAGACTGAGAGAAGGGAAGGGAACTGGCTAAGATCATACCAATACAGAGGCAACATGTAACTGAAGCACTAGATTTGGAGTTAGAAGGTCTGGATTCAAATCCTACCTCTGACATTGACTGTGTGACCTTGAATAAATCACTTAACCTCCTAGAGTCCATTTCTCCAAATGTGAGTTGGACTGAACATCACCAGGGTCTTTCTTAGCTCTATATCTGTGATCCAGTGAGGCTGCAGACTTAGGATTGAAACTCAGAACCTCTGATTCTAAATCCATCATTCTTGCCACTCTAAAAAGATGCCCCCTCCATCTTCTCCCAAGTCCCAAAGGAATTGAAGGTGCCTGAGTCTTTGTTCCCTAAATGTCCTCGGCACATAAGTGTGCACTTGAGTAGACATGCCTGGTTTCGAGTTCATGTTTATTTACCCCAAATATATTCATCCACCAACCTACGTAAAACCTCTGCTCCTTTTAAATTGAAGTTGTGTTTTTTCCCCACCTACAGAAATAGCTGCAGAAGTAGGAGGAAGGTTGCACTGGGGGAAAGGGTGTCACCCTAAGAAAACATGCCCCTTATCTGTGATGACAGCGATGAAAGTGAGCCATCACCTCCCTGCTAGAACCACTTCTGACAGGCTGACCTGGCTGATGGGTTGACTTCCTGAAGGTTCTAAGGTCTAAGATGGGCATCCCCCCACCTCCTATGGGGAGATGATGGTAGGTGGCCCCCCATGTCTCTGCAGGAACCAAACCACCTCATATGGGAGCATGCAGCTGTGATCTCTCAGAAGGGTCCTAGAATTTTGATCTGAAAGACACTTTGGAGAGCACATACAGAGCTCCAGGTACTGGCTAGGAAAAGTAATGGGAGGGGAAAGACAGGAAAGGGTCATAGTACAAATCTCCAGGTAGCCAGGAGCATAGGCAGAAGGAGGGTCTTGGGCATGGACCTGTGAGATTATCAGAGCAGGCATGATGTGGAAGTGGAAAGAACTCTGAAAGGAAGCAATGTGATGTTTATGGATATGTCAGCCTTGCCGCTGACATGTACCGACCGATGCCCCCCTCCCAAATGATCTTGGATTTAACTGCTTCGTATATATTTGTGTTTACTCACTTAATATTTATGTCATCTATATTTATATGTGTACTTGTCTCCCCCATTAGAATTGAGCTCTTTGCAAGTAGGGACTGGGGTTCTTAAACAAGAATCATTCTTGATAGTTGTATCTAGTACCTTGCACATAGTAGGCACTTAGTAAATGCTTCTTGATCGTGTGATCGATTGATAATGTGATTGTGGGAGAATCACTTCCCCTCTCATTCCAGGTAACTGTAAGACTCCAAGTTATGAACAGGTGCAAGTTTTTTATCAGGGGTTCCCTCTATTGATGAAGGCATGGGCAGGGCCATGTACAAAAAGCTCTGGACTTGAGTCCTAGTTCAGCTACTGTGTGATGTTGGATTGACTACTTAATATATCTAAACTTTGTATCTGTTGTTGTTGAATCATCTCAGTAGTGTCTGACTCTTGGTAACCCCATTTGCAGTTTTCTTGGCATAGATACTGGCGTGGTTTGCCATTTCCTTCTCCAGCTCATTTTATAGATGAGAAACTGAAGCAAATAGGGTTAAGTGACTTGCCCAGGATCACAGTCAGTAAATGAATCTCATCTAATCTTCTTACCTTTTCATCTGTAAAAATGTTCTTTGGGGTTGTGTGAGCAACAAATGAGTTCCTATATGTGAAAGGGCTGAAATGGGACTATTATTTTAAAGGGGAGGAAACTGAGGCAGGAGGAAGTTCTTTGGTTTGCCCAAGGTCACAGATCTAGTAAGTAACTGGAGCTTGAATTAGATTCCAGGTCCCCTGACTCCTACATCAGTGCTTGTAGTCCAAATCACCTGCTCTTGGACTCTGTTTCCTCTCAGGGCTCTGTCACCAATCCTCACCTAGGAGAATTGAGTCTAGAGTAGAAAGAAAAGATGTCATGGGAAAATGCCCTCCAAAGCCCTGGGTTTGACCCCTAGATCTGCCACTTGGTAACTTTTGTGACCTTGGCCAAGTTATTTCCCTTCTCTGAGTCTCAGTTTCTTTCTCTGTAAGATAAGTTGAACTAGAGGATTTCTAAGATCTCTTCCAGCTTTATATTTGTATCATATATATACATGTATATATATGTATGTGTATATGTATGCATATATATGCATATATACATATGCTTTTCACGTACATGTTCTTAGAATAGGGACTCCTTGAGGACCCACACTATTTTTCCTTTTTATTGGTATCCCCAACCTTTAGCACTGTGTCCAGCACACAGTAAGCACTTAAATAGTAACCCTTTAAATACTTACACTTTACAGATTAGGAAATGGGGGTCAAAAGAGTTTAAGGGACCTACCTCACATACTATATAGTGTAGTTGGGTTTCGAACTCATGTTTCCTGACTCAAAACCCAATGCTCTTTTCAGTTCCATTATACTGACCCCAAAGGAGAATTTCAAAGCAAACCAGGACTTTGATGCATCCTGAAGATTACTTGCCTGGGCCAGCCCCAATTTACTCATGTTGTGAGACTGTCAGATCAAGGCCCCAGAAAGGGAAGCACAGATCCTGCTCATTCCGTTATCCTTGGCTCTAAGGCAGCCTCCCTTGGAGGATAAGACATCGTCTAGGGAACCAGGGGGAAACTTCTCCTGTTTCAACTTTTCTAAGTCAGAGCAAAATAACACTAACCTAAATCCTTGAAGCATTTCCCTTGCTGGGAATATGTCCAGCCTACTCCAGGAGAATGGGGGTGCCATGTGTTACCTTAATATCTTTAGGACACATAGATAGAGAAAGAGTTTCTCAAGAATACCAGGGTTTCGTTCAGGGGGATGGACCTTCCCCCCAAAAGATGCTTGCTTCTGTACCCTGGGAACTTTGGGGAAAACAATATGGGATCCTGCTGAATCCACAACACCAAGGTCACTTGGATCCACTTTCAGAGCCAACCTTGGGACCGCATCCAAATCCTACCAGTTTAATAGATCCTGCCTGTGAAAGACCTAAAACCTTGATAAATAACCACCTTCTACCACTATCTCCTAAATCATGACTGCCATCATGAATGTCTGGTGTCTCCACATATCCATCACTTCTCCCATCTCAGATCACAGCAACAACTGTGAGTTTGCAATAATATTTACAAGGGAAGAGAAAAGTTTGCTAGCCTATACAAAATGATATAATGATATACAAATCCCAGAGTCTCAAACAAGGACGTCCTACCTTTTCCAAGTTAGACTCACTCCAACTTTATCCCATGCTAAGCCCCTACCAAACAAATGGCATATTAATCAGGTTCTAATTAGGAGTCAGCATAAACAGTTCAATTCCACCAATGTGGAGAATGATGGAGGGGAAGAATGAACACTAAGTGCATAATAAGTACATAATTCACAGCCAGATATCATAGGGGCTTTAAATGTCCAGCTGAAGAACTTGTATTTTACCCTAGGGGCAATAGGAAAACATGGGTATTTCTTGAATAGGGGAGTGACATGGCTAGATTTGTGTTTTAGGAAGAGTCCAGCTGTCATGTTCCATGAGTCTGTAAATGGTGAATCCAGAGACGGAAGGAGCACAGCGTCTCAGTGGACATCCCCTCTCTCACCTAGGTAAAGGTCTTCCCCATGCACCTCCATGGGATTGGAGGTCACTCAAGGAGATTTCCCTTCCTAAGAATCCATGAAAAGCAGTGGGAGCGGTCACTGAATTCAAGGTCAGAAGCCCTGGGTTTGAATTCTGGCTTTGCTACTTGTTGCCCTGTGACTTTTGAGTTGAGTCGTTAACCATCTGGGTCTCAGTTTCTTCTTCTGTAAAAATGAAGGTGTTAGACTAGAAGCAGCATGACCCGCAGGAAATAATTCTGGATTTGGAATGACCAAGAATGAAATTCAAATTTCAGCTCTGTCTCCCTATTATCTGAGTGACACTGGAAAAGTTGCAATACCTTCCTAGGCCTAGATGATAGACAGGATAGATCACTGGACCTGGGGTCAGGAAGATGTGTCTCAGTCTGGTCTCAGACTTAATAGCTTTGTGACCCTGAACAAGTCACTTTAACCAATGCCTGCCTCAGTTTCCCCATCTGTAAAATGGGGGTGATCATAATAGCACCTATCCCCTTCAGGGTTATTGTGAGGATCAAATGGGATATTTGTAAAGCACTTTGCAAACCTTAAATTATAACAATAATTATAACTAAGCAAAATGAAGGAGTTCTGCCTACATGACATAAAGGGACTGTTTTCCCTCTAGACCTGTGGTCCTGTGGTCCTGTGCTTGGATTCTCCTTAAGGTCCCTTCCAGCTCTAAACCTCATGATCTTAACCCAGTACTGACATTCAGCCCCCCCTCCCCAGAAGCTCACTCCAAGTTGAAGTGTTGGGACCTCAGGGTCTCCACACAGTTCATTCATGGGACAAGGGTTAGGAGAGAAATCTAACCAGAAGGAGAAACTGCTTGTATTCATTTTCCTGCTCTCCAGGAACATGGGGATAATTAATTATCATGACAGCATCAGTGGTAACAACAACCCAGCTTCTCCCCCTCGTCACTTCTCCCAGAGAAGTTCACAGAATTCAGACTCGGCCTTCCACTTGCATCCTGCCCTTAGTTCTAGAGGAAAGCTAGGGCGCTGCATTGGCGGGATGAGGAGTCCTAGCTCTGGGCCCCGCTAAGGCCTGGCCCGTGGACCAGTGGGGAAGAATGAGAATGACTGAAGAAATAGCCCTGGCTTCCACACCTTCCTTCTAATAACACTTTCCTTCTCTTTCAGGGATGGCCAGGAGGCAGTGATGAATGAACTGGAGCCGGGTCAGAGGAAGACAAGGAACAATAACTTCCCTCGGTGAAGGACACGACTCCCGCCCACCTACACTGCTTATCCCAGAATAGCATGCTCTCCCCCAGAGGAAGGTCCCCTGGCCCACCCATGGGCCACTGATCAGGCCGTTAGTGACCTGCAGGAAGAAGAGGAGGAAGGAGCGTCAGCGCAGAAGCCGGCAGGCTTCCTCCCTGAAGTCCCAACATGTGGCTCCTCCTGGTTTACCTCTTACTGGCCTGGGTAGCAGGGGCTGCTGCTGCTGTGCCTGTGGTGCCCTGGAGGGTACCATGCCCACCACAGTGCACCTGCCAGATCCGGCCCTGGTATACACCCCGCTCCGTGTACCGGGAGGCTACCACAGTGGACTGCAATGACCTATTCTTATCCTGCGTGCCCCCAGGACTGCCCAGCGGTACTCAGACCCTCCTTCTGCAGAGTAACAATATTGCTCGGGTGGAGCAGAGTGAGCTTGACTACCTGGTCAACCTGACGGAGCTTGATTTGTCCCAAAACAGCTTCTCCGATGCCCGTGACTTTGGCCTTCGTGCCCTGCCCCAGCTATTGAGCCTTCACTTGGAGGAGAACCAGCTGACTCAGCTGGAGGACAACAGCTTCATGGGGCTAGCAAACCTTCAAGAGCTTTATCTCAACCACAACCAGCTCCGCAGAATCTCTCCTGGAGCCTTTGCGGGGCTGGGCAACCTTCTGCGACTCCACCTCAACTCCAACCTGCTGCAGGCTGTCGACAGTCGATGGTTCCAGGTACTGCCAAGCCTAGAGGTCCTTATGATCGGGGGCAACAAGGTGGATGCTATCTTGGACATGAATTTCCGGCCTCTGGCCAACCTGCGCAGCCTGGTACTGGCAGGCATGAACTTGCAGGAGATCTCCGACTATGCCCTGGAGGGTCTGCGGAGCCTAGAGAGCCTTTCTTTCTATGACAACAAACTGGCCCGGGTGCCTAAGAGGGCGCTGGAGCATGTGCCTGGGCTCAAGTTCCTGGACCTGAATAAGAACCCACTGCAGAGGGTGGGGCCAGGTGACTTCACCAACATGTTGCACCTTAAAGAGCTCGGGCTGAACAACATGGAGGAGCTGGTCTCCATAGACAAATTTGCCCTGGTCAACCTCCCCGAGCTCACCAAGCTGGACATCACCAATAACCCCCGGCTTTCCTTTGTCCACCCCCGCGCCTTCCGCCACCTGCCCCAGATGGAAACCCTCATGCTCAACAACAATGCCCTTAGTGCCTTGCACCAGCAGACAGTGGAGTCCCTGCCCAATCTGCAGGAAATCGGTCTCCACGGCAACCCCATCCGCTGTGACTGTGTCATCCGTTGGGCCAACACCACGGACACCCACGTCCGCTTCATCGAGCCGCAGTCCACGTTGTGTGCTGAGCCGCCCGATCTCCAGCACTGCCCTGTCCGCGACGTGCCCTTCCGGGAGATGACCAACCATTGCCTGCCCCTCATCTCTCCCCGGAGCTTTCCCCCGAGCCTTCAGGTGGCCAGTGGGGGGAACCTGGCCCTCCACTGCCGGGCCCTGGCTGAGCCAGAGCCTGAAATATACTGGGTGACTCCAGCCGGGGTGCGGCTCACTGCTGCTGGGGCTGGTGGAAGGTATCGGGTATACCCGGAGGGAACACTGGAAATCCGAGAGGTTACTGAAGGTGAGGCTGGACTCTATACCTGTGTGGCCCAGAACCTGATGGGGGCTGACACCAAATCGGTCAGCCTGGCTGTTGGCAGCTCCCTCCCCAGAGGCAGTGACCAGGAGCGGGAGCTGGAACTGAGGGTTCAGGAAGTCTACCCGTATCATATCCTGCTTCGCTGGGAGCCCCTCCCCAACACCATCTCCACCAACCTCACCTGGTCCAGCTCCTCTTCCCTCCGAGGGCCAGGAACCACCGCCCTTGCCCGCCTGCCTGGGGGTACCCACAGCTACAATATCACCCGCCTCCTCCAAGCCACTGAGTACTGGGCCTGCCTGCAGCTGGCCTTTGCTGATGCTCATACCCAGGTGGCCTGCATCTGGGCTAGGACTAAGGAAGCCAGCCCCCACCACGGGGCTCTGGGGAGCCATCTAGGGGTTCTTGCCGCCTTGGGGCTCACGGCCCTATTGCTATCTGCTGGGCTGGCCATTCACTGCGGCCTTTGCCCTACTAAACCAAGTGGGCAGGTGGAGGAAAAACCTCTCCTCCCATCCTGGGCTCCTTGGGGCTGGAGCACCCCTTCTGTTCGAGTGGTATCACCCCCCTTTGTCAAGCATTGGAATCCAGGGAGGGAGCCCACAAAACTTGCAGAAGGGGAGATGGTTGCACCAGTAATACTCCATGATTCCTGAAGTTCATCTTATTCTTGGGGGTAGAGGAATAACTAAGACTATTTTTTACCAAAAGGGAAGAGGCCTGGACCAGAGATCCCACTGTAAAGGTGACACAGACCCACACCCTTATGGCATGGCAGCTGGACATGGACGGCCTGGACCCCCTCAGTCTCCTGCCCCTCAAAACACTGCCACCGGTCCTCTGTGGGACCTCCCTGCTGCCTTTATGAGGACACTTCCCAGGAGCAGGAAGCGCTCTGGCTATTAACCTTTCCCCCCAACCCCATCCCAGCCTGTTACCCCATTTATCTGGGAACCCTGTTAGACTCAGTTCGCATCCAAGGCCCTTGGTCCTATCCCATGCCCTCGAGGGAGCCTAGCCTTTCTTTTCTCCTCTGTGTACAGTTTCACTTGCCTGCTCTTCTCCCTCCTAGCCCTAGCTAGGGCCAGTATCCCCTTCTGCCCCCGTGGAGCTCTCTCCGAAGGGGAAGGGAATGCCTTGCATCTAGGGGACATGTAGAGTGCACTGTGGGGGACCCTTATCTCCCAGATGCCAGTGGGACTAGGTCACTGTGGAGCTGACTCTGCAAACAGCTTTGTACCTTTGTGGAGAAACATGACACTTTCTCCCATTTCTCCAATTCACTCTCTTCTTCTGATTCGACAGGGGGAGGAAGAAGGGAAGGAAGGAAGGAAGGGAGGAAGGAAGGAAGGAAGGAAGGAAGGAAGGAAGGAAGGAAGGAAGGAAGGAAGGAAGGAAGGAAGGAAGGAAGGAAGGGTGAAGAGAGAAAAAAGGAATGGGAGGGAGGAAGAAAGAAAAAAGAAAGAAGAGAGAAAGAAAGGGGAGAGAAAATCCTTTGTGTATAGCGAGATAATTCCCTGTTCAGAAATCACCTCTTCAAAACCAGGACAGAGAAGGCTGAGATGGGACAGGGAGGAAGGAATGGAGATAGCAGGATTGGTTTTTCATTTCAGTTTCCCAGATCTGATACTCTGAACACCTCTGTTCACCTGCCAGTAAACCCTGCTAGATCTCTGGAAAGGTACAAGTGCTTTTAGCTCCTGGGGGACAGTACAGGGAGAGGGAAAGCCTGACCCAAGAAGAGATGGGGAGAGAACGCAAAGCTGAGAGACAGAGATGGGGTAAGAGACAGAGGAAATTTCCATCATTAAACATTGTCACCCCTTCTTCTCTGATAAGCAATTAACATTGCAAATGCAACATCCCACTGCATGGGAAGCATTTCCCAGCCTGTTCCTAATTAAGCCAACCTGAGAACCCAGAAGAGACTGGCAAACTGTAAAACAATCAGCAGTTTGGCTCTGGGAGGGGCAGGGGTAGCTGGTGGGATGGGAGGTTGGGCAAGGGTAAGGATGTGGGATGAGGAAATGGCTGCAATTATCTTTCCATTCAGTTTCTTGTATTGTTTGTAATGAGCCCAACTTGCTTCTTGGTATTTTTATTTATCTGATTGACTTCTTAGGACCAAATGTGAACAGGAACATTTGTTGATAACCCACTATTTTAATAGCAGTGTCAATAAAGCAGGGGAAGGGGGCTGCCGTGGACCCCAGTGAAAAGACCATGTCAGGGTGGGAGGCAGTCGTGAATATTACTTCTCTCCCCAGGTGGGGTAAAAGAGGGCCTGGTATTCTTGAGTCTGAAAGGAAAAAATACTGAAATTGAATCTCTCCAGATATCTGCAGTTTCCAGCATGGGAAAATTTCTCATAAACAGGCCTTCCAGCCCATTGGGTAACCCAGGGAGGACAAATAGGCTACTGTACAGGGCCTGGGACCCCTACTGTTCTTTTCCTCCTGTCTTAACCCTGCATACACTGAGTTTCAGAAAGCTCTCGATCGTCCTCTGGAGGAGATCCCTTCTCCTTTCCCTCCTCATGCTCTCTGTTACTGGAATTACAACAGACTGGGGACCATCAGTGCTGAGAAAAAGGATTGGGGACAGGGTAGGCACTGAGAGGGAGCATGTTTGAGGTTCCCCCTCTGAACTTAAGGGGCTGTCCCTGCACCTTTGCACAGGAATACAGATCATTGACTGCTCTGCTTCCTTGGGACATCAATCTTTTAAATGGTTTTTCACAGGAGAACTTCCACAGAATGGAAGGACATCTAGCACTGAGACCATTCAGGGCTGGGAAAAGGATTGAATCGGTCCTACTCACTTTTTCCTTCAGTGAACTTTTGAACCTCTTTTTCCATTTGGCTAATTTTGTTTTTGAAAGCATTCTTTTCCTCATTGGCTTTTTGAACCTCTTTTGCCAATTGAGTGAGCCTATTTTTCAAGGTGTTATTTTCTTCAGCATTTTTTGGGGTCTCCTTTAGCAAGGTATTGACCCGTTTTTCATGCTTTTCTTGCATCTCTCATTTCCCTTCCCAGTTTTTCCTCCACCTGTCTAACTTGATTTTCAAAATTCTTTCTGAGCTCTTCCATGGCCTGAGCCCATTGGATATCTATTTCAGGTGTTTGGGGTACAGAGGCCTTGACTTCTATGTCTTTCCCTGATGGTAAGCATTGATTCTCCTCATCAGAAATGAAAGGAGGAAGGATCATCTCTTCCCCAAGAAAGTAGCTCTCTATGGTCTTATTTTGCTTCCTTTTTCTGGGCATTTTCCCAGCGAGTTACTTGACTTCTGAGATTCCTCTCCACCCCTGCCTAGATCTGCCCAGCTAGTGCTTGAGGTCTGAGATTCAAATGCTGCTTCCCAGCCTCAGGGCTTTCCACAGCGGGTGCAGCTTTTATTCAATGTGAGCTTAAGTTCTGGTGCTTGGGTGGGGGCAGGGCCACCTCCCAGGCTCAGTTCCCTCAGGGGGTTTATGCAGAGACCTTCGGTAATGGCCCTGAGCTCCTGCCTGCTCTGGGAGTCTGAGGCCGCTGCTGCCTCTGCCACTGCCTCCCAAGGGGGCCCGAGCCACGGAGATACCCCGCTCCTCTCTCGGCCAGCCCAGAAGTCTCTCTCACTGACCTGTAGCGCCTGTGGGTAGAGGGACCTTCGTGGCCGCTGGAGATTCCGTCCCTGAAGCCTGCTCAGATCTGCTCCTCTGGGGCCACGTGGCCAGGGCAGCAGAGGGGTTGGCTCCGCTGTCCGGAGCACGACGGACCCCTGGGGATGGCTTTCCAGGGCTCCCTGGAACAGAAATCTCTTCCGCTGTGTTTCTGCGCGGCTTGCAGTGCTCCAGAATTTGTGGGGAGTTCTTTTTACAGGAAATTTATGGGCTGTGGATTCAGAGCTAGCATACGTGAGTCTTTCTACTCCGCCATCTTGGCTCCTCCCCCTCACTTTTTCCTAAGGGGGGAGGAAAGGAGGAACAAAGCAGAGATTTCCCACAACATGGGGAGGTAGAACCAGAGACTTCCATCACCCCCTTTTCCCTCCCAACCAAGCAATTATCTCATGGTTACTAAATGTTATGAAGAATCAATAAGCCATCCCTCTGAAGCCATGGAGTCCTTAAAACGCACTTACCTAGTCCCAACACTGTCCCAAAACCTCTTGGCCAGTCTAGGATTGGTGAAGAAACCAATCAGGTACAAATTAGAGAACCTAAGATTTATGAGGCCAATCTGCTCTGTGGTTGAACCAGGCAACAGAGCATTAGAATGAGTTCATGAAGTCCTGAGTCCCCCAAAACTAAGCATTGGTTCTTCCATTGCTGTTTTCTCTCCATTCTCCCCTCACTTGGGCCATAAGAAGATGGGCACCTGAAGAAAACAGAATCTAACCCTAGGAGATGGAGTTCCAGGTATTCTAGTCTCTAAGGATCCTGGTTTTTTTCTTCCATCTTGCTACTTGGGGATGAGGAAAAGATAAAAATATGGCAAATTAATAAACATTCTGAAAATTACTCATCCATCCTACCTTCCAAAAAACAAAGTTTTAAGTGATTCAGCCATTCTCTCAACCAATGCCTATGGGTAAACAGCTGCCTTGGAGAAGGGAGCTGGGGTCAGTGTAAGAATGGCTAGAAATCCCATTTATCTTTCATAGACCAAAAATGGGAACTCAGAACACCAACCAAGGTGCCACATCTATTGGGGAAAGAAAGGGTGAAAGGCAGATTGATTTTCCCCATTGTTCATAGTCTGCCTCTTTTCTCTGAATGATTGATGAAGTGACCTTTTCCACTAGCTGCTCAGCAAGGAAAGTTTGGATTGGGATACTCCTTTTTTTATAGAAGTAGGGATGGAATATCCAGGGTCCTGGAGAAGCAATGCTGAGAAAGGTTTGTTTGCACTTCATCAACTTATCTCTACCTGTTTTCTAACTGTCTGAGGCAGTAGAGCTATGAGCCAAGTTTCTGTCCTATTTTATTCTATCACCAGCCAAAGAAACTGGAGGAATCACTCCATCTTATCTCTGGCTACCAAACTACCTGTCCACCATTAGAAGCCTAATTTTGATATAAAGGCTTAGGCTCTGGAAGAGGTATTTTTCCAGAAAGGGCTGCTGCCTCCTCATTAGGGGTAGTCACTAATTGGACTTCTTCTGGAATGAACCAACTCCCACCACCGCATCAGCCACCCTATCCTCAGGAACCAAAGAGAAAGAGAGAGACTATAGATCAGTAAGAAGAAAGGAAAATGCCCAGTGTCAGTCCAGAGCCATACTAGAGGTATAAGGAACAGAATTCAAATGAAGCCTTTCACTGTGATTAGAGGTTGGGAATGAGGGGAATGGGAAAGGGTACTGCTTAGATAAAGACCCCTCTACTCTTCCATCTCCATCATCTCCTTCCAGCCGTACCCCTCCAGCCCCTCCTACTACATCACTGCCAATATCTGTGTGATAATAACTTGTAGAAATACTGTGAGGTGGGTAGTACCAATATTAGCCCTATTTCCTCATTAGATGAGGAAACAGAAGCTAAGTGACTCGACCAAAATCACACAGCTGAGCTCAAGCACAGATCTTCTGACATTTTCATGCTCTTTGCAACATTTTGTCCAGCTCAGTACCTATGTGAGGTACTGAAGGAGACATTAAATCTATGGAGGGATGGAGCCCCTAACCTCTAGGCAATTTCTCACTTCAGTTCTCAGAAGCCCCTCACCAATTTCTCTAGTCTACAGTGTATTGGAACTATTACCTTTCAGAGTAGGTGGCTTTCCAAGAACCAAAGTTTCACCTCCCCCTCATTTCCCAGCACAGTTTTGAGACTATTATCTGGTCTGCCAGAATCTGAAATTTGAAGCACCAACCCAGAGAACACAACCATAGACTGATCTTATCCACATATGAACCAGAGACAAGTAGAGTCTTGTGAGGAGGAAGGGGACAACTTGAACCTAGAGAGAAAGCTCCCAAAACAGGGTATCACCATTTAATATCATCATTGAACTTGGAGCAAGAAGAGACCTCAAGAGTGAGGAAATGGATAAGCACCAACATAGGCAGAAGGAAAAGAAAGGGAAGGAAAATGAGGCAGCATTTATGGAGTGTCTACTATGTGCCAGACATTGTGCTAAGTGACCCAAAAGGCCCCTAGACCTTGGCCCTGAGTCACTGGGATGGAATTTCAAATTAAAGTACATTAAGGAAAAGGGAGAACATCCCATGTGCTAAGTGACCCAAAAGGCCCCTAGACCTTGGCCCTGAGTCACTGGGATGGAATTTCAAATTAAAGTACATTAAGGAAAAGGGAGAACATCCCAGTAGGCTGGCTCCAATGACAACACAGATGTCATGACTGTATTTATCCCTTCCATATCACAACCTTCCCCACCGTGGTTTAGATATATCATGGGTCAGCATAAGAAATTAAATGGAAATTTGGGGAAAGCTTTGCAGAAGCCATAGATGACACACAAAAGCCAGCAGACAACACAGAGAATGTTTAGAAACTCAGAAATGCATAAAATATATGTATAGTATTGTATAATATCAATATATTTTATCATTTAACACCATAAACCTACCCAAATTTTACACTAAGATGCTATAAACACCCCATAAAAGAAAAATTCAGACTTCTCCTATGGTACGAAGCAAAGGCCAAGCATTTTTACAAGGATTTTCCAAGTCAAGGGGGTGCTGTGCCCCAACCCCTGTGACATCAAAAGGATAATTGATCTGTGTGTGGTGACAGAAGCTACCAAGGACTCCTCCAGAGAGCAACATCCATCTGAAGCTCTAAGCATTCTGGATATAGTGAATTGATTAGTGAAGGGACACTCTCTTTGCATCTAGATTCAAAAGAGATAATTCCAATACTTCATGGGATCATAGACCTACAGTTGAAAGAGATCTAAGATGTCCAATAGCCCCTTCATTTTACAGACAAGGAAATAGGCTTAAAGAAGTTAAGTCATACAAAGATACAAATAATCAGTAACAAAGTCAACCTAGGTCTTCTGATTTCAAAACCCAGCATGTTTTCCACCAAGCCAAACTGCCTCATTTCAGAAAATCATTATGAAGAATTCCTCTACCAGTGCAGATGGTCTGTGTACCAGTGCTCCATGCCTTAGTAACTAATCTTCATGAGTTACCAAAATGTTGATCACCTATTGGTCAACCTTCTAGTAATGAACTTAGCTAGCCTGAGCTGCAGACCTTGATGAGACATCTTGGAGTTTACTTGCTTTGCTACTGAGAACCTGGGGGTTCTTTCCATGCCACAATGAACTATTGGAGATGGATCTAAGCAGAGAATTTTTCTAAAGCCAGGGGTAGGATGGGAGAAATAAAACAGTCTCAGAGTTTTCATCTGCAATATTAATGCCCAGCCAGTCCTAGAAATGTTAGCCCATTAGTCTCTTCAAATCCCCACCCCCACTAGTTCCCTTGCAGCTCTTAGCCCCCTCACTGACCACATCAGAGTCCACTCAACAGGTTAACATCAAGTACCAGCTGTGTGCCTAGCATTGTGCTAGCTGCTGCAAGGGATAAAAAGAGAGGACATGCTCTTTCATGATCTCTGAGAATTTATCACTCTACTTCTTTTGGAGACCTCTTGCCCGCCCCATCCGTTTTTCAGCAGATTATTGGTGCATCCTCAGGGAATGCGCTGCTAGGAGATGCATCTTCAAACTGATGCTTCTCTCCCCCTTTGCCATGTACACAGCATCGTGGATGATATCTTCATCTTTGTTTCATGGCCTTCAGTTCCCAAGCACCATCTGCCAGAATCTATTTTAAGCACCTGATAAAACTGTTTTGGAATCAATCCTGGGGTGTGCCACCCTTTATTACCCTTAGGGTACGAGCACCTGGGGCCCCAGAAGGAATTCCTATCTGATCCAAAAAGAAGAGAAAGAAAGATATCTTTGGCCTGAGCTTCCCAGGGACCTCTGACTATGGATAACACCAATCAGAGGTATAAAAGGGCGGGACACACAGACTTGGGGTTCACCTCTAGGGCCTTCTATGAACCACCTCTCCCAAGGCTTCTTTTTCTTCCTCTCTACCCCAAATCCAGACTTAACCAAATTCAAGCACCTACGGACTAGACTGTGAGTAAGAAAAATGTTAAGCCACTACTCTGCTTCCTAATTCAGGGCTTCCTTCAATATTTTTTTTTAAATTCTGTAATACTACAAAATTCCATGATTTCCCCCACTACAGAAAATGTCACCCCCTTCACACCTTAGTCAAATGTTTTTATGAGTTTCTTGGACTAAAAAAAAATTCAGTTGTTAATTAATCTGATGATTAACTTCTCCATATGTATTTATCAATAAGGACTTCTGCTTTAGTACTGCATACACCTCCTTCTCCATTAATGGAGTCTTCTGCTTTAGACCCATGCATTCAGTCCAACTGAGTTCAGTCTTGGGATACTGTGAACTCTAATGATAAGGGTTCCTTCTCATTTTATTTGGCTTGTTAAACCCCACCCCATCTCACCAGGGACAAATTGTTTAAAGTTCTGGCTTAGTGGCTCATGTCTAGGTTCTCCCCAAAGTGAGGAATAGAGGGGGTACTCAATTTGCATTATGAATTGACTATGGGACAGATATTTATTTCTCACACACAAAATACTAAAAGGTACAAAAAATTCATGGCAAATACTAACAGAATAACTTAAAACAGGATTTAGTGACAACTTTTAGTTAGCTGATCTTCATCAAAACTTTATTAAAACATAAAGTAGTTTGTAAACTTATTGATTAAGCATTCCACATTTTACCATGGCTCTTCATTGTCTAAACAACTCCTGGTCTATGTCATCTGGCAAAATAGGTCAGTCTCAGACCGATCCTCTTGTTGGTAGTTGCCTCCTCCAAGAGCACTTGTGTAGTTTCTTGGGACTCCTCCCTTTACCCCCCAAGAGCTTCAATGAAAAAGATTAAGCACCCCAGATACCTTGAGCTTACAAGGTCATTTCCAAGGCTAGATAAATCTATCTTGAGACAGATACTTGTTTACCTAAGATGAGGAAAGAACACAAAAGAGGCACCCTATTATCCAGGCTCAGACTTGCCTAAGCAGGATATTTGCTTTAGATGCCATGTGTTCACAGACACATGGTAGCTGGAGTGAAGAAGTAGGGCAAGCCATCCTTCCCTACCCTTGTGAAAAAGTGTGTAAAATAATACTGACATGGTATGAAGTCAGAAGAGAACATGGAGGGGAAAGTCACTTCCTTTTAAATATCCACCAAGTCATCAGGTCTTCCCACTCATTAGCCAATAAGATGACCACCTTGTCATGTCAAAGTGCCAAGCCTCCTCAGTGTTGAGTCACATACATGTAGTCAGCCAGAATTAGAAAGGATAGCTTTGTGCACATTCAGAGATAACCTTTTTTATAAGTTAATCCTTAGTAACATCATCTGTCCCTGAGCCACATTCAAAACCTTCCTGTCTTTGTAGGACTTACCAGAGCATAAGCTCTACTGAAATTACTTTAGAAAACCTAAAATCATCTCCATACAATGATGTCAGAGACATTGGCATAGGACTTTAATGGAAGCTTTCAGGGTTTAGCAAAATTTTTTACTCCTGTGAACTTGTGTAGACTCATCAAAGTACAGATACCAGGTCACAACCAGAGAAAGAGATATTCTATTTCTAATAGCCCTCTATCCATCAACATTCCCCAATTACATTATATCATTAATCATTATTAATTATATTGTTATTAATTAATATAATTGTGTTATTAATTAATAATGATTAATTAACCAATATAACCTAAGTTCCTTAAGGTCAGAAACTGTTCCATTTTTCTTTGTTTTTTCTTTGCTTAATAAATGCTTATTGACTGATTGAATGGAATCCTAATCAGAAAGCATTTATTGAGTTCATACATTTATTGTATGCTGTAGAGCTGTGACAACGGAGGACTGGACCTGGAGGCAGGAAGACCTGAGTTCTAACCCAACCTCGGACACTGGCTCTATGATCTTGGACAGGTCACTTAGCCTATGCTTACCTCAGTTTCCTCAACTGTAAAATGGGCGTAATAATAGCACTTGAGGATCAAATGAGATAATATTTATTAAGTGTTCAGCACAGCGCCTGACATATAGTAAATGTTTAACAAATGTTTATTCCCTTTCCCCCCCTTCATCCAACAAGTATTTGTTAGGTGTCTACTATGTACAAGCTACTGGATTAAGAGCTCTGGAGAATAGAAAAATGAGTAAGATGTTGTCCCTGACCTAAAGAAGCTTATAATATAATGGGCGGGAGGGTAAAAAAAGGATCCTATAGGTCCTCTAGACCAAATTCCCATCCGGTATAAGATTCCTTTTCTACATAATTGCTGGCAAGTGGTGGGACTTCCAGCCTCTGCTTCAATAATTCTGATGAACAAGAATCTACTTCCTTCAGCACCCATTTACAAGGATCACACTAGGGAGAACTACTCAGTTCAATTTAAAGGACAGCTTTTCAGTGGCTATTTTCTGCAGAGCACAGTACTAAGCATGAGGATACAGTCACATAAAAGTCTCTGCTCTTAGGGAGCCCTCATGCTACTGGTTAACCTGGTTGGCCTACAAACTATCATTGGGCAGTTCTAATGTTGGAATATTTTCCTTCACGGGGTAGCACAGATACAACCTAGTTCCTGATCTCATGGAGTTTATAAGGCTACTAGAATGTGTCCCCTACATAAATAACTATGAGCACAATCCAGTAGAAAGAAGACTGAGTTTGGAGTAAGAAGACGGGGTTTTGAATCACAGGTCTATTATTAGACCTTAGTAGGCTAGGGTAAAATCCTTAACCCCCCTGGACCTCGGTTCCCTCATCTGTAAAATGAGAGGGTTGCACTAGGTGGTCTCTAGGATTGCTCTACATCTAGGGCCCTACAATCCCTCATAAGCGTGTCAGAATTATGTAAAACCAAGTGGAACATGAAGTGTAAGGAGATCCAAAACACTACCTTTCCCATGAGCTCCAGAGAACCCAGCTTCTCAGGCTGGAGACGGAATCTATTTGGATAAAAATAAAATATACATGGGTAATGAAAAATGCAAGGGACCCTTTTCCTTACACCTGGGAAGAGGAATCTTCTTCATTGCTTCCTCCCTTTAATAGGAAGTTGCTTGACCAAACAGACAGACTGCTAGGATTCCTGGATTCAGATCCTGTTTCCAGCATTCACTGAGTGGCCATGGACAAGTCATTTAACTTCTCCGAGATTCTGTTTCCTCATATGAAGCTAATACCTACAGGTTTGTTTTTTCTTCATAGTATTATGGTAAGGATCAAATTCCATAATACATGCAAAGTGCTTGGTAATCTTTGAAAGGAATGTGCAAATGCCAGCTTTTATTGTGAAGGACAAAGGAAGGAATGGGGGTGGAGGGATTTCTGCAGGGGTCATCTTTTCTATTAGATCTCCTATTAGAAGATCATTCAACAACAGTCATTTTATTAGGTGGTCACTATGTGCCAAGCAGTTTGCTAGGTAAATGTACAAATGCAAATGGGAGACAGTTCCTCCCTTCAAGAAGTTCATGCTGTGCTGGGGGAAATTACTTCACAAGTGAGTCGACAGGAGATACATATGAAATAAATGCACAGTGACTTGGGGGACTGGGAAGTATGGACACCAACAATTTCCATGAACAGAATGTATTCTGGATGCAGGAGATAATTGGGGAGAGGAAGACAGTGATGTTAGGGTAAGGAGACATAGGGCAGAGCATGAGGCCTGGGCAAATTTTACTGTGTTCTTCTCCACTTCAACATTTTAATTCAGATGAAATTAACTTAAGATGAACACCAAGGGAAAACTTGGAAGGAAAAACATATAGCCAAAGTAGGGAAAGAGAATTAGTCCTATATACTTGATCAAGTGATAATGGAAATTTAGAATTCACCTCACATATATGAGTTTAAGGTATATGACTGGATTACCATCTACTTCTTTTGGGGACCGCCACGTGCACCTATATGAGATGGTAACAGCCCTGTTTAGCCATCAGCAAGGGGATAGGAATAGGAATAGGACGGTAGTGGGGAAGCAATCCCAAAGAAAGGGGCTTGATCTCCTATGCTGTAGGTGGGGGGAGCCCATCTCATTGGTTTCCTTCCATTTCCTAATTCCTCCCAGAAAGCAGGAGGTGAATGATGCTGCCCTTTTGGATGAGGGGCTTTTCCAAGATCTTCCAGCCCTATATCAGAGGAAAGGTCAATCTGGAATCTAGGGCTTCTAGGCCAGCTGGGCAGGTCCTGTGCTCCTGTCCTCCCAGAGGCTTCCTTCTCAAGGTCTCCATTTCTAATCTGAACTCATTCAACCTCCGGATGAGTCATGCCCTCCAGCTGGCCTGGGTGGTAACAGCGAAAATTAGGGTTTTCAAGGAAGTGAGTAAAACAAACGCTGGGGAGGGCCGCCCCCCAAATTATAGCTCCTGCTGCTGGCAAAATTGATGTCATCAGCAGCTTGTGGAAAGGCAAAGGGAGGGCGCACAGAGGAGAGAAGGAAGAAGAGAACCCTAGCCAAGACCTCCATCTGCAAGGAGGAGGAGGTCACCAGTTCTTGACTTAGCAACCCTGATAAAAGATGAGGGAGCGTGGGAGGAAAGCACCCACCAACACAGAGAGAAGGCAGGCCCACCTCCCTGGGAGATTGGAGCTTTGTTGGCATTCACAATCAAAAAGCCTTGTCTTTCTAGGTCTTTGGGCGGCAAGTATGCCTGCTGGGCACTGACCACCTCCCCAAAAGTCACAATTCTCCACTGTCCTGCAGCCATGGGTACCAGGTAGTTATTCAGAGTCTCTTGGTTTTAATCACACCTTCTGGTTATTTTCCTGTCCAACAGCATGGTATAGTGGAATGAGTGCTGAGCTTGGAGACAGAAGAAATACCAGCCTCAGACCCTTGCCAGCTATGAGCCATTGTACAAGTAACAGCCTCTCTGATCCTCTGTCTCCTCATCTATAAAACAAGAATTTAATACTGACCTACTTTATAGAGCTGTTGTGGAGAAACCACCTTTGTAAATCTTAAAGCAATGTCTAAATGTGAGATACCGCTGCTATGATAGCATCTCCTAGAGAAGGAATGATAATAATATTATTATGACAATATTAGTATAAAACTTTAAACATTGCAAACTTATTTCCTTACAACAACCCAGTGAAATATTCTAAAGAGTGAGATGCCTCAGATGCCATTTACTATCATCCAACCCTCTCATTTTAGAATTGAGAAAATTGGTAAGTGAATTGTCCAAGGGCAACCAGTTACCACAAGCTGGGGGTAAGGACAGGTGGGGTTTTAACCCATGTCCACTGACTCCAGAGTCAATGTTCTGGAGCACTAAGTACATGTCTCCCTGGGTATCGTGGATAGTATCCTCATTTAACGCATCCCTCGTTGCAAACAGGGAATTACAAGGAAGACTTAGTGTAGAAGAAGTCATCAAGGAAATGTTTAATTAAAAAAGAAAATAGGCAGGTCCTAGGATAAGAATGAGAGATGTCTTTCCTATGTCAAAAGAACACGATACAATGTGTAGATACCCCATGGGGAGACATGGATGAGAGTCACGCAAGATAGATAGCCATGGATGGACTGTTAGCTTCATTATTGAAGGGAATCTCCACACACATTTGATGGGATCACAGGTATATAATAGTAATAATAAGAGCTAATGTTTATATAGCACTTTAAGGTTTGCAAAGAGCTACATATATAAACTCATTTAATCCTTACAACAACCCTATGAGTAAGGTGCTATTTTTATCCTCGCTTTGTAGATGAGACAGGTTTAAGTGTTAAGGACAGGTGACTTGTCTAGAGTCATACATGTGAGGTTTTGAGTATTATCCCCATTTTACATATCAGCAGAGGGAGGGTCAGATAGAGTAAGTAACCTGTCCAGCCCTTACTAATACCCAGATAGTAAGTGGTAGAATCCAAATATTCAACTTGAAAGGAAAAGAAAAAAGGGCAAATCTTAATTTGCTTCTTTTAAGCTAACAGCAAAAGCTTGCTTGTATTAGGTTTGTAGATTTTAATTACCCAGCTCCCACCTCCCAAGTTCTCATGACCCCAGATAATAGAGTTCTTGGGTTCCACACAGAACTGCCTCTTTGTCTATCATTCTCCTTTCCCATCCAAACACCTCAACACAGATGTGTTTCCTGATGGTCATTTCATACCTTTTCCATTCACCACCCCTCCCACTTCCCCTTCTCCTGAAAACTTTTCTAATCCAGGAAAGGAAGACTACCCTGTGAAGCAGGCAGGCAGACTTGATGGAGAGCCAGGTTGGGTCTAGAAAGGCTGACAGTGATACATCTCACCAAGCTGGGCTTTAATTGGCCATTCCCCACAGAATGACTTAGTAAGACAAAAATCTCCCCAACAGCATCTTTTTTCCTGTAGCTGATAAACAGCAGCTCCCTGGTCTAAGGACTTTCTGAAAGGAAGAGTGATTGTTCTGGGGTGGAGAGGAAGGGAGAGAAAGATCCATCCAGAAAGAACTGGCCCACTCCTAGAGGCACCTGCATGGCAGCTTGGGACATGTGGAAGCAGAAAAGAAATGTTATTGTCATCATCTCCCAATTATGACTAATAAGAGACTGCTTCCTATAGCACTTTTATTTCCACAGAATTTGGACATCTTTTGTTTCCTTTCCCCCAACACTGTCCAGGCACAGTGAGATGAGACATTCAGTGGCCTCCTCAAGTTATAGATGGAGGCACGAAGGGCCAACACAACACCAAAGTGACCTGCTCCCCTTCACATACCGAGTCAGGGGCCTGATCAAGGATCAGAATGCCAGGCTCTGGTCTATGAGTTCAAGGCTTCTTGTCCAGGTCCCTTTAGTTCTTCACAATTCACATTTCCTCATGCAGTAATCCTAGCAATATCTGTTCATTCAGTCAACATTTATTAAGCATTTATCATGAACAGACATTGGGGAAGGTATAAAATTTAGATAAAACAGTGTCCCCATTGCCCATAAAGCTTCTGTTTTAATAAGGAATATGACACAAGCAAAGATAACTGAATTCTATGATCCTGTGCTGAGATAGCTGCCTCTTCTCATGTCCTTTGCCATTTGAATAACTGGGGAAAATTAAATATCTACCCCCTCCCTCCTCTGAGGGGATATGCATGTTAATGAATGGGGCTGGTAACTAGGAGTGAGGCTGAACAAGGTGGACAGAGAAAAAACTCCAGAGGTGAGACAAAAGGGGATGTCTGAGGAGAAAATAGAGGTTAGGTTAGGGGGGTGGGGAGAGGGTTGGAAGGAGTTATGAGTGTGAGTTGTTTATTTTTTGTAAACTCTTCTCTTGCCCTGAATTGATGGCACTGAAGGATTAGGAGACTTACTGAGATTCCTCATGAAAATTCTGGCAGACAGAAACTGATACACTATATACTTCAAATCCATGAAGGTCAGCAAGAAATGGGGCAAAGCACAGAGAGACAGTCAGAACTAGGTTAGGGTCGGAAATGGGATTATTAGAGTTGGTTTTAGCGCTGTAAATGAATTTAGGTTTAAAATTAGAGTTAGATTAAAGATATTCTCGCAGCCTTCAGCCTTCAAACAGGAAACTTGTATATATGGGATTGCGAGGGGAATACCTACCAGAGGAGTCCTCATACTTGGAACTGTAAGTGATTTGAGCTATATACAGCTTTGGTTGCTCATTTGATGATTTCTATTTCATTTTTCTTTATTTAATTGAATTTTTCACTGTAAAATTGTGAACTTCATGCTTGCAAGTAGAGAGTTGGTCTCAGTAGACTAAAGGGTAAAGGATAGAGGGTATAGGCTGAGGGATTAGCCACAAGGAGGAGGAGGATAACCCTCCTATGACTGTCTGGTAAGGTGTGGCAGAGGGGAGCTAAAAGATGTCATATGGGACAGTCTCAATCCTTTCTGTGATCCAGGAGAGCAGGACTTCAGCTCCAAGTATTAAGGATAGGAAACAGGCTGGTGGTGAAAGGATGAATGAAAGGTTTGGAACAGTTGATTGAGCAATGAGATAGAGAAGGATTGTCAGGAGGCATCAAGGGTCCAGTTGAGGTTATGTGCTATGAATCTATAGTGTGCTCCATTTCATAGCTGACATTTCTTGACTTTTTGCTTTGATATTCAGTAGCTCTGAAGTAGCCACAGACAAATCAGATGGTGGGCATTATCACTAGCTAGGAGTGTCAGAATCTTGGGGTACTAGGACAGCAGTTAGTGCATGGGAAGAGAACTAGGGCAATATGATAAGAACATCACATGACATAAGCTGGGGAACTGGCCCCAGTATGGGAAATTCAGAGATGCTTGTAATCCTTTAAGGAAAAAGAGAATTCCAAAGCCCTGAATCAAGTATACACATGGTGCGATGGAGTCTCGTGACAGATGGTGAGAACACACAGGAGCGGGTTCCCTCCAAAAGAGCACCTCTGCTAGAACTCCAACTCAGCCTGGTGGGGTTCTATTGATGAGGTTCTCTGATAAGGTAGGAAAGCTAGGGATTCATAGGTTATAACATTTGAAAGACAGCCCCCAACTCCTCAGTTACACCTGGGACCTTGGAGACATAGTAGTCAAACTCTGGGAACCTAACCCACTAATGAAAGTTGGGATTGGGAGAGTAACTCCCAAATGTGTTACAGAAAATATCCATTTGTGTGGATCTTGGGTGGACCCATCTAGGCCTCAGTTTCCTTACCTGAAAATTAGGAGGTTGGGCTAGATTATCTCTAAAATTCATTCCAGCTCCAAATCTATGAATATATATATATATATATATATATATATTCCATTTATATGTTTGTTGAATTGAACGTTAATATACCATATCCTACACACATAACTAGTAGGAGATGCCCTACTGCTTTGGGTAGTATTTGGTGCAGTAGTACAAGCAGTAATTTAAGAATTAAGGACCTGAATTAGAATTCTGCAGTTGATCTCTTAAGTAGCAGATGATCTCTAGCAAGTCTTAGAACCTTACAGAGCCTCAGACTCTTTGCCTACAAAATGGAGGGAGCAAGGGAGATAGAACTAAACCTCTAAGACCTTTCATAGCTTTGAGCATATGGTCCTAGATATTTATACAAGAAAACATAGGTTTACTCTAATTGGGTAGCTATTTTAGCCAGATCATGTCATAAAACTGGGTTACCCTTCCTTGGAACTACCTCCTTTCTGGGATCAGTGTTCTGAGACCTGCTCTCTCCAGCTCTTCTCTGTGATGTCCTTCAGCCTACATCCTCTGTTCTCAGTCCCATAGCGTCTGCACTAAGCACTGCCTCATGTTAGGTTCGTGAGCTTTGTCTGCCCATCATCCTACTTTCTTTCATCACCTGTTCTCAACTCAATTAAAACAGGATTAGGTTTCCTTCTCTAGCCTGAGCCCCCACTCACTAAAATAAATAATATACTTATAGATTTAAAGGTAGAACAAATCTTAGAGGTCATCTGGTTAAACAACCCCCCTCATTTTACAAGAAAAAACTGAAGTCTGGAGGGATCTCAAATCACACATCTTAGAAGCTGCAGCACTGTGGCTTCAATGGAGGCTGCTTTGGTTCTAAATTGAGCATTTTCAGCTAAAAGTACAATATAGTATAGTGGGAGGAGGGCAAGACACTCACTAGCACAGACATAAAAAGACCATCCAGTCCATTTGACCAATAAGGAAGCTGAGGTAAGGTGATTTCAATGTCATATAGTTCATTAATGACAAAACCAGGACTTGAATCCAAGTCTCTTGACTCCCAGGCCATCATTTTTTTTCCCATTGAATCTCTCCTAGAAAACAAAAAAAGATTTCTCTTTTGACACAGAAGCAGCTGCATTTCCAGTCATGGGTATACAATTATTCAGTATATACACTGAAACACAAATAGCTCTATAAAGGGGAGAGAAAGGGCAAGCTTTCACAGTCTCTTTGCACTGCCCTGTTAGAGGGTGGATACTGGGCCAGTACTGCAGGGCCTATTTAGGGTCCTATATAGACCTCCAAGGAAGGAGATTCCTCAGCCTTTATCCTTCCCCTACTCCCTTGGGGTTTGTCCCAAGCCCCAATCAGTGTCAGTCCCTTCCCATTTCTATTCAAGAGGTATTTATTACCCCTCAGGCTAAATGTTGTCGGAGGGTCTGATGAGAGAAGGACATAGAGGACAGTGTACAAGCTTCCTCCTTCTTCCTAGAAGGATTTAGATAACTGCCCCTTCATAACCTGTGAGCTATCCTCTCCCTTGCCTTCCAACCCCATCAGCAACCCTTGGGAGAGGATCAGGCAAAATATCCAAGACCTCTTCTCACCCTCATCCCTCTGCTGTCTATCAAGGGGCACATTAAATCTTAATTAGAAGGAAATCTGAGTGAATTAGCATGGAGTTACACACTAGGTGCATATTAATGGGAAATAATAATTACATATGCAGAAGCATGGGAAAGATTTGAGGCAAAAGGAAAAGAAGACAGTAAAGGATAAGGTGGACAGAGAGGGTCTTGGAAACAACATGAACTTGGACAGATTTGGGGAGATAATAGAGGATAGAAGGGCCTGGCATTCTGTGGTCCATGGGATCACAAAGAGTAGGACATGAAAGACTCCACCACAGCAACAAAACAAGAATAAGGCATGAAGACAACGCAGGAAGGGGAGAGAAGCAGATTAAGCATTCTCTTACAAGACTGGACTTGGAACATGTGTTGGGGCACTGTGCCCCTGCCCAAAAGCTCAGATGCAAGAATGAAGGGGATAGCCATTGCCCTTGAGGAGCCTAAAAATGGCCCACATTTATACATAGGAGACAGAGCATGTCAGCCCCCTCCAGTTGATAAAATCAGAGATGGGGCAGATAATGAGGCTCTAATGTGTTAACACGAAGTGCAGACCTGAGTGTAGGACTAATTACTCCTTTACCAAGTATAAGTTCTCTTTGATGGAATTAGAGAGTAAATAGCACTTGGCTGACCAAGGACAGGCCATGACTGATGATTAAAAGAAAAACAGCAATGCTTCGTAGGAACAGAAACAGAAAATGAGGAGTAGGAGGCAGTTTTGAGTAGCGTTACCTTTGGCAGTAGAGAATAGAGCTAAGTCTGGATTCAAGAGAAAATTAAGTCCTGGCAGCCAAGAGTCAAGATTCAGAGAAGTTCTGACCCAGAATATCACTCACCCCACAAGGACTGCACTGGTGAAGGATGGGGGAGGGAGAATATAAGAACACCACCCTGAGAAAGGAGAGAAAGACCCTGCAGTACAAAAAACAGAAGTTCCCCTGATTATCTGTACTCCCAACTGGTAGTGAGGCACACTACCAATGTATTTTAGGTCGTACTCACTCTTCCCACTTGATGATGTATGAGAAATACACACCAGATTTATGGGGAGAATGTTGTGTAACTACTGTTCTTATTATAGCATTTTAGTAAATACCTTTACTTTGAGCTAAATTTGCTACCTCCTTGTGTGTGTGTGTGTGTGTGTGTATTTGTCCTTCGTTGCCAGAGAAGACCATGCCATCAAAGAAATGATGACATGACTTGCACTTGACTTTGTTTTGAGTGAGGGAGGGCTGTGCAGGTCACCAGCCTCACTTTTCCTCCAGATCCATGTGAATCCAGTGACCAGATATTCAACAGGATGACTGGAGATGACCCAGGATGAGGCAATTGGGAGTTAAGTGACTTGCCCAAGGTCACACAACTAGTGAGTGTCAAGTGTCTGAGGTGAGATTTGAACTCAGGTCCTCCTGACTCCTGCACTGGTGCTCTATCCGTTGCACCACCTAGCTGCCCTCTACCTCCTTGACTATTAAGGACTATTTCACAGGAGTGAGAAACCTGTGGCCTCCAGGCCACATGTGACCTTCTAGGTCCCCAAGTCCTCAAATCGGATTTGTTCTATGAAGTTTGGATTCACTCAAAGGGGCACACTTGAGGACCTAAAGAGCTACATGTGACCTCAAGGCCACAGATTCCCCAACCCTAGACCCATGAGTACTCTTGAACCTGGGAGTAGTTGGCCATCCTAGGGATCCAACTCTCTTGAATGCAGGAATTGTGAAGGTAGCTCAAAGAGTTCTCTATCTATGATATACATATATTATATATTATTTTATATACAAATATATACATGAATACACATTATCTAAATGCTACACTATATGGTTATATACATACATGCATGTGTATATATACATTCATTTTACACATTTGCATGCATATGTATATGTGTCTACATGTAGCATTTAGACAGAACTTTAAGGTTTGCAAAGAGTTTTCCATATGTTATCTCACTTGATCCTCATATGAGGCAACATTTGAAATCAGGTCTTCCTAACTCCAGGTCTAAACACTCTATCTCCTGTCCCATCTCTGTGTGTATATAATTTGTATATAGTAAAAAATATATTTATTTATGATAAAATACTCATAATTATTGATTAAAATAACATTTTCCATTCTTTCCTCCCAACAACCCTTGAGGTAGGTAGTGTACATATTATTTTGTTTGAGGATCAATATGATGAAGTGGTTTGCTGGCTACTGTAAGCCCTCCTAACTATCACATATTCCTATTGCTTAAGAGAAAACAAAATCTTTAAAACTAAGGTCTGTTGTTCCAAAATTGACTCAAAGACATAACTTCAATATATACTATTTATTAACAGGTAAATTTTCATAAATGATGACAAAACAATCTATCAGATAAAACTCACTCTTCACTATAAGCAAACTTGTAAGTTCTTTGAAACTTCACAATCAGTTGTCAGCAGTTTCTTTCAGAGTCGATAAAATCTTATGACTTTGTCCAAATAGTCTCAAGGACAACTTAAGTAGTTTTTCCCCAATCCTTATCCATTTTAAAGCAAAATACACCTAGTGATAGGATATTGTCTGGCTGAAATTGCTAACAGGCATCTCTCCAAAAAGTTTCTCATATCCTTCTTATCTCAATGAGATCAAAAACCTTCTCAAACCTCTTTCCAAAACTGCAAACACATCACTTTACCCTCCATTCACCCCATCAATGCAAAGAGACTCCACCTTTCTTTAAGGTTCCTTCCCTTCTCTCTTGAGTTGTTTTTTTCCCCTTCCAATGGACTTTGATGAAAGCCTTGTCATTCCATATTGCACATTACCTTTGTTACTTTTCTCAGTTCCATCTCACCTTATTTCCCAATCATCTTCTAATCTAACATTCTGTGGAATTTCTCCTGCATAGAATTCCTTACACAATACCAATTAACTGTTAAACTTACATTTGAGTTGCATAGTCTGTTTCAATTTGGACGAGTTAGCTACTAATTTACCTAAACAATTAAATTCAGTTGAATCATTTTAAACTCACTTCAATTCCATTTATTCTCTAGTAGGTGAAATCCCCTTCAAGTAGAATGTA
Organism: Bettongia penicillata ogilbyi; assembly: GCA_023548195.1. Lineage (NCBI taxonomy): Eukaryota > Metazoa > Chordata > Mammalia > Diprotodontia > Potoroidae > Bettongia > Bettongia penicillata. Next base: position 66,551 of record JAJHZJ010000070.1, on the reverse strand, counting down.
TCTATTGCCCTTCAGGAAAGAGAGAAAGCAATAGAAGCATGCATCCTGTATGAGTATTCCTAACCCTAGGCAATACATCCAAAAATCTGCTAAGATATTTTAGCTATCACAAAACCTTTAAACCACAGTTTGGAAATTTTCAGTAAGGATATTTCACTTCAGTTACAATTTTCATTTCTAATTAGTCTGTAATGCCATAAATTTCTACAAACAAGGAAAAAAGATTTCCTTTCTTTTTTGGTCTGTCTTTATTTATGCAGTCTCCAACCCAGCCAGGGTTGTGAAGGCATAAAGAAATAATCTTAAATTTTCCTTCATATCTCCCACTGAAAGTCTAATCAAAAAAGTCAATGGAAGTAAGGCCTTGCTCAATATTATAGATAGCTTGGAGAGCTGTTTTAGATATGAGATTTCGTTAGCCTTCCCCACCCTTTCTGAGCTTTCTTACAACAGTTTTTGTGGGTGACTGGTATTCACTTTCAAAGTTTTCTAAGATAAATAAGACCTAAAAGAATCTGAAAGGGACAGGGCATTGAGTGTTTAGAATAGCCTACTCCTTAGAGTGATGCAACCTTTCCTGAATACCACTCACTTCCACCCACTAGAGCTGCAAACTGCCCAATTCCTACATAAATCACATGGAAAACATCCGTGTGATACTCCTGCACTGAATAGGTGTTGGCCACTGGCCATTGGCCAACTCAACTGCATAGCTTCCAAAATGGTACAGTGATATCACTACACTTTCTTCTTTTTGTCACGTCTTCCCTATCTATTGATTCTATTAGTTGTCTCCACTGGCCTTAGAGTTGACAACCTATTTTCTGCTACCCTCTACTGAATTTCTGCTCTGCAGGCACCTGCTGCTTTTCTCTTTCATCAGGAAAAGTAGCAGATAATTCTTTTAGTGCATAGCCAAGACTATGAGCCACCCCACATAGCCAGGGAGATAGCAGAAATCACTAGAATATCCCAGGCTATGACAAAACCTGTTCTTTTGACTAATTCTAATCCTTAGTGTCAGATGATTTGAGACTAGAAAGTTCCTTGTAATATTCCCTATTATGAGACTATATTCCAAAATCCATTTGAAAGACTTTGTCTTTACAAAACTCCACAGAGGCCGTGCGGAGACTAGGATAGAGAGGTTAATGTCATCTGCTGAGGTATAATGCCTTTTTTGATTGTGACACGGATGAAATTAGGTGAAGTAGGCAAGATAGACATTTCTCTCATTACATATAACAACCAACAATGAAACTGCTGGTTTTAGTGCTTTATTTGGATCAGCACAAAACCTCTTTGGTCTCCCATATACGTATAGACATCAGAGACCTTGGGCCTCCTCCTATGGGCCCCTTTCTTGGATTTTCTGTTCTGTAAACTTCTGGGTGTTTCTCTATCGTTATTCTTTGTTCTACCCAGTAACTCCCCTCCCCTCCCCATCATATTTACCTTGGTGGACACACTTAGATGCACTTCTCCCTCCCACTTTCTTTTCACTCTGATGTCCTTTTGATTAGATGTGAAAAATTCCAAATACATCCTTACCAGCCCTATTTTGATGCGTCTGGGCTGCCATTTTTATAAACAGTGCTCTGGAAATTAAAATCTCATTCTTAAACACAACCATCTTACAGCTGTTCATTTTTCAAACACAAAGAGGGATCTTCTCCAGATTTCCTGCTTCCAGTGGTCTAGAGTGATGAAAACAACTAGTTATGCCCCAAGGTCCTTCATTTGTAATCATCAGCAATTTGTTACAGGTTGTTGTTTTGCTCTTTTCTGTGAAATACTCCCAGCTGGGGAGGTGGGAGTCATTGTTCCCTGAAGGACAGCCCGAAAATGCTTCATCCTCCCTGGGAGGGGTAAAGAGACTCCTGATAAGATAAGATAAGATAAGATAAGATAAGTAAAGAGACTCCTGATAAGATAAGATAAGATAAGATAAGATGAGATAAGATGAGATGAGATGAGATGAGATGAGATGAGATGAGATGAGATGAGATGAGGTAAGATAGGATAAGATAAGATGAGATGAGATGAGATAAGATGAGATAAGATAAGATAAGATAAGATAAGATAATATAAGATAAGATAAGATAAGATAAGATAAGATAAGATAAGATAAGATACTTCTGGATCCATGATGGAAAGACCTTGGAGAAAAAGTTCAGAGACACAGGTAAGAAAGAAAGCACAAACTTTTGAAAGGCTAATGAGAATCCCCAGAGATGTAAACAGGTGAAGAAAGCCAGAGTCTTTCTCCAACATGTCCCTTGACTTCAAGTGTCAACAAAATTTTAGGGGCCAGTTTAAACAGTCTAATATCATATTAGTTCAGGTTTGACACTGGGATGAAACGATGCCTGTGTATGTAATTCTATAGTTAACAAAAGGAGAGTTACTTAGCCCTAACATAGACCTTTCTATTCAACAAAGATTAATTATCATTTACCTTGGGTAGGTGAAGGCCCCCTCATTTCCATATGAAAAAGCATCTGTTGAGCAGGGCTTGGAAATTGAGTCATCTGTTCAGTCTCATTATCAAGAGTGGACTTCCTTGCTCAATCTCTTCTCGGTCTGAGCAGAGATTTTATCTCACTTCTGAGTCAAAGAGCTCATTTATTGTGTGTATCCTATCACCTACTTTAATCTGTGTAACTCCCTCAGTTTCTGTTTTCCTATTTGCCTTGATGAACATGTTGCTATTTGTGATTTCCATTTATATAACCAGCACTTGATAGGAGGGAGCTAACATGTGTTAGGCCTAGAGTAAACTGTTACTCTCCCCTTTATAATGACCAGGGAGAGTGGCTTTTATTCTGAACTCCTTGAAGAGAACATTTTACCTTTAGATTCCAAATATCTGAGGGGCCATGGATAGATATAACTCTGGCCCAATTCCCCTCTTGGAGACAGAAGAGGGAAGGAGTGAAGATCTAACTATAGCCATGCTCCTACTTCCCACAAAGGCAGAAACTTGTCTTCCTTGGAGATGGGGTGGGCCAGATCCTAAAGGAGATATCTAGCTATCTATCCATGCTCCCCTCCCCAGGCTCAGTCAATCTATATTAGCTGACCCATCCATCTAAAGTACATCCGTAAGTATTATTTATGCTCATGTGAGTCACAAGAAAATGGAGTAATTATTGGATTTGACAAATTTAGGGAGGTTCTCTGTCATGTCTTGGATACATGCCCCAGGAAAGCTAACAGGCCATGCCAAACAAAGAACTGCTTCAGTAGCACCCTCTGAGAGGAGTCACCAACAATGAATACACTTCTTTTTCTGACCTTTCCTGAATGATATCTCATCTGCAAAAACCCATTTTATTGATTGGAGGCTGAGCCACTGCTTCTCCTTCAGGGGAAAAGACTCCCTCCTTCAGGAAAAGCATTATGTAGTTCCAAATATTCAATGGTGCCACTTCTCTTTCTCCTTTAGGTGACATTTTCCTACCCCTAATAAAGGTCAGAATTCCCTTCTGTTTCTTCAGGCCCTTTGGCTTTGCTTTTCACACTAAAAGCTCTTCTTCTGATTTTGTTTACTTGTTTCTTTTTTTTTTTTTTTAAGGAATACTGCATTCTCCCTGATTAACTTGATAGTGGAAACTTTGACAGAAAGAAGAAAGGTCTTTAGCTGGATAGGATAGAGTTGTCAAGTGAAAGATTTTTTTAGTCTTGAGAACTCCATAGAGAGATGGGAAGGGACTAGTAGATGAGGAAAAATTGAAGGTGCATTAGAAGGTACACTCCTTGAGGGCAGGAGCTATATTTTTACCTGTCTTTGTGTCTCTTGTACTTAGCACAGTAAGAGCTTAATAAGAGCTGGTGGGTAGACTGATGTATGAGAAAGAGGAAATGATCACTGGAGCAAAATTCTGGAGGAGTCAGGAGGGAACGAGGCCAAAATTAGCCTTGTTGAGAAATAGGGATAGCTTTTCTTCTCTGACTAAAAGACAGAAAGAGCTTGAGAATAATGATGTTGAGGAGTTTTAAGAAGTGGAAGAGGGGAGAATTGATGTAGTACACGTGGAATGGCCTCAGACTTCTGTGTGAAACAAGATGGGTTACAGGCTGGTGGGAGGACTGTTTGGGGTGAGAGGAGAAAAGAAGACATTTGCTGGAGGGAATGAAGTAGGAAAACAATAAGGTGAGAGTATTAGGATTGCCAAACAGCAGCAAGAGCCCATCTGAGAATTTATATACCATGAACTGGTAATGTGTGGAATCAGCTCCACTTCATGACTTCCACCATTGACACTCAGCAGTTTTGGTAGAGGAGCAGAAAAATCAGACACCTGGAGTTTATCCAGGGATGAGGATTCACAGGTCTGTACTGAAGGTCATCAGAGTAATAGATTCTAGGTGAGTATCTAGTGAAGCACTTAGTCTGACTAAAATATTGAAATGGAAAATCCTGTGAACATAGCTGAATGTGGAAGCAAGTGCAACTAGAGTGGGGGAAGTGGACTTGGAGAATAGGGATGAGTCAATGGGCCAAAGGTCCCTTGGATAAGAGTTGTTCATCCTTCAATTTTTTGAAGAGGACCAGTGACATCTGGGGTGATATCTTGACTTGTGACTGAATGGGATTTAAGTGAGGCAGAGGTGCATAGTCATTTTGCCTCACTCTCTCTTCCTGAGTCATCCAAGACCAGCAATAGGACAGAAGTCAAGACAACTGACAATAGCCCAGGGTGCAGTGGATGACCTTGGCATCTTTGATGTCTGACCAAGCTCTAAGCAATCCACAGAGCCTGCTTCATCTGCCTTCATGGCTATCAAAACAAAGTGTTCTCATCCTTCCATTCCACCAGGGAAAATATTCACATGCTTGAGGTAGGCATCCCACTAATGCATTGATAGGTGTGAGGCCTGTCAGTTCCCCTCATCCTGGTTTAGCCCATCTGACAAAATGATTTACTAGGGCATGGTTGCTGTGCATGCTCCAGCTTCTTGGAGCCATGGGTGAGAATTGGGTGAAGGTGGACACCCAAGATGGATAAGCAGCCATGGAAAGAGTTGCTCAAGCCCTCAAACCAGAGGTGCTAGTTGTCCCTTTGTTGTGAATGATAAAGTGCAAGAAGTAGATAGATGGATGGATGGATGGATGGATGGATGGATGGATGGATGGATGGATAGATAGATAGATAGATAGATAGATAGATAGATAGATAGATGGAGACAGACAGAGAGTTGGTTGCTGTTGTACCTACTATAAACCAGATATTATATTAAGTGCTATACATACAAGTATAATGAATAACATGTTCCTTCCTTACAAGTTTACATTCTAATGGGAGAAATAACAAATACATAATAAATACTTGCAAAATAAATATAAAAAGAATAAACAAAATTATAATTTTTAAAATTAAAAAGAAATAAATATAAAGTGGTCTGAAAAGAAGAACACCACAAGTCATGGGGATCAGGAAAAACTTCAGATAGAAGGTGATGCTTAAGCTGCGTGAATGAATGCTATGAAGCAAAAGCTAAGAGGAAGTGCATTCTAGGCATGGGGAATGGTCAGTACAAAGGTGAAGAGACAGGAAACAATATTGTGTGTGTGTGTGTGTGTGTGCGCACTTGTGACAGAGAGACAGAGACAGAGAAAGTCAGTTTGTGTCACCAAGTGCAAGAATGAAACTAATGTACAGTGAGGATAGAAAGATTGATTGGGGCCAGGTTGTAAAGGGCTTTAAAAGCTAAATAGAGGACTTTGTATTTTATCCTCAAGAAAATAGGGAGCTAGCGGCATTTAATCAAGTAGAGGAATTATGTGGTCAGGTCTGCACTTAAGGAAAATCACTTTGGCCTCAGCGTGGAGGATGACTAATGCAGGGAGATAATTGAGGCAAGGAGAACAATTGAGAAGCTGTTACAATCATCTAGAGGGAGAGGTAATAAGAGCCTGGACTAAGGAGGATATGGATAGAAGAAAGGGGGTCAGATGTCAGAAATTTTATAGAGGTAGAAATGGCAAGATTTGGCATTTAAGTGGATATGTATGATGCATGACAATGAGGAATTGAGGATAATGCCGAGGTTACAAACCCTGTGGATTGACAAATGGTGGTGTCTTCAAAAGAAATAGGGGAATTTAGAAGAAGGATAGATTTAGGGAGAAAGACAGTAACTTTGCTGAGTTTGAGATTTCTCCGGGATGTTCATTATGAAATGTCCAATAAGGGGGGAGTGATTTAGGGCTGAAGCTCAGGACAAAGACTGGGGTTGGATGTACAGATCTGAGACTCATTGACATAGAAATGATAATCCAACCCATGGGACTTAATGAGATCGCCAACAAAGAGGACTTAGAAAAAAGAAGAGTTGGAGGATTAGGACAGAACCCTTAGGAAATATCCACAGTTAAGGAGTATAATGATGAACTCTCAAAGGAAAGAGAGAGAGAGAGAGAGAATAGGCAGGAGGATTATGAGGAAGGAAAAGTTGCAGAAAAACTGAGAGAGGAAAGAGAATCCCGGAGGACACCACAAGGATCCACAGCGCCAAATGCAGCAGAGGTCCAGAAAGGTTAAGACTGGGAAAAGACTCTCATATTTGACAATTAAGAGGTCATTGGTAGGTTTGGAGAAAGTAATTTCAGTTGCGTGTTGAGATAAAAAAAAAAAATCAAGATTGCAAGGGGTTACAGTAAGTAGAGAGAAAATAGAGACAATGACTATGGAAAGTTTTTCCTCAGAGTTTGGCTGAGAAAAGAAGGCGAGATATACTTGAGGGAATGGTAGGGTCTACTGAGAGTTTGTTTTTTAAAAATTAGAGAGACTTGGGCAAGGATGGGTAACAGAAGACTGTATGAAATTTGAAGAGAATCTAGAACTATATACTATGCTGTTCCTGAGTGGTTTAAAGAGAAATAGAATTATGAGGGCAGAATTTATTTCTGTACAGCAAAAATAATGAGCAAAATAGAAAAACTTGACTCTGCAATGGCAAGCCTCACCAAAGAAACAAAAGAAAGAACAATGCATGCAAATACGCAGAAGTCAAGGACAACCTAAAAGAAGAGAAGCAAAAAAACCAAAAACATCAAGAGAAGATATGCTCACCATGCAAGCAAAACATATGAATGGAAGATAGGATGAATAGAGACAAACTAAGGATCTTAGCTCTCTCAGAAGAACACAGCACAACAAAACAACAAAAACCTTAATACCATAATGAAAGAAGCAATAGAAAAAGAACTGTCCATAACTTTTAAATGTAGAAAATAAAATCCCAATTGGAATAATGCCCAGATTGCCTCCAAAAAAAAAAAAAAAGCTTCTTACTACAAGACTTAAGTACAACAATTCAATTAAAAAACAAATTCTACAAGTTATCAGGAGAAAGGCCATCAAAAAAAAAAAGGAAAGAACATTTGAATAATATTTGAATAATGCAAAACTACTCCATGTTTACTAGAAAAAGGAGGATGGAATAGAATAATGTGCTCTGAAGAGCACTGGAGCTCAGGATTCTTTTGCATTGTCCATCAGTGGTTATAGGTCACAGTCCCAGAACTAGGAGGATCATAAGCACACTGGAGCCAGCAACTTCAAGGGAGTGGGGACCATGGTCACAGTTCCAGGGTGAAAACGAGTGCTTGCAGTTGCCCACAGACCAGAGAACAGCCAAGAGAGCAGTAACCACACCTGTCCTTAGTTCATACCACCTTGGAAGAACTGAAAATTTCAGATGCCCAGAACTAGTTCCTAAAACAGCAGCATGAGAAATCTGACGTTTGGGACAGTGTTCCCTCCACCCAGGAAGCAGAACTCAACTGTAACATAAAATTAAAAGTCAAGAAAAAGGCTGAAAAATGAGCAAACAACAAAAAAGAATTTAACAATAGAAAGTTACTATGATGACAGGGAAGGTCAAAACAAAGACTCAGAAAAAGACAACAAAATCAAATCAGCTACATCCAAGGCCTCAAAGAAAATTGTTGGGGCGGAGCCAAGATGGCGGAGTAGAAGGACACTCGTTTACGAGCTCCAACCCACAGCCCATAGAATTAATGTAAAAAGAGACCCCCATAACTTCTGGACCACTGAAAGGGGTACAGAAACAGAGTGGAAGAGATTTCCGTGCCAGAGAGCCCTGGAGAGCCGTCCCCAGGGTCCATCGCGCCCCGGAAAGCGGACCCCACCCCAGCGCTGCCCTGGTCCCGGCCCCAGAGAAACTGACCAGAGCAGGCTTCAGGGACGGAAACTCCGGCAGCCGGGAAAGTCCCTCCGCCCGCAGAAGCTACAGGTCAGTGAGAGAGATGGCTGGCTGGCTGAGGGGAGTGGGGTGTCTCCGTGACTCGGGCCCCCTCGAGAGGAAGCGACGGCGGCAGAGACGGGGGCAGGAAGCGGCGGAGGCAGAGGCATGGGCAGCAGTGGAGGCAGCAGCGGCGGCGGCCCAGGACTTCCCCAGCAGCAGGCAGGATCTTCATTACTGAAAGTCTCTGCATAAACAACCTGAGGGAGCTGAGCCTGGGAGACGGCCCTGCCCCACCCCGCTCTATTACTGAAGGTCTCTGCATAAAGCCCCTGAGGGAACTGAGCCTGGGAGGCGGCCCCCACCCACCCACTCCATTCCTGAAAGTCTCTGCATAAAGCCCCTGAGGGAGCTGAGCCTGGGAGGGGGCCCTGCCCCCACTCCAGCACCAGAACCAAAGGTCACATTGATTAGCAGAAGGGCGGCGCGGAAAGCCCATTTGAATCTCAGAGCCCAAGCACTAGCTGGGCGGATCTAGGCGGGGGTGGACAGGAATCTCAGAAGTCAAGTAACCGGCTGCGAAAATGCCCAGAAAAGGGAAGAAAAATAAGACTATAGAGAGTTTTTTCCAACAAATGCAAATGATCCTGACATTCGGATCTGATGACGAGGATGTATTCTTGCCATCAGGGAAAGATGTGGAGGGCGGGGCCTCGGTACCCCAGACACCCCAGGGGGATGTCAGGTGGGCTCAGGCCTTGGAAGAGCTCAAAAAGGATTTTGAAAAGCAAGTTAGACAGGTGGAGGAAAAACTGGGAAGAGAAATGAGAGAGATGCAAGAAAAGTATGAAAAACGGGTCAATACCTTGGTAAAGGAGACCAAAAAAAATGCTGAAGAAAATAACACCTTGAAGAATAGGCTCACTCAATTGGCAAAAGAGGTTCAAAAAGCCAATGAGGAGAAGAATGCTTTGAAAAGCAGAATTAGCCAAATGGAAAAAGAGGTTCAAAACTCACTGAAGATAATAGTTCTCTCAAAATTAGAATGGAACAGATGGAGTCTAATGACTTTACGAGAAACCAAGAAATCACCAAACAAAACCAAAAGAATGAAAAAATGGAAGAGAATGTGAAATATCTCATGGGAAAAACAACTGACCTGGAAAATAGATCCAGGAGAGACAATTTAAAAATTATGGGACTTCCTGAAAGTCATGATCAAAAAAAGAGCCTAGACATCATCTTCCATGAAATTATCAAGGAAAACTGCCCTGACATTCTAGAACCAGAGGGCAAAATAAGTATTGAAAGAATCCATCGATCACCACCTGAAAGAGATCCAAAAAGAGAAACTCCTAGGAACATTGTGGCCAAATTCCAGAACTCCCAGCTCAAGGAGAAAATCTTGCAAGCAGCTAGAAAGAAACAGTTCCAGTACTGTGGAAATACAATCAGGATAACTCAAGATCTAGCAGCTTCTACATTAAGGGATCAAAGGGAATGGAATAGGATATTCCAGAAGTCAAAGGAACTAGGACTCAAACCAAGAATCACCTACCCAGCAAAACTGAGTATAATAATACTTCAGGGGAAAATATTGTCTTTCAATGAAACAGAGGACTTTCAATCATTCTTGATGAAAAGACCAGAGCTGAAAAGAAAATTTGACTTTCAAACGCAAGAATGAGAAGAAGCATGAAAGAGTAAACAGCAAAGAGAAGTCTTAAGGGACTTACCATAAGTGAACTGTTTACATTCCTACATGGAAAGACAATATTTGTAACTCTTAAAACTTTTCAGTATCTGGGTAGTTGGTGGGAACACACACAATCATGTACATGCATGCACGCACACACACATACACACATGCATGCACATACAGAGACAGAGGGCACAGAGTGAATTGAATAGGATGGGACCATATCTTAAAAGAAATTAAGGTAAATGGTGAGAGAGAAAAGTACTGGGAGGAAAGAGGGTGAAATGGAATGGGGTAATTATATGTCATTTAAGAGGCAAGTAGGAGACTTTTTAGTGGAGGGAAAAAGAGGAGAGCTGAGAAAAAAAAAAAAACCAATTAGTTTACCCTCATCACATTTGACTAAAGGAAGGAATAAAATGCACACTCATTTTGGTATGAAAACATATCTTACAGTATAGGAAAGTGGGGGAGAAGGAGATAAGCAAGGGGGGGGGGATGAGGGAAGGGAGGGCAAAGGGAGGAGGGAGCAATTTAAAGTCAACACTCGGGGAGGGACAGGATCAAAAGACAGAAGAGAAACAATGAGGGGCAGGGTAGGATGGAGGGTAATTCAGTTAGTCTTACACAATACGACTATCAGGGAAGTCATTTGCAAAATTACACAGATATGGCCTATATTGAATTGCCTGCCTTCCCAAAGGGAATGGGTGGGGAGGGAGGGATGGGAAGAATTTGGAACTCAAAGTTTTAGGAACAACTGTTTAGTATTGTTGCTGTTGCTACTAGGAAAGAAGACATACAGTTAATGAGGAATAGAAAGTCATCTGGCCCTACAGGAGAAAAGAGAAGATGGAGACAAGAGAAGGGACGGATGACAGAAGAGAGGGCAGATTGGAGATAGGGAAAATTAGATGCTTGGGGTTTTGGGGTGGGGGGAGGGGAGAAAAGGGGAGAAAATTTGGAACCCAAAATTTTGTGAAAATGAATGTAAAAAGTTAAATAAATAAATTAAAAAGAAAAAATTTAAAAAAAAAGAAAATTGTTAATTGACCTCAGGACCCAAAAAGAATTTGCATCAAGTATCTCAGATAAAGGCCTCATTTCTCAAGTATATAAAGAACTGAGTCAAATTTATAAGAATACAAGTCATTCCCCAATTAATAAGTATTCAAAGGATATGAACAAGCAATTTTCAGATGAAGAAATCAAAGTTATCTATAATAATATGAAAAGATGCTCTAAATCACTATTGATTAGAGAAATGCAAATTAAAACAATTCAGGTATCAAACAACTCAGGTATCAAATTGGCTAATATTACAGAAAAGGACAATTATGAATATTGGAAATCATATGGGAAAATTGGTACACTAAAGCATTGCTGATGGAGTTGAGAACTGATCCAAACATTCTGGAGAGCAATTTAGAACTATTTAATTATTTTGTATTATTAATTATTATTATTATATATAATATATTATATTTTATTATTTATTAATTATTAATAAATAGCAATTTAGAACTACAGTCCAAAGAGCTGTAAAATACCCCTTAATCCACCAATACCACTAATAGAGCTGTATCCCAAAGATATTTTTTTTTAAAAAAGGAAAAGGATCTATATGTACAAAAATATTTATGGCAGCTCCTTTTTTGGTGGCAAAGAATTGAAAATTGTATAGATGCCCATCAACTGGGGAAGAGTTGAACAAGTTATAGTATATGATTGTGATAGAATACTGTTGTACAATAAGAAATCATGAGTAGGACACTTTCAGAAAAACTTGGAAAGACTTACAAGAACTGATGCAAAGTGAAATGAACAGAACCAGGAGAACAGTGTACACGGTAATAGCAACATTGTACAATGATCAACTGTTAATAACAGCTATTCTCAGCAATACATAATCCAAGACAATTCTGAAGGATTTAGGATGAAAAATGCTATCCACATCCAGAAAAAAGAACTGTTGGAGTCTGAATGCAGATTGAAGCACGTTTTTTAACTTTCTTTCATTTTCTTGTGGTGTTTTTGGTCCACATTTTCTTTTACAACATGACTAATATGGAAATATGTTTTGTATGACTTCACATGAATAAGTAATATCAAATTGCTTGCCTTCTCAATGAGGGGAGAAAGATAGAAGGGAAGGAATTTGAAACTCATAAGTTGAAAAAGTAGATGTTAAAAATTGTTTTTACATGTAATTGGAAAGAATAGTTTAAAAGTTTTTAAAAAAGTAAAGAGAATATAGATAATGAAGAGAGTGAGAAAAATTTTTTTTGCAAAGTGGTGTAAAAAATAAAATTTAAAAACTAATGAATAGGACTAGCTAAAGAGGAAGAAGGGAAAAGGGAAATCTATATGAGAGGGGGAAAAGAGAGAGAGAAGAAATATATAGCCAGACAGAAACATGAGAGAGAAACAAATTAACAAGACCCTAAAAGAAAAAGTAATGAAGGAGAAGGGATGGAGGTGAAGGGAAGAGAAACAGTAAGAACAGGGCCTTTCAGAATATCAAGGGAATTAATGAAAAGAAATGCTAGGAGAGGTGGCCTACCCCTACCAGATCTCACATTGTATTATAAAGCAACAGTCATCAAAACCACTTAGTACTGGCTAAGAAATAGACTCATAACTTTAAAGGTGAATGGATTAAACAATCCAGGAAGATAAAAAAGAGTGACAGATTGGATAAGAAAACAAAACCCTATTATCTATTGCTTACAAGGAACATACTTTAAAAATAAAGACATGCAAAAAAAAAAAACCAAGACAATGGGAAAATATTTTTTACTATGTATCAAGTGAATATAAAAAAACTAGGAGTTGCCATCACACTATCAGACAAAGCAAAAAACAAATATTCAAAAAATAAAAAGAGTCAAACAAGAAAACTATATTATGCTGATAGGAGTCATTGACAACAAACCAATATCAATAATAAACTTATACATTTCAAATGTTTTAGTATATAAACTCATGAAGGAGACTATCTGAGCTTCAAGAAAAACATTGATGGTAACTCAATAGAGATAGAATACTTCAGTCTCCCTTTTTCAGTTTTGGATGTCTATCAGAAAGAAAAACAAAAGCAAAAATATGTAACTGAATACATTATTGGAGAAACCAGAGTTAAAAGACTTATGGTATCTTTTAAATGGGAAAGCAAAAAAAATATACATATTTCTCTGAACCACATGGAACTTTTACAAAAATGGACCATGTACTAGGGCCTAAAGATATTGCAAACAAATGTAAAAAGGCAAAAAAAAGTCAACACTTTACAAACCTTAATGTAATAAGAATAGGAATTGGTTCAGGGACCACAAACAAAAGATACAGACCCAAACAGAGATTTAACAATGAAATCTTAAATAATGACTAGGCCAAAGAACAAATCATAGAAACAACTTATAACTATGTAAAAGAAAATGATAATGATGAAACAGCATAACAAAATTTCTAGGATGCAGCTAAAGCATTCCTCAAAGGGAAAATCATACCCTTACAATCACACATTATCAAAATGGAAAAAGAGAAAATTAATGAACTGAATGTACATTTTTAAAAACTAGAAAATCAGAGCCTAGAGAGGGAGACATGGGGGAAACCTGGAGGTCGCACCTCAGACTCAGGTTCAGTCATCATCCATCCCCTGTCCTCCCCGCTAGTCCCAGGAGCCATGGGTAGCTTGAGGCAGCACTTGCAGAGGTTCCTGGAGTGGAAAAAACATTGTCACCAATGTCCTGGGCAAGCTGGAGATCTACCTGTCTACAGGTTCCATTGCTTTCCTAGCCCTCTATCTCATACTTGGCTATGGGGTTTCCCAACTCTGCAATCTCATCGGATTCAGCATAGGCCTCCATCAAAGCCATTGAAAGGCCCAACAAAACTAACCTACTGAGCATATTTGGCCTGAGTCTTTCTCTGACATCTTCCTTTTCTGATTCCCATTCTACCATGCAGGGAAGTGTGCTTTCTTGCTATGGTACATGTTTCCAGTGGCCTGCAATGGCTCTCAGATCCTCTACCATTGCCTGATCTGCCCCATCTTCCTGAGGCACCAGGCTTCCATGGACAGCCTAGTGACTGACCTGAGTGAACAAGCCCTGGACACAGCAGCCAATCTAACACAGGAAGCAACCAAGGCAGGCATGATTCACTTCCAGAAGAATAAGTGAAGAGACCACCCCTGAGCCAGAGGTTTTGAATGACTAGACACCCTCCTCCCAGCCCTTTCAGCATCAAGGGACCATAGCCCCCAATCCTAACCCATGTCTAAGCTGCTGACCCCTCCCAGCAGTACGGTTCCAAACAACTCCACCCTCTTGGGCTTTAGGGCATTAGAGCCCTTTCCCAGACTGGGAACTGGGATGGGCATGGGGGGAACCTTTGCCCATTTAGGATCTACCAGGCACTGCTGGTGCTCAGACTGTTCTAACCATCTACATCTGGTCCCCTCCACCCACCACTGGCCTCCCACAGCACTCTTGATGTATCTTGGCCATTCCAGCTGCTCATGTATTAAAAAAATAAAAAAGTCCTACACAGGCAAAAAAACAAAAGACAAAAAAACCCCTAGAAAATCAACAAACAGACAAGCCTAAAATAAGTGCAAAAGAGAGGATCTTAAAAATTAGAGAGAATAAATTGGAAACAAAAAACCCCATATAAATGATAAATAAACCAAAAGCCGGTTCTTTGAAAGACTAATAAAATTGATAAACCCTTAGCTAATCTGATTAGAAAGAAGAGAACAGAAAATCAAATCAATAAAATAGCAAATGGGCAAGGTGAAATTACAAAACCAGAAGAAATGGGAGTAATCAGAACATGTTATGGACAGTTACATGCTAAAAAAACAAACAAACCTGAGAACAAAAAGAAATAGACCAATACCTTCATAAATATAAAAGATCTAAATGATCAAAAGTCCAGTTAGAGATTTAAATAACCTAATCTCAGAAAAGGAAATAGATCTAGCTATAAAGGAAATAACAAAGAAAAAAAACCTTCAGGACCTTATGAATTTACAGAAGAATCCTAACAAATCTTTAAAAAAAAAAAATAGTACCCATACTTGACCAATTACTCTCAATAATTCAGAAAGAAAAAGCCCTACCAGGACCCTTTTGTACAAATGTGGTCCTAATACCTAAATCAGGGAAATACAAAAACACAGAAAGAAAACTACAGTCCAATGTTATTTATAGGCATTGATTCAAAAAATTTTAAACAAAATCCCATCAAACAGGCTATAGCAATTTATCCATGAAATCATTCATTATGATCAAGTGGAATTTATCCCAGGTATGCAAGAATGGCTCAACCTTAGGAAAACAATTAACATATTGTGATCATATTAAAAACTAAAACCACATGACAATCTCAATAAATGCAGAAAAAGTCTTTGATAAGTTACAATACTCTTTTGTGCATCATATGTAATAGGGATAAACTGGAACCTTTTCCAATAAATACAGGAGTGAAGCAAGGATGCCTGCTCTCCCTACTATTATTTGATATACTTCTGGAAATAGTAGCAACAGCGATAAGAAAAGAGGAAAGAATTAAAGGACAAAAACATCCCTACTTGTTGATTGTATAATGGTTTGCTTGGAAATTTTAAGGGGAATCAGTATTAATAGCTTCAGCAAAGTTATCAGCTACAAAATAAATCTTCAAAAATCAACAGTATTTCTATGCCCAATAATAACAAAACATAAGAAGCAATAATAGAAAAGGAAATCTCATTCCAAATAACTACAAAATGCATAAACTATCTGGAGATCAGTCTCCCAAAGCACACACAAGACTTAGTTTCAACTACAAAGTACTCCTAAAAGAACAACAACATAAAGAACAATCCAAATAGTTAAAGGAACATTCAGTGCTCATGGCTAGGACATGCCAATACAATGAAAAGGACAATGCTACCAAAATTAAATTATGCTTTTAATGCTAAACCAATCAAATTACCAAAGACATACTTTACAAAGCTTGTTAAAGTAATGACAAAATTCATTTGGAAAAATATCCAGGCAAATGATAAAAAGAAGTAAAGACAAAGGAGAAATAGCTCTTCCAGACCTGAAACTATATTATAAAACAGCAGTCATCAAAACTATCAGGTATTGGTTAAAAAATAGACAGAGAGATCAATGGAACATATTAGACAAGGGAGATTCAGAAATAATAGAGCTCAATTATCCAGTGTTTGATAAAGTGGAAAATATAATTTACCTAGAAAAAAAACCTCCCCATTTCATTTTTTTAAAAAACTGCTGGGAGAGGGAAGGGATATGCCTCTACCAACTGCCATTCCCAGAGACATCATGACAGGGTAACAATGGGGGTTAGTAAGCCAGATTTAGTTTTAAGGGAAAGAGCAAAGGATAATATTATATTCCTTAGTGGGGAGGAGCCCAGGTGGTGGAATAGAAAGACTCACGTATGCTAGCTCCAAACCCACAGCCCATAAATTTCCTGTAAAAAGGACTCCCCACAAATTCTGAAGCAGCGGAAGCCATGCAGCAACACAGGGGAGGAGATTTCCGTTCCAGAGAGCCCTGAAAAACCAACCCCAAAGGTCCATCATGCACCGGACAGCGGAGCCCAGCCCTGCCCACACAGCCCCGAGAGGAGCAGATCCGAGCAGGTTTTGGGATGGAACCTCCAGCAGCCACGAAGGTCCCTCAACCCACAGGTGCTACAGGTCAGTGAGAGAGACTTCTGGGCTGGCTGAGAGGGGAGCGTGGTGTCTCCATAACTCATGCCCCCTTGGGAGGCAGCAGCAGCCCAGGACTCCTGCAGTCGACAGGAGCTCCGCTCCATTACTGAAGGTCTCCACATAAACCCCATGAGGGAACTGAGCTTGGGAGGCGGCCCTGCCCCCACCCGAGCACCAGAACTTAAGCTCACATTGAATAGCAGCCCCGCCCGCCACTGAAAGCCCTGAGGCTGGGGAGCAGCATTTGAATTTCAGACCCCAAGCACTAGCTGGGCAGATCTAGGCGGGGGTGGAGAGGAATCTCAGAAGTCAAGTAACTCGCTGGGAAAATGCCCAGAAAAGGGAAGAAAAATAAGACCATAGAAGGCTACTTTCTTGGGGAACAGATGTTTCTTCCTCCTTTCATTTCTGATGAGGAGAATCAATGCTTACCATCAGGGAAAGACATAGAAGTCAAGGCCTCTGTACCCCAAACACCTGAAATAGATATCCAATGGGCTCAGGCCATGGAAGAGCTCAGAAAGGATTTTGAAAATCAAGTTAGACAGGTGGAGGAAAAACTGGGAAGAGAAATGAGAGAGATGCAAGAAAAGCATGAAAAATGGGTCAATACCTTGGTAAAGGAGACCCAAAAAAGTGCTGAAGAAAATAACACCTTGAAAAATAGGCTCACTCAATTGGCAAAAGAGGTTCAAAAAGCCAATGAGGAGAAGAATGCTTTGAAAAGCAGAATTAGCCAAATGGAAAAAGAGGTTCAAAAGCTCACTGAAGAAAATAGTTCTCTCAAAATTAGAATGGAACAGATGGAGGCTGATGACTTTATGAGAAACCAAGAAATCACCAAACAAAACCAAAAGAATGAAAAAATGGAAGAGAATGTGAAATATCTCATGGGAAAAACAACAGACCTGGAAAATAGATCCAGGAGAGACAATTTAAAAATTATGGGACTACCTGAAAGCCATGATCAAAAAAAGAGCTTAGACATCATCTTTCATGAAATTATCAAGGAAAACTGCCCTGACATTCTAGAACCAGAGGGCAAAATAAGTATTGAAGGAATCCATCAATCACCGCCTGAAAGAGATCCAAAAAGAGAAACTCCTAGGAACATTGTGGCCAAATTCCAGAATTCCCAGGTCAAGGAGGAAATGTTGCAAGCAGCTAGAAAGAAACAATTCCAATATTGTGGAAATAAAATCAGGATAACACAAGGTCTAGCAGCTTCTACATTAAGGGATCAAAGGGAATGGAATAGGATATTCCAGAAGTCAAAGGAACTAGGACTCAAACCAAGAATCACCTACCCAGCAAAACTGAGTATAATACTTCAGGGGAAAAAACAATCTTTCAATGAAATCGAGGACTTTCAAGCATTCTTGATGAAAAGACCAGAGCTGAAAAGAAAATTTGACTTTCAGACACAAGAATGAGAAGAAGCATGAAAAAGTAAACAGCAAAGAGAAGTCATAAGGGACTTACCAAAGGTGAACTGTTTACATTCCTACATGGAAAGACAATATTTGTAACTCTTAAAACTTTCCAGCATCTGGGTAGTTGGTGGGACCACACACACACATACACATACACACACACGTACACATGTGCACACACACACACATACACACATGCACACACATACAGAAACAGAGAGCACAGAGTGAATTGAATAGGATGGGACCATATCTTAAAAGAAATTAAGGTAAACGGTGAGAGAGAAATGTAGTGGGAGGAGAGAGGGTGTAATGGAATGGGGTAAATTATATCTCGTTCAAGAGGCAAGCAGGAGACTTTTTAGTGGAGGGAAAAAGAGGAGAGCTGAGAAAAAAACATGAAGTTTACCCTCATCACATTCAACTAAAGGAAGGAATAAAATGCACACTCATTTTGGTATGAAAACCTATCTTACAATACAGGAAAGTGGGGGAGAAGGATATAAGCAGGGCTGGGGGGAGGATGGAAGGGAGGGTAATGGGAGGAGGGAGCAATCTGAAGCCAACACTCTTGGGGAGGGACAGGATCAAAAGAGAGAATAGAAACAATGGGGGTCAGGATAGGATGGAGGGAAATAGAGTTGGTCTTACACAACACGACTATTATAGAAGTCATTTGCAAAACTACACAGATATGGCCTATATTGAATTGCCTGCCTTCTCAAAGGAAATGGGTGGGGAGGGAGGGATGGGGAGAATTTGGAACTTAAAAGTTTTAGGAGCAACTGTTTAGTATTGTTCTTGCTACTAGGAAATAAGAAATACAGTTAAGGGGGAATAGAAGGTCATCTGGCCCTACAGGACAAAAGAGAAGATGGGGACAAGAGAAGGCAGGGATGATAGAAGAGAGGGCAGATTGGTGATAGGGGAAATTAGAATGCTTGGTGTATTGGGGTGGGAGGAGGGGACAAATGGGGAGAAAACTTGGAACCCAAAATTTTGTGAAAATGAATGTAAAAAGTTAAATAAATTTTAAAAAAAAGAAAAAAAAACTGCTGGGAAAATTAGAAAGCAATCTAGCAGAAATTAAGCTTAAATTAATACCTTATACAACACACCATAATACATTCTAAATGGACATGTGACCTTAATAGTAAAGATCATACTATAAAAAGGTAGAAGAGAAATAAATCACATGCCTCTCAGGCTAAAATGGCTTACAGGTAAGAGATGGCAATTACAAAAGATAAAATATATAACTTTGATTACTCAAAGTTGAAACGGTTCTGCACAAACAACATTAGTACATCTAGGATAGCAAGGGAAGTAGTTGAATAGAAAAAAATCTTTGTACCAGTTTCTCTGATTAGAGAAAATTATTTGGTATCCAAAATATACAGGCTCTGAATATAATCTCCTTTCCTCATTCAGAGGCTGAGATCGTATAAAGGGGATTATATCCTTAATACATTAGAGAGAAATGTTGGTATGTTTGTTCTTGGTATACCTTTGAAATAAAAATTTCTTTGTAAAAGGCCAATGTAACTTTTTAGTGGCTAAGTGGAACTGGGGTGCTTGGACACCTAAAACTGGGGGAACACAACTGGTGGAGGTTTGAGCCAATGGCAGAAACAAGAGACCTCCCCTAAGAGACCTCATTGGCAGGGAAAGTGAAATGCTACCTGGTCTTTGGACAGTGAGAACCAGAGAATCACTGTTTTACAATAAAAAGGTCTTATTTTCTTTGTTTCATTTGGGGAAGGTGGAGGAAGGAGCGAAGAGAGCAGGGCTAGCAATAGGTTGCCAAAAGAAAAGAAAGAAAAATCATTCTGAGCATTGAAATATTTTTAGTGCACAAAAAAGAACCAAAAGAAACACAGATGAACAGGATAGCTTTGAAAGTTACATGTTAAAGTTATTATATATTCAAAAGGAAAAAATACCTGTATTTCAGAGTTTCATGGTTTCATATACAATTCTTTTCCACTGTTCTACTTTGTACTTGGAAATTCTTGTCTTATTTGGTATTTAAGTTCAGAATTTTACATTTTTATTTTTAAAAAATTACTAAGTTCTTACTGTTTACAAAATACTTCACTTTCTGAGGAAGATACCCCTGTGGAATTTAAAATCTAGTCTTCGTATCTTTTGGACCTCCGTATTTCCCAGCACCTTTGGGTTGGGACAATAACTTCAATCAGATAGCTGATTCTTCTCCTAGTGGAGATGTAAACAGTCTGAGAGCTAGAAATAGGCATACATTTATCAAACCAAATTCCTGCTGGTCCTTCAGGTTCCTCTTAATGCCACATTGACCCTGGCTGGCCTGGACCTTTGTACCTCTGAAATTACAAGATCTTTGCCAACCTCAGAGCACTATATAAATGTTGGCTAATGTTGTTTTTGTTGTTATAAATTCTGCTTCTTCCCACTGGAAGGAATAAAAAAAAAAAAAGGACAAAAGCTAAAAACAGAGATCTGAGATCATTAGAAACTTTGAACCTCTAGGAGGAAAACTGCCCAGCTTCGTTGGGGAAACAGGACCCCCTCCTTGGGCTGGAAGGCGCTGATTCATTCTAAGACCAGATCTCTCCTCCTCCCCCCCTTCCCCGCCTTTGATCTCTGCCAATCCTTCGTAAATCTTGAGCAGTGTCTTGTAAATCTTTAATTACAAGAAAATTGCAACCTAACCAACAAACACACAAACAGCGTTGATAAATATTTAAAATCGCTACAGTGACAGATCTGAAGGGATTAAGAAAAGATATATTGGAGTGACAGTTATTAAACAGTAAATCCCAGTAAATGTTGCAGAGCAGATAAATAATGCAATGACCTGACAGTCGCTCTGGAGCTGACAAGACAGGAGAGACAGCTGCTCAGGGACAGAGGAATGGGTGGGGGGATGGAGTGGTTCTGAAAGAGACAGCGCTCTGGACTGTAGACAAAATGCGAAAGCAAAGCAAAGCAGAGTATCTTTGGAGCTTATCCCCGACCCAGGAAGGAGAGGCGCTCTTCAGTTTCTAATCAAGCAAACATTTATTAATCATCTACTGTATGCCAGTCATTCTGCTAGGTGCTGGCATGCAAAGACAAGGGAACTATTTAAATAGTCGCTGAAGTCAAAGAGGCTACATGGAGGACGAGGGCAGGGTTACAGGGTGGGAAACATATTTATGTGATATATGTATATATATACATACACCTACATATATGTACATATATACACAGATATTCACTGGTGTGTGTGCGTACACAGAAAAGTTACAAAGTGACTGGAGCAACTGGGGGTATCAGGAGAAGTTTCATGCAGAAGGTGAGTTTTGAAAGGATAATGGGAACCCTAAGAGCTTAGATGAGGAGGGAGCTCATGACAATTCTACGTATGCAAAGGCACACAGATGAAAAGTCTCCTGATCCTTACTCCTTCACACTGGGGTTCCCTAGATATCATGGACGATCACAGGGTGCTGTGGACTTTGCTCCAGGGGGCCAACATGCCAGGCTATTGTCCCTCCATTGCTGGCACCATCCCGAGACTCATTTCACACCTGCCCCCAGGTCACTTCCTCTAGGGTCCCATAATAGAAGGTTGTTCTAAGTGCCCTCCCCACTCCCCAAAAGAAATTTCTGTAGAAGTGAAGTTTAGCCTGCCCCCTCTCCTGGGCTAACTGCATTCCAGGTTAGACTGCCTTCTGAATCACTACCTTTCCCACTCCCCTCACAACTGTGCCCCAGGCAAAAATATTGATAGTTGCTGCTTTGATGCTCACTTAGTGATTCTCTCATTTCTTCCCCCACATCCTCCCCCTACCAAATGGCCTAGAGGTCTGTGAGATAGATGCTGGAACAAGGGAGGAAGGGAAAGCCTAATACACAGCTCTGATTATATCAGTCCCAGTTCAGAAAGACTGAGAAGCGTCACACCACCTCTGGCATTAAAGATCCTCCACTCTGCCACCGAACCATGTTGGCAGTCTTAGATCAGTTTTCTGCTCCCCTCTTTGGGCAATCTCTCCTCCATCCAAAGTAGGCATCTGCCATCAATCCCGCCCTGTCCTCCGCAGTTTTGTGCCTGTCCCCATTCCCATAGTGTTCTCCTCCACACCTCTGACTGTTGAAATGCTTTTCTTTCCTCTAGGTCCATCTCAGGCATCACCTCCTTTGGTAGTATCCCAAGTTTCCTGAAGTGACAAGTGATGTTTCCTTTCTCATTTGTGTTATATCACTTTAACTGGACTTCTCTGGATTTATTCTTTGCTGTTCTATGCATCAGCTGCTGGATGGCACAATGGATAGAGCCCTGAGCCTAGAGTCTAGAAGACCTGAGTTCAAATCCAGCCTCAGCCTTGCCTCGCTGGGTGGTCCTGGACAAGTCATCTCAGAGTTAATTTCTGTTTGCCTCAGTTTCCTCATGTGTAAAAATGGGGATAATAACAGCACTTACCTCCCAGGATTGTTATGAGCATCAAATGAAATTGTAAAGTACTCACCACAATGGCTGGCACATAGTAGGTACTAAATAGATGTTTATTCCCTTCTCCTTATAATGTTCCTGTGTTATATTTGTTTGTATATTTATCCTATCCCCATGTTAGGTCATGGACTTATAGATCTAGAACTAGAAGAGACATCATGGACCATTTAGCCCAACCCACTCCCATTTTACAGCAAAGGAAATAGGCCTGGGGAAGCTAACTAACTTGTCTAATGTTACATAGAGAATATGTATGAGAGGTAAGATTTGAATCCAGGTCCTCTGACACCAAACCCAGCACTCTTTCATCTGCACCCTTCTGCACTGGGTAAGTTCCTTAAAGGCAGGAAATGAGTCTTGTTTCATTTTTGTGTCTCCAGCACAGAGCACAATTCATTTTAGACAATAGGCACCAAGGAACTGTTTACTAAATTGAACTGAACTTCTGGCGCAGCTAGGAAGGAGCTCCAGCATTTATAAGTAGTTCTGATGAGGCTTCTTGCTCCTGGTTTCCCACTCCCAATCTGTCCTACCATCTTCCTGGGTTCTGGTTGCTGACAGCACTATGCCTGGTCTCTAGGGATGCAAAGATGTCTTTTCTCTATTGAGTGTGACATGGAGAAAAAATAAATAAAACAACCCTTGTCTCCCTTAGCTCAGCCAACACATGGTTAGAGCTTTTCCAAAAGGAATTTTTCCTAAGAAACAAAAAGGAAAACAAAAGATCACCAGTATATATGGAGACTTGCCAAAAAAAAAAATCCATATAACCCACTGAAACAGGCAGACCAGGTCAACAGCTAGTTGGACCATTTGGTGGACCTGGCTCCAGAGGCCTTCTCTTCCTGGAAGATCCCTTGAACCCTGTAGACCCCTCCTTCAGTGAGTGAGTTCCTGTCCCAACCTCCATTTTGAGGCAGTACTCATGCCAGCCACGCTCACTCCTCAGTCCTCTCCTGGTTCTGTTCCTGACTCTGAATTTCTCCATCATGCAGGGACCTTCTTGCCCCATCCCCCACCTCCCTACTTTTCAGCTCCTATTTATGTGTTAGCTTTCTGAAGCTTTCTTTTTGCTTGTATTTCTATTTCCAGTGCTTAGCATAATGCCTAGGACATGGGAAGTATTTAGTAATGCTTGTTGACTTGACTTGGACCAGAGAGAGGAGGTTCTTCTTCAAAGCCCAAGTTTGTAAGTCAAACCTAAAATCTAAGGTCAGATGACAATGATGGGCATAGTCTATGGGAGACTCCTTTCTTTGCTTCAACCTTGTCTGCGATAAATATTTAATAAAAACAATCAAATAACAAGCATTTATTAAGTGCCTACTCTATGCCCAAAACTGAGCATGTGAAACAAAATTAAAATAGTCCTTGAGTGGATCTAGATTGGCCCAAAGTCAAGTCTGATGGGAACACCCTACTTCTCATTCTTATCTCTGGTTGGGGGCTCCAGGGTTCCTCTTCTGCCACTTGGCAGTAATCTCTGGAGTTTTCAGGTCATGCCTTGGCCTCTTGTGCCTTCTAGTACTGTTGCAGAGTTGTTGAGTTGCTCATGTCTGACTCTTCATGATCCCATTTGGGGTTTCCTTAACAGAGATACTGCAGTGGTTTGTTGTTTCCTTCTCCAGCAAATTTTAAAGATGAGGAAATTGAGGCAAGCAGGGTTAAGTGACTCATCCAGGGCCACACAGACATAGGATGGGGTCTGAGGTCAGACTTGAACTCAGGTCTTGCTGATTTTAGGCCCAGCACTCTACCCACTGCACTGACTATCTGCTGCCTTGTCCTTTATCCCTCATCCCAAATATTTCTTCCCTGTGTTTTCATGCCATTCTTTTGCTTTGGTCCTTGATGTTTCTATGGCTCTGAGCTCTAAGAAGTGCTGCCCTTAAGTCAATCTGTTTCTTTCTGAACCAAGAGTCATTAAAATGCTAGTGAACTCAGAACTTTCAACTGTTGCTCTTAGTTGGCATCTAAACTCCATCCCTCCAATGACCACAATAATAATACTTGACATTTATCTCTGATATTAAGGTTTGGAAAGTACTTTACAATTGATCCCCACAACAAAACTGTGAGGTAAGTGCCACAATTACTGTCCCCATAGAGGCAGCTAGATAGAGCAGAAGTCAGGAAAATCTGAGCTGAAATACAGCCTCAGACATTTACTACCCATGTGACCCTGGGCAAGTCATTTAACCTCCGACTAGATCAGTTTCCTTAAAATCCATATAACAAATAAAGGACTCTTGATAACCCATAATACAGGGGAAGCTAGTGGTGCAGTGGATAGAGCACTGGCCCTGGAGTTAGGAGGATCTGAGTTCAAATTGGACCTCAGACACTTACTAGCTATACGATCCTGGGCAAGTCACTTACCCCTGATAGCCTCATTTAAAAAAAAAAAAAAAACAATCAATACAACTCTCTCTCCAGTAAGTCTTTTCCATGGGATACTAAAATTCACTGCTACCCATGTGATCTGGACTTCCCTTTGAAAGGCAATTCGTCTGGAGCTGTCAACATAGAAACGCTTAACTATCTGGTGAATCCTTCTTTTGCCCTACTGAGAACCACTGAGGACTTGAGCTCTGGCACTTGGGATAACTAGATCATCAGCACCCCCTTTCCATGAGACTCACACTGTCCAAATAACTCATTGTAATGAGTACAAAATCCAAAGAATTTCCAAGCTCCCAGACTTGGAGTTATTTTCAAGGTAACTCCTGGGGCTAATTCTGTTCATAACAATTCCCCTTCTCTTCAGTGAGGATTGGAATTACAAATAACATAGTCCAGGGATGTCTTCTTAGGCCATATGTCTTTCTTGTGTGCTCCTTAAAGCCACCATTAATGGCTCCCCTGAATTGCAGCACTGACTCTTGGGATTTCTCTGTAAAAAACACTAGAAGGGGAGAAAGGTAGCAAACAGCTCTGCAGGATCCCTTGAAGAGACCAGCACAAAGATGTGGTTCCTTCCGTAAGAGTCCATCCTTCCAAGAGTCCTAGACAGCCAGATCATCAGGAGGGCAGGGAGCCCCCATCAATGAAATTCACCTTTCAGGAGGCACCAAAGGGTCATTCCAAACTGACCAGTTCATTTGGAGATAGTCCCACCTGATTTAATCAGATGTCTTTAGTGCTCTCATCAAGGTACCCATTGGCATGCCCACACCTATTACAATATTCTAAGTCACACTTCCAGGAAGCTCATCACAATGATTAGGGAACTCCTTTGATCCACTTCCCTACACTATCAAAGGATACAAGAGCTGAAAGAAGCCTCAGAGATCATTTAGTCCAAATTCTTCATTTTACAGATACATGCAATGACGTGTACTGATGGGCAAAGTGCATGTACTGACATGCTATGAGATGAAGTTGCTGGGACTGCATGACTCACTGAATTTGGAGTCAGAGATCATGGATTAAAATCCAGGTTCTGTCACTTAACTTCTTGTGTGACTGTGGGCAAGCTACTTAAACCTCTCTGGGCCTCAGTTTCCTTATCTGTAACTTGACAGCGTTGGACAAGCTGACCTTCTGGATTCCTTCCAGCTTTAAACTTATGATTTTATGAACATGGGTTATAAGGCTAATAAGTGGAAGAATTGTAATTCAAAACCTGCTCTTCTGACTACAAGTCCACTCACATTTTCCTTGCTGCTGCTGTTCAGTCACGTCCAATGCTTAGTGACTCCTTTTGGGGTTTTCTTGATAAAGATACTGCAGTGTTTTGCCATTTATAGATGAGGAAACTGACAGACAGGTGACTTGCCCAGGGTCACACAGCTGATAAGTGTCTGAAACTGGATTTGAACTCAGGTCTTCCTGACTCTAAGTCCAGCACTTTGTCCACTGAGCCACCTAGCTGCCCCAAACTTATTTTGTTCAGTTTTCAGATCATGTCCAACTCTTGGTGACTCCATTTGGGTTTTTCTTGGCAAAGATACTGGAATGGTTTACTGTTTCCTTTTCCAGCACATTTCACAGATGAGGAAACTGAGGCAAACAGGGTTAAGTGACTTGTCCAGGGACACATAGACTCAGGCCTCTGTCTGAGGCCAGATCTGAACTCAGCAAGATGAGTCTTCCTGACTCCAGCCCCATATCTATCTTGTTACCTAGCTGCCCATATTTCCTGATACACATGTTTACTCAAATGTTTCCAAAGAAATGATGAATCTCTTCCCAAAGTCCCTTAATTCTATCTGTGATATGCACAAACTATGCAGAAAAGTAATGTCTAGCACAAAAGTCTCAGGAGTGAGAGTACCTTTCACATAGTAAGCATGGAAGTGTTTCATGTTGTTTATTTCCCAGGTTCCAAGAGAGTCTACAGCAGTGGGGAACCTGCAGCCTCGAGGCCACCTGTGGCCCTCTAGATCCTCAAGTGTGGCCTTTAACTGAATCCAAACTTCACAGAACAAAGACTACATGTGGCCTCAATGCCACAGGTTCCTCACTTCTAGTAGAAGGACCTCTTGCCTGGTGTTTTTAAAACAGCAGAAATGCTGGCCTAGCTTGTGTGGCATAGCCACCCCCAACTCCAAGCTAGCAGGCTTGCCTCCCTCTGTTTTCCCCTCAAGGGAGGATGAAGCCAAGCCACAGCTGCTAGGGATGAATGATCCTATCTTTTTACTTATGTCCTTGCAATTATCCAAGGCTTAGGCTGCCTCTACCCCAGGCCCCTGATTACTAATATTCCCCGTGGTGCATCTCTAACGATGTCTCTTTTCTGAACCTTTGCTTCCCAGGAGCTTGGAGCCCTTCCCACCAATTAACTGCTTTCTTTTGCTTGTTGGGATTAGGGAGATGGTGAAGGGAATGCTACATCCTCCTTTCACAGGACCAGTCTATCAGAGAACAGAGATGGATCCCCTCTGACATGAACCCTCACCTTGATTCTCAATTATGTGCCTCATCTGTGCTCAGTCCTCATCCTGGGTTGCCAATCAACAACCATTTATTAAGCACCTACTATGTGTGAGATACTGGGGGCACAAAGCCAAAACCAAAACAATCCATGACCTCAAGAAAGTTTATATCCTAAACAGGATAAAATAGTACAAAAACATTGTGATTTTGTGTTGTTTAGTTTTTTCAGTTGTGTCTAACTCTTCATAACCCTATTTGGGGTTTTCTTGGCAGAGATACTGGAGTGGTTTGCCATTTCCTTCTCCAGTTCATTTTACAGATGAGAAAACTGAGGCAAACAGGGTTAAGTGACTTGCCCAGGGCCACACAGCTAATAAGTGTCTGAGGCTGGACTTTTACTCAGATTTTCCTCTAGGCCCAGAACTCTATCCACTAAGCTATCAAATTTCCCAAACATTGGGATAGGGATAGGAAATGGACCTGTGATTACATTGATGGAAGTAGGCGTGTACCGGAGCCAGCTCATACTGTCTTACAAGAGGCAGTTGTTGAATTTTCAGTGTGAGCCTTTAGGCCTAGGAAATCAGGTTGATTTTTAGAACACCAGACGAGATTTCCTCAGATTCCCTTAGCCATTAGTCCATTCGGAAATGAACTAATTGATTTATTGTTCCCAGCTTTAGGAAATGGTGGAGAAAATGTGAACAATGTAAATTAAACTTAAAAGGCTATCATGTACATTGTTTTTCTGGAAAGTCAGTTGGTAAGTGTTTGCCAGCACACTACCCCTAAATGGAGAAACCATCCCTCCCAATGCAGGTTGGCCCCAGCTCTGTGATTTGTAGTTTCCTAAAAGCATCGAGAAGTAAATGGTTTGCCCAGGATCATACATACAGCTACTGAAGCCTACAACTACTTCAAGACTTTTGGGACACCCTTTATAAGTAAGAACAAAATAGATACTAAGTAATGGGGGAGGCAAAGGCACTAACAGCTGGGATATTGGGGAAGGGCCACATGTAGACCATGACACTTGGACTGAGCTTGATTTCAAGGGAGATAGGGACTCTAAGAGGCCTCAATGAGGAAGGAGTGCATTTCAGGCATAGCAGATAGTCTGGACCAAGACACAGAAAGAAGATGAAATTTTGCATGGAAGGAATCACAAGTAGGTCAATTTTGCTGGAATGTGGAGTCCTAGAAATAGGGTAATATAGAATAAGCCAAGAAAGCTAGGCTGGAGACAGATTTGTGAAGGGTTTTTCATGTCAAACTTTTCTTCTAGAAGCCAGTGAAGATTTTTGAGTGGAGAAGTGACATGGTCAAACATACATATAATTTCAAATATGCCTTTGAAAGGTGTATGGAGATGGATCAGAGTGAAGAGAGAACTGAAGCAAGGAGTCTAACTGGGACACGATAGCAGCAGTCCAGGTGAGAGCTAAGAGTGGTGACCACATGAGTGGAGAGAAGACAGATGCAAAAGATGTTGTGAAGGGAGAATCCCTCAGACTTGACAACTGATTGGATATGGAGGGTGGGGAAGGAGGAAGTGTGGAGGCTAAGACCTAGGTTGAGAACCAGGGTGATGAGAAGGATGTGATTTCCTCAACAACAGGGAAATTAAGAAGAAGAGTGGGAGCTGTGTTAAGCATTATGTAGGCTGATCCTTGTTGATTCATTTGTCTGTGGAAGCCCTTTACTTAAACCTCCAAAGAAGCTTTGGAATTAAGCACCCACTATGCTACCATCCACCCATTCCTTATCCTCGAACAGAGTTCTCAAAGGTTGTTCTAGTAAAGTATAAGGTCCATCTTGTCCTGCCATGATAAAAAAGCTTCGGATCAGCAATAAATCAGGATGTCTATTGCCCAAGCACTAGCCTGCTTAAGTTGGGAGAACACTGCAAAATCAAGGAATCAAAGAACTGTCAGGGATTCTCATTGACCAACAAATGGTCATTCAACCTCTACAAAGAAAGAACCTGATGCTGCTGCTACTGCTGTTACTGTTGCTACAACTACATGATACTTTACCACTTACATTACAGAGCTATTAGGAGGAAAGCACACATTTGATCTACTTTGTTTTTCTTGGAGACTAGATCATTGGCAGGACTTCCATGGGACCTTCTCCCTCTGTCCCTCAGCACCTATTGGTGAGTTGCTCCTAGAACTTCCATTGTGCAGAATGGCCAAGACTAGCCATCCTTCATTTTCTAGATTTCATCATCATGCCCCATCGCCCCTCCCACCTCTATTCTGTCTTCCCCCCATTGTCGGGGAGCTCCTTGAGGAGTTCTATGTCTGGAATATTTGTTGTTCATTTTCAATCACATCTGACTCTTCACGACCCCATTTGGGGTTTTTTTTGGCAGAGATACTGGAGTGATTTTCCATTTCCCTCTCCAGCTCATTTTACAGATGAGGAAACTAAGGCAAACAAGATTAAGTGACTTGCCCAGGGTCACACAGCTAATAAGTATCTGAGGTCGGATTTGAACTCGGGAAGATGAGTTTTCTTGACTCAAAGCCTGGTGCTCTATCCACTGTACCACCTAGCAGGTTAGAAACGAGGGCCTTTGCCATTTGCTGCAGGATTGCTGGCAGCTGTCACCAGCTGTTCCCCTCCCCCCTCCTGGATTCCTAATGCCATCTCTAGGCTTCTTTAAGTCTCAAGGTGATGAGCAGATCTTGGGGATAGTCATCCGGTTGGTGGAGGAGGGGTGAGAACTGGGAAAGCAAATGGGTGTGAACCTTAAAAGGACTGGGGAGTGTGGTCACATGTGTGGAAGGAAGGGGAGGGAAGAGGGAGAAGACAAGAGAATACTGCCTAGAGAGTGAAGCAGGGAAGAAGTAAATTAAATAATTCAATCACCATAATGTAAATAGAAGGAGGAACAGAGCTGGGGATCTTCCACTGAGTAGGCTCGTCTATAGAAAGTTTTCACAGTTGCCCGAGGCCATTCTAGTCTGATGAGGTATTGGTGGTGTACTGGTAAATATTTAATTGGTTCTCTAAATTTAAAAAAGTATGCATATAATTTGCCAATTTCCAAGGGTAACTAGCACACCCCTGGGTGTATTCCTGTAGATTTGGAAGTGTGTTGATCAACTCTACTGGATAATAAATTCACAAAACCTCAGAATCATAGTGTTAAATGACCTCAACACCCATTTAGTCCCACCTGTGACTGCATAATAACTCCACCAGCATTATATACTTGACAAATGGTCATCTATGCTTTGATTAAAAGATCTCTAGGAAGGGGGAACCTATTACTCTCCCAGGTTTCACTTAGCATATCTCTGCTAGAAAGCTTTTCCCAGATTGGCCCATTGAGTGAATCACCTCATCTTGTGAACATCAGTTTCTTCCTCTTTAGAATGAGAAGGAAGAAAGTGGCACTGAAGCTGTTGGGCAAAGAAATCAATTCTTTTTCCCAGCAATCAAGAACGACTCAGTTGAAGCCCACTGAGTTGTCTACTTCTAACTGCTAGAACGTGAGCAACTTTGAAGCCCTGGGCACTGTCTTCAGTTCTCTTCCTTAAGCTCCTAAATCAGGTTTTTCTACTTATCAGTCCTTTTTGCTAGCCCTCAAACATTAAATGAGAGCCTCCTGACTCTCAGAGATTCATGTCTCACAAATTCACAACTCCCGAAACTTTTTCTATCAAATCAATATCAAATTAACTAAATAACAAATCAATTAAAAATTTCATACCTCAGTCTCCAAATGTTTATGCTGTTGTTGTTGAAGTTTTACCCTCAGTCAAAAAAAAATTACTTACAAATGAACAAAATATTCATAATGCCTGTAGCTGTAAAGGCTTCACCATGAGCATCCATCACTGATACGTCACCTTGAAACTGTGTTCCTATATATTCATTTATCTCATTTTTAAGAAATGAAAGATCTTTCCCTGCCTACTTAAAACATTAAACTGTTCCCACACAAGTGAGGCATCATCATATGTCATTCACAAAGGGATCTGAATCTTTATGTCATATACCACAGATATTTTTGTCCAAATCTTATTTGAAAGCTGTTTCTTCATATATATGCATATGTATATAGACATATACATATATATGAATACATGAAAATTACATATGAGTATTTTAAACAAGGTTCTTTTGTTATTCTTTAACTGTCAAACATCATCCTTAATAGCTACAACCATCTTATACCATTTAATAATTAGCATCAATCTTTTCCTTTACACACACAAAAAATGTCTTCTGCCCTTTTCATCACCAAACTGCAGTGTACCTTACACTATGAATGAGTTTCTAAATAGCCTGATTCAAACCTTTGGTCTGCACCACCTTTGGTCTGCACCCATAGTAGAACCTGGAAGACAGAATAACTGAGTATTCACACTTTGCCCACCCAAGACTCATCATTGCTCTAATGGTCATGGTTTAGTAGGACAAAAGAATTTCTGTTTCAAGAACTCCTTTTTTACTTAGATTCATGAATCCTTTAAATTAATTCTTCATGGAAACTACTAAGTTCCTTCAAAGATCAGCTCAAGTACCACCTATATCAAGATCTTTCTTGATCCTTCCTGGTTGTCAGTGGTCCTGTCAACACAGACTCAAGAAGGTTTTCAGATATTGCTGGTTCAGTAGAAGAAAACATGGAACTCAAAACAAGAAAATAAAGCGAACCACCTTTACTGAGGCTTCCTCTGGCCTTCTAGCAAGTCGATAAGATTGCTGTATTCCTTACACATTCCAAACTATGTTTATTTATTTTCTACACACTCTACGTGTACTCACCTGTGAATGAGCTGCCTTCCCATAGAAGAATGTAAGTTCCCTGTTTCAAATCCTACACTACAACAACAGTTGTTGAATTAGTGAAGTAGCTGAACGAGCGAATCCAGAAAGAATGAGATGGCCCAGTAGGGACCAGCTGGACCGGCCCATGTTAAATGCCTCCTCCTCTCTTCAAGTTCTCTTAGGGAGGACAACTGCCGCTTTCTTATAAAATACAGAAGTGTTAGCATGTAGTCGGTGTGTGTTTGGCATGTTGCTTACTTTTACGTAAAATGACTGTGTTGTCATGTTGGACATGTGTAATTGGCTGTGGCTAGCATGTTGTGTGGGGTTGGTATGATTTAAATGGTAAAGAGTTACCATGTTGGTGTGTGGTTAGTGTGTGATCGGTATGTGGTTGGTATGTTGGCATGAAGTTGCCATGTTATGTGCTTTTTCCATGGCGAGGTGATGCTGGTGTGTAATTTGGCCTCTTGGTATGTAACTTTAATGTTGTTGGTGTGTAGTTTGTGTGTAACTGGCTATAATTTGGCTATTGTCATTGTAAAGTTATGTTGGCATGTTTTGCTTGTGATTTGAATGTTATTAGCATGTAATCAGCACTCAGTATGTTAGTGTGTGCAGTGGCATGTAATTAGTGTGTTGTTAGCATGTAGCTGGCTATTTTTCATGGCAAAGTGTTGTTAGCATGTAGTTCATTTGATGCATAGTTGGCATGTAATTACCATGTAACTGGCCATTAGGTTTTCACTTTAGAATGTTGATGTGCAATTGGCATGCTGTTAGCATGCAGTTGGCATGTAAATTAGCTGTTGGGTTTCTACTGTAAAGTGTTGGCATGTTGCGTTTTGCAGTAAGGTGTTAGCATGTTTCTGGCTGGCATGTAATGGTTTCACGGTAAGTATTAGAAGGATGTTTGTGTGTCATTTGGTGTGTTGGCATGTGATTGGTATGTTGCTAACTTGGACAGTAAGGTATTAAGATGCTGTGTAATTTGATGTTTTGTTGATTTGACACTGTGATGTTGGCATGTTACTGGCATGAATCATATTCTTTGTATATGGAACTTTCCTTCTTTCTTTCCTTCTTTGCCAGATTGCTTATGTGATAGGTTTTCTTCTCATTTCTCCAAAGCTCCAAAGGAGACACTTGGGGCAGAACAATTATTTCCTTAGATTGCTAAAACAAGTTGCATATATACATACAGAACTAGAACTTATATCCTATATACTCACAGAGTAGTGGGAAGATGGAGATCACAGAAGTACAAAAGTACAAAAACATTCCTCCAGTAAAGTCTCCTTGGGGGTACTTTATTTAAGCTGGAGTTTTTTATATAGGAGGGGAACACTGACAGGATGTCCAGCAGGATGCTTCTGGACAGAGGCCATCAGTTTTATTGCTAGATTTGGGGAATTTAGGCATCGAGAGGGTTGAGACATCAGTGGACTAATTAGGACATTGATGTGCTGGGAAACTGGGTAACTGTGACTGATTAACACAAGACTTTTTTAAAAAAAGAATTCTATATCTTGCAAAAAAAAAAAGCAGCAGTGGTTCTCACTCAGAGACCTTAGCTGAAACCACCCTCCATGAGACACCCAGAGTCACATTCAAGCTAAAAGGCAACATCTGCAGAAGACTGTCATAGAGAATCTCCACTTGATATTTGAGGATAAATCTAGAACAAAGATAATACAGTCCATTTTGTAAGCCCTTTAACCAGTAATCATCTAAATAGATGTAAGTATAAATTCTCCATCTGCCAAGGGCTTAGCAGACTACCACTCCTAGCCATTTAGAAGAGCTAAGCAACAGAAATGCTTTGTAGAGGGAGAAAAGGCTTACAAATAACTTTTTCAGGAAAGAGGATCCTGGGCTTTAAAGAGCCAAAGGAGTAGATTCTCTTGAAGATGTTACCAAGATTGAAAGACCTTGAATATGGGACCAGTGATGGGTTGTGCATCTGAGGACTTGAATGTATTACCAAGCTCATTACCCACTGGCTACAAGGGAGATTTTTCAGCCGAAACAAATCTTAAAGATCATCTTCCAAGTAAGTTGTGATCTCTGTCAGTGGAGGGAGTACTGGTGAAATTATAGATCTCTGAAGGATTGATATCTATTTTGTCAAATCTGTGGTGAAAGTAGCATGTCCTCTGTACTGTGACTGCCATTGCTCACCTCTCAACCAAACTTGCACAAAATAGAAGCTAGAGGAATAGAGAGAGGGAACAGATCTGAGAAGCATGGCAGAATTGGAAGCAACAAAGGACTCAAGATGAAAAATATTACCATCTTCAAAGAGAGAACTGATGAACTCTGAAGCAGAAAGGGCCAATTGGCATTGGTAGGTGTTTCTTCACCTGGGAGTTTTCTTTACCAATGAAACCACAAGTCCATTCTTGATCCCTATAAGACAATGTAGATGGAATAAAAGGTACTCAGGTCTAGAAAGTATTCCTATGACAACTGCCAAATATAATCAAGAACCCAGGTCTCTTTGGCCTCTACAATATCTAATATCTAGGGTATTGACTACATCTTTAGCCTTTCATCTAAGTCACCTTCAACAAATCAACTTCACCAGCACAAGATAGGAATGGTATGGGTTTTCCTTTGCAAAGATCTAAGATTTCAATGTACAGAAAGTACCTATGAGTCAACAATTCAATATGGCACCCTCAAAAAGCTAATATGACCTGAGGGAGCATTAAGAGGAGCATTTGTTGATGTTCAGTCATGTTTGAGCATTTGTGATCCCATTTGAGGTTTCTTTGGCAAAGATATCAGGGTGATTTGCCATTTCTTTCTCCATCTCATTATCATTGATAAGGAAACTGAGGCAAGAAGGGTTAAGTGACTTGCCTAGGGTCACAGAGCTAGTAAGTGCCAGAGGTCAGATTTGAAGTTAGTTCCTCTTGACTTCATACCCACTGTGCCACCTAGCTGTCCTAAGAGGAACAAGAACTAGGGATACCCGTGGTGATGGTGATGCTGTTGCTGCTGCTGCTTCTAGTATTTACCTCTTTAAGGTTTGCAAATTTCTTTACATATGTGATTTTATTGATTAGTTAACCAGTCACTAAGCATTTATTAAGTGCCTATCCATGCCAGGCACTGAGGATATATGCATATGACAGTCCCTGCCCTCAGGAAGCTTACAACATATAAAGAGAGACAACACATTAACAAAAGCTGAAAGTATGTGGAGGATAGCCTGTGAGGGGTCATGATGGAGTTGGGAAATTATCTGAAGAGTTATGAGTGTCAGAATTGCTTTCATCTTGCTGAATGATGAGTTTCTGGAGATTATGAAATCCAGGAGGTCAGCAGAGTAAGAAATGATGAAATAAATTCCCTGAGTGTCCTCATTAAATAATAGACGATTAGGCAGGTTCACAGCAGGGATCATTTAATCTCTACTTCCTAATGCAGCTCATCCCACTTTTGGACAGTTTTCAATGTTGAGAAGTTTTTCCTGACTTAAAAACCTTACCTCTCTATCATGAACTTTCTTTCCTAATTCAATCTGTGGTCAAGCAAAACAAGTCTAATAACTTCCATATGATACCCCTTTGGACACCTGAAAACAACCATCATGTCTCCCCAGACAAAATATCCCAGAATCCTTTAGCCAGTTTTCTCATGGTGTAATCTGCAGGCATGTGTTCAGCTGACTGGTCATCTCTACCTGGATGCCCCTCTAACCTATCAGTATTCTTTCAAAAAATATGGTGCTCAGAACTTAACATCAGCTGCCATGATGCACTGTTGACTTGATTGAGTTCATAGTACATATCTTGGGTTTCAACTGTTTAATAAACTGTTTGTTAAAAGCTAAATTTATTTATAAGTATTATATAAAATTTATATTATATTAAATATAAATATAACATTAGAGATAGAAAATACATTAAAATTCTATCAAGTTTATTAAAAACTAAAATGTTTGTTACTTTTATTGAAAGATTTTGCATAAATGCATAAAATGAAATGAGTAAAATAAAAGTATATCATATCACCCTTGAAAATATGACATCCAAAATATATATGGAATTGACCTAAATTAGTTATACCAAGAGCCATTCTCTAATAAATTATCAGGAAATTTTTTCATAAGAATAATCAAAAAGTGGAGATGATCACATGAAAATTTACTCCAAATTCCTAATAAGAGTAATGCAAATTAAAACAACTCTGAGATTGTTTTAATCATACCATGTAAACTGGAAAAAGATTAAAAAGTGGAAATATTTGGTGCTGAAGGGGTTGTAGGAAGAAAATTTAAGAGTTATATAGGAAAAGTGCCTAAACCATCAGTGTCTGTGATTCAGTGATCTCAATACTGCATATATATGCCCAAGATATCAAAGACAGAATCAAAGTTGCTGCAATATATATCCAAATATTAATTATACCACCCTTTGTAAAAACAAAACAACGGATTGGCTGAGGAAACACTCTTCCTCTGCAACTGTCACTTCCAGTTGATCCAGTGGCTCATGAGAGAAATCTTTATTTAACAAGGCCTCTTCATACTTATTTGGAAAGGTTTTGATTGATTTGATTCAACTGAGATGTATTCCCACTTGGTTATGATTCTAAGGGATAGCCATTCATCACTTACTCTAGGTGTGGTGGGGGTAATTTGATTGATTTACTCAACAGACCCCCCCCATACATAAATCAATATATTGGTTTATCATTTAGTCTCCTCTGAGCTTTGTTAGTTTGGGTCTACCCCCTAATAAAGCCTGTTCAACCCTGGGAAAACTGGCAAATTTTTCCTGCATCATAAATCTGAGAACCAGACACTAAGTCCGTAAGGACACCATCAGAAGATATACATCCATTCTGGTCTAGCAGAAACTATTATACCAACATTACTACCCTCCCAAATGGAAAAATCATATTCTGGTTTCCCCAGTGTGGTTGTCGTTCTTCAATCCTAAGGTACATCTTACATTCTTCACAATCTTCCACAAATTAATGTAGACCAGCCATCACACCTACCTTTCTTTCAGAATTCTGGGGTACAATTCATATTATCTTGGTGACTTGAATTCATCGTAAGAAAACTAGGTGCTTTCTTATTTTCTCTCATCTCATCTTGGGAATTAACTTCCTGTTGATCAACTTTATTCTGTTCTTACCAGTCCAAAAAGTATTCTCCTTGACTGAGAAAACAATAAGCACTGAGCAGTCCTACCTTCGTATTCATTATCATCTCATCCAACCCCAACAATAGTCCTATTCCTTTGATTCGTCTCTTTTCCCCAGCATATCTATAAAGCACACCGTTTTTGTTGTCATTAACATTCATTTCAGCACCAGCTCATTTCTGAGCTTTGATGTTCATTACCCTATTCTTGTAAGACTTGGCCAGGTCTTTGTCTTAATCCTTTATCATCTGCCTTTACATCTATATTCTGTATCACTCTTTCAAAAATTTAAGTTGGTCAAAGGGCTCCCAATGTTTCTAAGAACTCCCTGTTTTCCTCTTCATCAGCTTTTTTTCTCTTTGTATCTTTAGAATTTCGTTCTTGAGAATATCTCTTCTCATCTGACTTGCTATGTAGAACTTTAGGATCCTTCCTAGTCTTTCTCTTAACCTTTTGGAATCTGCTCTCCAAATATCTTGGTCCATGGCAGATAATGTTTGTTTAACTTTCCTCTTTCCCTACCACAAATTATAAGGTGATGTGGTCCCTTTCCCCCAAGGTTTCCATCATTTTTACTTCTGCATTCAGCTCCTCTCTTATTGGTTAGAATCATATGCAAAAAAGCAGTCTCCTCACACTTCCTCTACCTTCTACAGGATGAAATTATCATCAGTGCAAGACAAGAAATTATTAGTTGCTCTGCTTAAGAGAGATGCAGTATGTCCAAATAATAAAGTCACTAATGACTACATTATATCACATATTTAACATTTAATTTAACAACAGGTGACT
Source organism: Bettongia penicillata ogilbyi (assembly GCA_023548195.1). Lineage (NCBI taxonomy): Eukaryota > Metazoa > Chordata > Mammalia > Diprotodontia > Potoroidae > Bettongia > Bettongia penicillata. The sequence continues at coordinate 28,372 of JAJHZJ010000070.1, read as the reverse complement.
TTGCACACAGCCTTCCCTCACTTAAATCTCTTCCCCAATTTCTCATCTATTTCCTCCTTCTGTCCCCATGGTCTATAGTATACTCTGATAACAATATCACTGAGATTGAGTGGATAGTGTTAAACCTGACTTTTGGAAAACCTGGGTTCAAACTGCCCATGCCATAAGAAAGCCTTGGAACCTTGGAACCTCAGTTTCTCATCAGTAAAATCAACCTAAAAATAGCTCTAGTATCTACCTCATAGGTTTGTTGCAAAGCCTAAGTAAAATAATTTATGTAAAGAGTTTTGTAAATTTTAAACCCTCTATAATCAGTTATTCTTGTCGTTACTTTTCATTTGTCACTCTTTACCTAAGTGCTTAGGGCAGCTAGGTAGTGCAGAGGACAGATGTCAGGTCTGGAGTCAGAAAACCTGAGTTCAAATCCAGCCTCAAATACTTACTAGCTGTGTACGCCCAGGCAAGTCCCTTAATTCTATTTGTTCTATTCTATCAGTTCCTCATCTGTAAAATGAGCTGGAGAAGGAAATGGCAAACCACTCTAGTATCTTTACCAAGAAAACCCAAATGCAATCACAGAGTCAGACACAACTGAAACAACTCAACCGCATCACCTAAGTGCTTTCCACCATTACCCCTATCATGTTTTTGTAGAAACAACAGGTGTGGTTATTGTCTTCCATTGCAAGGGAAAGATGACAGCTTTTCTACTTGGAGGATATAAGTGATAAGTGATGTGTGGATGTGTGTGTGTGTGTCTATATATCTTGTATAGTTCATAGAGTTGGGAAATAAGCTAGGCCAATCTCCTTATTTTATAGGGGAGGAAACTAAGGCTCCCAGAGAAGGGAGTCACACATTCAGGGAGCTAGGATTCAAAGTCAGCTCTCTATAATGCCAGGTTGAGTTCTCTTTCCACTATACCATACTACCTCAGGGTTTAGAGTTCCTAGAAAAATGATGTCATTGACCCCTGGGAGCCATCTCCAGTCATCCTGATCTATATCTCACCACTGGAGCCTCTCTGGAGGAGAAAGTGAAGCTGGTGACTTTGCACAGCCCTGCCTCACTTCAATACAATTCACTTACACATCATGGCATCTCCTTCCTGATGTCATTCTCTTTGAGAATGAAGGACAGACAACAACACTGACCCCTGATCTAGCTCTGCTGGTCACCAGGACTGCCTCTCCAGAAGAGGCTAAGTCATGAGAAGGATGGAAAGCTAGTCTCTAGGCTTCATGAAATCTACCAGTTGGACAGACAGACCTTATTCTAGATTGGAGTATGTTAGGTTACTCTGAGTTACAAAAATCCAGCACTGGCTTCTAGTTCCTGCTCTAAGCTCAGGAGTCACAACTCCTCAGTAGGCCTTACCAGACTGTCTGAGATTTCACAGCATCATCAATACTTGTCCCCCACACATGTGCATGTGTCCTACGTGGCCTTAGTGGCAAACACCTAGGATTCCTATAGCATAACCTGGATCAACACAAACATAAGAGGAGAAGACCTACTTCTAAACGTTGGATGCATTCTAACTTCGGCCGAGCACTTGTTCATCTGGTCCATAAAAGGAGTATTATTACACCATAAGAAATGACAACATGGATAGTTTCAAAGAAAACTGGGAAGACTCGTATGAACCGATGCAGAATGAAATAAGCGGAACAGGAAAACAATTCAAACAACAACATTATAAAGAAAAAACAACATTGAAAGACTTGAGCGCTCGGGTCAATGCAATAAAGAATCATGACCCCCAGAGAACTGAAGATGAAGCATGCTGACCGAGTGGTGCTCAGGAGGCAGGATGAGATAGACATTTTGGAACATGATCAATGCAAGGATTTGCTTGCCTATGAATATTTCTTACAAGGATTTTGCTTGTTTGTTTTTCAATTAGGGAGGGGAAGAAGTAGAAGGGAGAGAAAAAATGTCTCTTAATTGTAAAAAATGAATTAAAAAAAAAAAGATGTTACTGTCACAGAGGCAAGAAGCTTCTTTGAAAAAAAAAAAAACCAAGAAATTGTTCCCTTGCATACCCTAACCCCAGATGGGGAGAGAAAACATGGCCAAGTTGTCTGTATTCCTTGAGCATTTAAGTGCTAAACCTGCCTGATTTATTGATGTAAGTTTCTTAGACCTGGGAAATGAGACAAAGAATAATTCAATTCAATTCAATAAACATTTATTGAGCGTCTACTGTGTTGCCCAGCAGTGCTGGGAGATACAAAGATGAATTAGATTCCATCCCTGCCCCTTCCTGAGCAGCAAGAGGTCCAGGAGAGAAGAGGAGAGGAGATAAACATGGATAACTATAATACAAAGTAAAAATGTATTAAGCATAGAATAAAGAGCTATAAAAGTTCAGAGGTTAGACAGATCACTGCTGGCTGGGAGGTCTTAGAAAGAGTTCATAAAGGAAGTGATGTTTGAAATGTGTTACGGAAGACAGATGGGATTTCCACTGGCAGAAATGTAGTGAAAAGGGCATTCTGAACATACAAGGAACCGCATTAACAATGCCATGGAAGAAGAAGAAAGGAATGGAATGAGGGAGGGAGGGAAGAAGGAAGAAAGCATTTATTAAGCACTTGCTATAGGTAAAGCACAGTGCTAAGCAATGGAGATATATAAAGAAAAACAAGACAGCCTCTGCTTTCAAGGTGCTCACATCCTAACAGGAAAGAAAACACTCAGAAGAGGTTTTAGCACCAAGTCAGATGGAAGGACCCCGTGGTCTTTGGGATGCAGCAGCAAAGCAGATGGTGATGAATCTTCTTTATTGCTATTTCCACTAATAAAACCATATGCATTTCTGATGTTCTGTGATTCAGTTGTTCAACAGTTTGACGGTGCCGAGGGCTCCCTTTTCCAGATTTTGGGTCACTGTGACTAGTGAGGAGAATAAAGCAGAATCAAAGCTGCAATGAACATAAAGTCCACAACTTTATAAAGGAAAGAAACTTTAAATGGTAATGATACTGAGATCAAAAATATTAGACAACATTAACACAAGCATTAAAAAAACATACCTGTGCCATTTCTTTAAAAAACAACAACATAAAATTGCTGGTTGTCACAGTGGTAATCACTGTCTTGTGTTTTTTGGCTGAATAGTGTAAGGGGCATAGGTATATTCCTTTGGGAAACTACATTTCCCATGAGCCTATGTGATAATTTAGCTGTCTTCATCCTCCCCTCTCCCCATACTCTTCTTTTCCACCCACCACCAAAACCTACATACACTGATCTATTATGACAGTCTAGAGAATGGAGGTTAGGGCAAGAAGGGTGAATGTGATGAAAAAGGGGACAAAAGCATGGCAGCAATGGGAAGAAACAGTCCTGTAGGAGCCTGTAGTGATATAACAGGAAGGTCTGAACTCCACCAGCCTGCAATGCTTTGTGGAGCAGATACAAATTAAACTTGAGTGGCAGAGGTGGGCACTACTCAGAGCCATTGGGCCAGTGGGGGAGGCCAATGGCTTGGGGCACTTGGTCTATGGTGACCAGTGTTCTTTGCTTGTTCGGCCAAAAGTTAAGACAGCCAAGCCTAGGCAAAGCAGCCCAGGCTTCAAGCTCTAGGTGTCCATAAGTTAACTGCCTGTGTCCTTCTCTGGTTATGTGTATTAAAAGCCCTTAATCCAGAGAGCCAGCCGAGACAAAGCTGCTGTTACAAATACTAATCTAACACACTCACCAAACACCCTGCTATGAGTGACTTGTCAGTGCATTGCTCCTGCTGTGAAGTCAGGCAGCTTCAGAAACCAGCATTCCCCTAGAGGAAAATGGTATAGGGAGGAGCTAGTCATTTGGGAAATGGGTGCTGGGAATTTTCCTGCTTGATTTAACCCTCAGTTACATAATAAATAAATAACCCTCAGTTATTTATTTCAAGTAAATGTCCTCTGGTGGGTCTGCTAAAAGGAATATAGGTGGGGGGCTCATAAGCTGAATGTTTTTAAGTGAATGCTCACAAAATACAGGCTGTGAACCTGGGGGTTTTCAGAGGACCTAAATCAAAGGAGTATCCAGGCTATGATTATTTGGGAGATAATACATCTCCCAATTATAGTACATAATACATGGAGGTTCAATTCTAAGTATGTTAGGGTTTTCCTGCTATGTTAAAAAGAAAAACCCGGTGATTATATATCTGTTATCTTCTTAGATACTCATATTAGAGATCAATCTCTCCAATTTACAGAGGAGAAAACTCAGAGACAAAGAAGTGAAATCATTTACCCATGGAAACACAGCTGATTAGTTAGGGACAGAGCTGGGGTCAGTACCTGGGTCTTAGTTCGAACTGGACTCTACTAGCTTATTTCTGTATTCTTTCGGAAGAGATGACAGGATCGTAGACTTGTAACTGGAAGAGATCTTAAAGGCTAGCTAGTTCCACTCCCTCATTTTACAGATGACAAAACTGATATGGTACATGACTTACTTGTCTAAGATCAACAGGCAACAAATAACAGAACCAGATCCTCTGATGCTCAGACCAACCCTCAATCCATTGTACTACCTTACTCCCCAGAAAAGGCTGTTGGGTCTTATTTCCCATAGAGAACACTACTAGGAGGCATAGGACCAGAAGCAGAAGTAAGTGGCTTAGGCTTGTCCTTGATCTAGGGTGACCATTGTTCTTTACCTTTCTCATCAAAAATGAAGGAGGAGGGGGTGTTAGGTGGTATAGTAGATAGAGTACCAGCCCTGAAGCTAGAAGGACCTGAGATCAGACTCAGACACTTACTTGCTATGTGACCCTAGGCAAGTCACTTAACCCTAATTGCCTCAAAAAAATTGGAGGAAAAGACTTAGAGGCTATAATGGCCCTTCCTCTTACTCAACCTCATTTTAATATAGTGAGATTTTTTAAAGGCAGAGAAATATCCTCTTCCTTGAAAACAGGAAAGAAAAATTAAAACTTTAAGGAAAGAATTTCCTTCAAGACTTTGTGAAGGTATCCGTTTAGGCTCATATGTGTGTTTAGGAAAGACAAGGATAGGAGGGAGGAGAAAGATTGCCAAGATTTTTCTGAGTTTTTTTCATCCTTGCTAGGTTTTGGAGGTGGCATGGGATAGTATAAAGTGGATTGGATTTTGAATCAGACAACCCAAGTTCAAATTTATTTGTCTTGAGATGGCCCTTGTTATAATGCATAGATTTAGTCTAGGAAATAGGATGGGAGGCCCTGAGAAGGCTGCCAGACAATATATACAGTGGAAAGAACCCTAGATTTGAAAATAGGTGTTGGTTAAAATCCTGGCTTACCAGCTTGGTGGCCTTGGGAAAAGCCTCTGGTCACTACTACCTGAAGTTACTACAGTAACTACTTTGCCTTTCCCTTGAGGTGTTGCTGCCATCTCCTCCAATTTCTGCTTCTTAGTAGTTGATGCCAATTATATCTAGTACTACTTGAATCCTATGGACTCACTTTATGTAGCTCAGTTTCCAAGATTATTTTGGTCCTTTCACATCTCCATAGCCAAACTACCTCTTATTATTTATACCTTCTGTTGTTTAAAATCCAGGTCCCATAACATCATTTTTCACACAAAAGTGCTATGTCAAGTGAGATCTCTCCATGCCTTAGCCCAGAATATTAGGTAATGCAGGGAGACCATAGCCTGTCAACGTCTCCTTTCCTTTTCCCCTTCTTAACTGGACATTCCCCCACTTCTGACCCACAGTTGCAACTCATGGGTATCCCATCTCCCATTCCCAAAAGTCATGGGCTGGGCTTCTCAACCTCTACCCTATGAGGCAGGACATGGCCACTTACAGTGCTTGGATACTCAGGGTCAGCAAGTATAATCACTGAGATTGAGGCCTAGCAGAACTTACTGTTTGACCTGCCACTGGATCTTCCTATATGTGTTTTATCTCCTAAATAGAATGTGAGCTCCTTCAGAGTAGAAACCATCTCGATTTTCTATTTCTAACTCTGTTACTTATCATAGCACTTAGATGTCCTTTTCATTCTTTCAGGTGAATGATTATGTGACTATCTCTTTTTGGGGTCACCCCAAGTCTATTTTCCTCTCTAGTTCAGCTTATAATAAGTCTGTCGAGTTTTTCTACTTCCATGCACCCCTGAACAAGTCAGCTAAGCCAGTACCTCTTACTGAGTGTTTTTTGGGCTTAGGGAGATACTTCCATTTTTTTATTCATTTGCTTTTCAGGCTCCCACATTTAAAAAAGGAGTGGGGGAGGAAGTGAATTCAAGTCTTTCTAGTGCAAATGACTATACTGAGGGAAGAAAGATTTATACTAAGGGAGAAGGGAGCATTTTGAATTGTAATTCCAAACACATACATATCTATCAAATATAATGAAGCTTTTCAAAATGTTATAGTCCAAGAATATTACCCAAAAACACTCTTCTCCCTTAAAAGGTTACTAACCCTTGGACTTAGGGATCCCTAGGGTCCCTTTCAGCTTTAATATTCTATGACAGTTTCTTCTCTGGTTTCACCCATTCTATCTGATGAAAAGAGAAGAAAAAGGGAGGGAATAAGCATTTGTTAAGAGCCTACTATATGACAATGTTTTACAATCATTCTCTCATTTCATCTGTGGAAACCACGCTGACTTCAATAATCCCGTTCTCATTTGGAAAGAGATCCACTCTTCTAGCACATGGCAAAATGGGAAGAAAAAACAAAAGCTTCCTTACGTAGGTGGCTGGCTTCTCTGAAGTGTTCTTTATGATAGAGGACAGGTAGTTATTTCTATCATAAAAAGTCTTTATGGACTTGCAAAGGCTGGACTCTTTAAAGTCCACTCACTCAATTTGACACATATGCTTAAGACTATGTCATTTTAACACAGAGAAGTTCTCTTTCACTCAGCCCTCCTCTGAACATGGAATTACAGAGTCTAACAGTTGGAGGAAACCTCAGAGATCGTCCTAGTACAACCCCCTGTCCTAAGGGAATACCCTCCATATTTTCTCTGAAAGGTGTTATCTAATTTCTCCTGGAATAGCAGTATGATATTAAAATAATTAATTAATTAGGAAAAAATTTTAAAGCACTGAATTGGGAGTGAAATGGCTTGAGTTTTGCTACTATAGGTGATCTTGGACAAGAAGACCACTTTGGTTTTCTGGGCCTCCGTTTCCTTACATATGAAATGAAAAGGCTGGATTTGAGTATAGTCCCTTCCAACTATAAATATTCTATGATTCTACTTCCAAAGATAAGAAGCTTGCTATCTTATAAAGCAGCCCACAATAGTCAATTGAGCAAAAGCCCATAGACGATGAAAACAATAAAATTACATCGTAAGAAGGGTCCTCAGAGCTCTTGGAGTCCACTATCTTTTCCCTATCTAGTCTAACACCTACCTGAAGTATTAATCCCCTTGACAACATCCCTGGCTAGTAGTCATCCACACTCTGTTTAAGAACCTTGGATGCCACAAAAAAATTAGTAATAATAATTTTGTTTACATATATATGTATACATATATGTGTATAGAGATGTGTGTATACATATGCACACACACATATGTATGTGTATATATACACATTTTTAGGACAAATGCCTCAAAGTGGAATGTCTGGGTCAAATGGTATGGTCATTTAATCATTTTCTTTGCATAATTTCAAATTATGCAATCATAACAGGGAAAGAGTGCATTCTTGCACATATGACATCTAAGTGTAACTCTCTCTGGCTGACTTCAGATTAGACATGTTATTTTGGAACTGAATGACAAGCAAAAAAGACAAGAGGGTTAGGTACCAAGAGTTGCTAAGGTCCAGGACCATGGACAGAGCAGAGTCTACTGGATGTGGGTACAAGGCAAATCAGGTGGTTAAAAGAGAAACAGCTCTCAGAAGTCAGAATAGGTGGGAAGGCAGGTTAGGAATCTTGACCAGGAGCATCAATCAGTACAAAGTACTAGCAAAGAGAAGACTCTAAGGTGTCTCTGAGGCAGTTTCTAGCTTGGCCAGGAAATTCTTTTATACTTCCTACCTGAATGTGAACAATCCTGAGCCTACAGATATGGGCCAGTAAATGATAATGCCTGGGTGTAAGGGAGACCAATGAGTTCCCTCACTCTCTTAACTGGTGAAGGTTGAATTTAGGCAGCTATAAGAACGATTTCAACATGAGACTAAGGAGTTGGGTCTGAGGGAAAACTTTGCCAGGGAGCAACCTTGGACTGGGAGCAGAAGGAGCGGGACTAGAGATGCCAGGCCCAGAAGAGGTGGGTCAATGTTTTGAGTCCAAGTTAAGCTACTTAAATGTCATAACACTGGTTTTGAATCTGTAACTCACCTTATCTGGAGAATGCCTGCACCTGCAAGTCCCTCCAGTGTAGCACTGCTGTTTTGCACACCTTAAACAGTCAACTGTAAAGTGCAAATGCTAGGTAGTTCAATTCAACAGATATTGAAGGGGAAATAGCTGTGATTCCAAGGAACTCATGTTTGGAGATGTGCTTCCTGAGCTCCAGGGTAAGGGCAGCAGAAAGTGAGCATTTGCCATGAACAGGCTGGGGAGATTTTGACGAGAAGGCTTCACTGAGTTCCTGTTCCATTGCATTCTCGGTTCAGATTTTTCCTCCAATGAAGGGGTTCTTAACCTAGGTCAATGAACTTGTTAGTTCATCTGTTTTTTTTTTTTAATTTCACAGGGTCATTGAGGATAAAATGACTTAATGCACATAAAATGCTTTGCAAATCTTAAGACACAAGACAAGGTGTCCCAAAAGTCAGTGCAGTTTTGAGCCATGTTTTCAAACTTAAACTACAATAATAAGCTTTAAACTGCAATAAGACTTTTGGAACACCCTGTGTAGATCCTAGCTGTTATTAATACTTTGATTAACTACATGTCATTAGCCTTTGGTTTCCTTTATAATCCTATGTATTTTATTTCATGCATTTAAAAACATTATTCCAAAGTGGCCGTTGGCTTCATCAGATTGCCAGAGGGGTCTATACCACACAAAAAGGTTAAGAACCTCTGCTCTAATTCAGCTTTAGCGATCATGTGGAGTCCTTTCCCCCAGTGGGAAGGTGAGAGAGGAACTCAATTACATTGGCAACCATCTAAGGGGCAGCTATGGTATTACAGCACTGGAGACCCGAGTTCAAATATCAGTTCTGCCATTTACTAGTCAATAACTAGCCAAGGCAGTTGAAGGCAAGGTGCTTAATCTCTCTCTCAATTTTCTCATCCATAAAATGGACTCATAAAACTCACATTGCCTGCTTCATAGAACTGTTCTTGGGAGGAAAAGCAGTAATAGATGAAAAGAGCTTTGTAAAGCATGAAGCAAGATAGAAATGTAGGCTATGATTACTGTTAACTGTCAGCCCATTTCCTCATTTTACAGAGGGCATTGAAAAGGAGGTCAGTGTCAAGTCAACAAGCACTTAAGTGCCTACTATGTGCAAGGCACTGGGCTAAGAATTGAGGCCCAGAAAAGTAAATGACTTGACCAAGGTAACAATTAATTTGTGCTAAAAACTCAAAGTCACAAGTCATATGTCAACATAACCTCAAGCTCAAATTCAGTTCCTTCAGTGTCTAACACAGTGCCTGGTAAATAGTAAGCATCTAATAATGCTTGATTGATTAATGGAGACTATAAGGCATGGGCACTCAGACATTTAATAAATATTTCCTGATTAATTGCAGGATACTCTATAAGGCATGGGCACTCAGGCACTGAAGGAGCCCTAAGAGATCAACTCAGAAGTCACAGGTATAGGAAATTTAGAAGCAGCAGACCCAGGTTCAAATCTCTGCTCTCCTACCTTCTACTACCTGTATGATCTTGGAAATCTAGTTTTTCTGTAGCACAGTTCCTCAACTGTAAATTGAGGGGGGTGGATTAGTTGGCCTCAGAGGTCCCTTCAAACTCTAAATCTATGATTCTCAAAGTTGCAGAGGAGTGGAAGGAAAAGCTTTCTAACCATTAGAGGTACATGTAAATGTAGATAAATGTAAAGTGGCAAAAATGGACAAGAGTTTGGGCACAGCAGGGGTCCTCCTGGAACAACTGGAGAAGATCCGAGGAAAGACTTTAAGGGCAGAGGTTTGACCTGAGTAAGGTGCAAACACCTTCTGGCTATCTGTTGAAACAACCAACAAGACCTGAAAGCAGTTGGGTTGGGAGGTAACCTCAGCCTCAGTCACAGGAATTCTCAACTTGTATTCATTGTAGAGGATCAGACATCTGAACAGAAGAAGATTAAGGGACCCTCTGCTGCCAAGGGATGCCAGGTCCAGCTGTGCTGCCTAGATGTGAACCCAGACTGTGCTGAAGTGGAGAAGGAAGCAGCACATGCCCAGTGGGTGCAGAAGTAGTGGGGCAGGGACACTGCTAGCTGTGGACACTGACAGGAGAGATGAGTTCCTGGTTTCAATTCCAGGCCAGAGGGAGATAACTGAAATATATCCACTGGAGAGTCCTCAGGGAGCAAGAGCATAGTTTGGCTGAGGACCTAGCTGTGGCATGGAGGGAGAAAGGAGTGCAGAAGCTGGGCCTTGGACAAAGCTCAGAAAATAACAGTGAGAAGGACCTGAGGCCAGAAACAGGGACTAGAAGTGATTATAATAACAAGCTGTTAAAAATTAAATTAAAAATGAGTAAGCAAATAAGAAAGAACCCAACCATAGACAGCTGCTATGGGAATAAAGAAGACCTGGGTTCATCTTCAGAGGAGGATACTGAAGCAAAAAAAAAAAAGCCTCTCTTACCCCGAAGAGTAATGTCAAGTGGTCACATGCCCAAAAAGACTTCTTGAAAGAACTTAAAAAGGACTTTAAAAAACAAATAAGACAAATTGAGAAAAAAAAAGAACCCAAGAAAATTATGGAAGTCAATCAGCTAGAAAAAGAGATACAAAATCTTAAGGAAGAAAACAATTCTTTGAAAAGTAAAAGTAAGGGGAAGTGAATGACATAAGACACTAAGAAATAATAAAATAAAATAAAAAGAATGTAAAAATAGAAGAGAATATGAAACATTTCATAAGAAAAACAACTGATCTGGAGAACCAGCCAAGAAAACATAAGAATTATCAGAATACCTGAAAACTATGCTCAAAAAAAGAATCTTGATACAATATTACAAAAATAATTAAAGAAAATTGCGCTGAAGTTTTAGAACAAGAAGGGGAAAGCAGAAATAGGAAAAAACCCACTGATCACAACCTGAAAGAGATCCCAGGATGAAAACCTACAGGAATATCATAACCAAATTTCAAAACACCCAGGTTAAAGAGAAAATATTACGAACAACAAGAAAAAAAAACAATTCAAATACTGTGGAGGCACAATTAGAATTACACAAAACCTAATAGGTACTACACCAAAAAACGGTAGGTCTTAGAACACTATATACTGAAAAGCAAAAGAAATGGGGTTATGGCCAAAATTAACTTATCCAGCAAAGTTAAGTATAATATTGAATGAAAAAAAATGAATATTCAATGAACTGACGGACTTTCAGGTTTTTGCCACAAAGACCAGAACTTAATGGAAAATTTAACATATAAGATCCAGGAGAAATGTAAAGTAAACATCAAAGATCAATTACTAAAGATTCAATAAGGTCAAACTGTTTACTTTTTATATGTGGAAATGTAAACCACATTCTTAAGACTGTTGTTAGTAATTGGGTAGTTTGAAAGAAAGGTTAGGGATGAGCTGAGTATGATCTGGTGATTCTTAAAAGCAAAACTGTGTAGGAAAAGGTTAAAAGAGCGATTATCTCCTATAAATGAGGCATGAGAGGAAGAACTGACAGGGAGTAATCAGGTGGGTGTGAGGGCAAGCAAAGTAGGATCTTTTTACTATTTATACCAAGAAGTATAATAAAGTATACCATTTTGTTTATCCCAAGAAGTATAATGCCTCTGAATATTGTGATTAAAGAGGCTCTCTCCCACCCACTGATGGGCCTGCTCACTGAAGGAAACTTGATTAGAGGAGTTGTTTTGTAGGAGGGTCCCAAGTACCTTTTGTTTTTTCCACTGAGGCACTGGGTCAGAGGGTCATGCCCTCTGGCTTTGAAAAGTGTATAAATACTGTAAGGGTAAGTTTTACTTTGGGGCTTACTGACTGCAAGTGTTTGTTTGGCCAGATGAGGACTCTGGGAAGCCACTAAGGAGCCTCCCTGGCTTGGAAAACCCAGATGTTAGTATTTCCCTCTCTGGCAATGATGGTGAGACAGTTGGACCTGTCTGTTGAATTGTAATGTATGTATTGATTATGGTCAGGCAGTGGAAGCCATGTCTGTTGATCTTTGATTTCTCTGTATTCTCTGAAGTAACTGAATGATACATGTGCTTGATTAAAGTGATTGTTAACCCCTCAAAAGTTGCCTTTCCTTTTAAAGAAGCAGATCAAAGAATCTGTGATAGCAGGCTCCCCTGTGTATGTTAGGGTGCTGGAGGTGGAGGGCTGGTAGTGCTAGAACCCTACTGTCTTCAGGTCTAGGTTAAAAAGGGAACAACACATATCTAGAAGGGCATAAAAATCTTCTAAATTTATAAAGAAATAAGAGAATGAGGGAACAGAATGAGTGGGCAGCATTTAAAAGGGTATGTAGAGTAAGACTTAGGAGGGAGAAGGGAGAAAAACAAGGGACCCTTAGAGAAGCAGATAGAACAAGGAAAAGAAGGGTTAGGGGAGAAAATAAGGGAGGGATTTTTTAAAAGGGTATGGAATAGGGAAGTAATGGTTAGAAGTAAACTAGAGGAGGGACAGGGTAAAAACAGAGGCTGAAAAGGACAATAGTGAGGAAAAATAGGATGGAAAGAAATATTCAAATAGTAATTATAGCTTTGAATGGGAATGGGATGAATTCACCCATAAAATGGAAATGGATAAGAGAATGGATTAAAAATCAGAATCTGACAATCTACTGCTTACAAGGAACACATTTTAAAATGTGCTGGCATAGTAAAACAAAGGGAGAGGGGGCTGGAGTAAAATGTATTATGCCTCAGCTGAAGCACAAAAAAAAAACAAAAAACAGGAGTAGCAATCATATTAGACAAAATCAAAACTAAAATAGATTTAATTAAAAGAGATAAACAGGGAAACTACATTATGATAAAAGTTACCATAGACAATGAAGCAATATCAGTACTAAACTTATATGCACTAAATATCATGGCATCTAAAGTTTTAAAAGAAAAGTTAAATGAATTATAGGTGAAAATAGATAGCAGTATTATAATAGCAGAAGACTTTAATCTTCCCCTCTCGGAACTAGACAACTCTAATCAAAAAATTAATAATTAAAAAGTTAAGGCAGTGAATAGCATTTTAGATAAGCTAGATATAATATCTGAAAAGAACTGAATGGAAATAGAAAGGAATATGCCTTTTTCTCAGTGGTACATGAGACCTTTACAAAGACTGACCATATACTAGGGCAAAAACATGTTATAGATAAAAGCAGGAAAGCAGAAATATTCAACACTTCCTATACAGACTACAATGCAATAAAAATTATATTTATTTTATAAGGGCCAATGGAAAGATGGAAAAACTAAAAATGAAAAATTAGCAAACTAATCTTTAAAAATGTATGGATTAAAGAACAAATAATAGAAACAACCAATAATTCCATTAAAGAAAATGAAAGTAATGAGATAACATATCAAAACCTATGGCATACAGCAAAAGCAGTAATCAAAGAAAAATTTGTATCTTTAAATGCTTATATGAATAAAAAGGAGAAAGACCAACGAACAGGGTATGCAATTTTTAAAAACTAAAAAAAGAACAAATTAAAAATCCCCAATTAAACAGTAAATTGGAAATCCTAAAAATTAAAGGTGAAATTAATAAAACTGAGGATAAGAAAACCATTGAATTAATAAATAAAACTAGGAATTAGTATTATGAAAAAAATCTATAAAATTGGTTAATATAATTTTTAGAGAAAAGAAAACCAACTTAAGCCTCTAAAGAAGATGAAATCAAAGTAATTATAATGAGTTATTTTGCCCAATTATGTGTCAATTAATTTAACAACTTAAATGAAATGGAAGAATATTTACAAAAGTACAAACTGCCTAAATTAGCAGAAGAGGAAATAAAATATCTAAATAGATCTATTTTAGAAAAAGAAATTGAACAGGCCCTAAATGAGTTTCCATAAAAAAAAAAAAAAAAAGGCACCAGGACTAGACAGATTTACAAGTGAATTCTATCAAACATTTAAAGACCAAATGATTCCAGTATTAAATAAACTATCTGGAATACTAGGCAAAGTACCAAACTCCTCTTATGAAACAAATATGATACAGATACCTAAACCAGGAAAAGTAAAAACAGAGAAAGAAAATTGTGGACTGATTTCATTAAACAATACGGACGTAAAAGTCCTAAATAAAATACTAGCTAAAAGATTACAACAGTATATTACAAAGATTATGCATTATGATCAAGCAGGCTTCACACCAGGAAAGCAGGGACAGTTTAACATAAGGAAAACTATTAACATAATTGATTATTATCAATAATAAAAGTAACAAAAATCATATAATATCAATAGATGCAGAAAAAGCATCTGATAAAATATAACACTCATTTCTATTACAAACCACTTGAAATAACAGGCATAAATAGACTTTTCCTTAAATTTTTAAGAAGCATTTACCTAAAACCATTGGCAAGCATTATTTGTAAGAGAGATAAGTTAGAAGCTATTCCTACTGGGTATGACCAGGTGTGAAACAAGGATGCCCACTGTCACCAATATTATGCAATATTGTCTTGGAAATCCTAGCAATAAGAGAAGAAAAAGAAATAGAAGGAATCAGAATAGAGAATGAGGTAATAAAACTATCTCTTTTTGGCAGAAGATATGATATACCTGGAAAATCTTAAAGACTCAACTAAAAAGTTTATTGAAATAGTTAATAATTTCAACAAAGCAGAAGGATATAAAGTAAACCCACAGAAATCATCAGCATTCTTAATCACCAACAGGATCCTGCAGAAAGAGATAGCCAGAGATATACCTTTTAAAATAAGTCTAGACAATATAAAATTCCTGGGAATACCCTTACCAAAACAAACTCAGGATCTATATTAAAAAAAACCCATAAAAACCATTGTGCACAACATCAGATTTAAATAAATGGAGAGAAATATTTATGGTTCATGGAAATATATAGGGCCAATATAAAAAAAATGATAATTTTACCAAAATTAATCTATATATTCAATGCTATCCCAATTAAATTACCATAAAAATAAAAATCAATATATAATTAATAATAAAAATAATAACAAAGCTCATTTGGAAAAACAAAAGGTCAAGAATAGCAAAGGAACTAATGTGAAAAAATATAAAGGAAGGAGTTTTCGTAGTACTATCTTAAACTGTATTATAAGGCAGTAATTATCAAAACTATTGGGTACTGGATAAGAAATAGAAAGGTGGATCAGTGGAACAGAGCAGACATACAATCTACAGCAGCAAACAAATATAGCAATCCAGGGTTTGACAAATGCAAAGACTTAAGTTTGGGAACAAGAATTTGTTATTTAGCAAAAACTGCTGGGAAAGCTGGAAAGCAGTTTGACAGAAATTGGGCATAAACCAATATCTTACACCATTTACCAACAGAAGGTCAAAATGGATACATGACCTAGATATTACAAGAAAATCTGAAGAATATATATCAGACTTTTGAATAGGCAATTTATGAAAAAACATGAAATGGTGTTGTGAGATGTAAAATGGATAATTTTAATTACATTAAATTTAAAAGTTTTTGTACAAATAAAACTTTTGTAGCCAAGATCATAAGGAAAACAGAAAACTGAGATGGGGGGTGGAATTTATAGATAGTTCCTCAGATAAGGTCTCAGTTCCTCAGATAAAGTCTCATATCTCAAATATAGAAAGAACTTTGTCAAATCTATAAGAATGCAAGTCATTTCCCAATTGATAGTCAAAGGATATGAAGAGACAGTTTTAGATAAAAAAAAAAATTAAAATTATCAATAGCCATGTGAAAAAATGCTTTAAATCACTATTGATTAGAGAAATACAAATCAAAGCAACTCTGAGGTACCACATCACACCTATCAGATTGGCTAACATGACAAAACAGGAAAATGATGTTAGAGAAGATGTGGGAAAATTGGAACACTAATGCATTGTTGGTGGAGTTGTGAACTGATCCAACCATTCTGGAGAGCAATTTGGAACTACACACAAAGGGCTATGAAAATGTGCATACTCTTTGACCCAGCAATACCATTTCTAGGTCTGTATCCCAAAGAGATCATAAAAATGGGATAATGACCTACACGTACAAATATTTGTAATGGCTCTTTTTGTGGAGGCCAAAAATTGGAAACTGATGGGATATCTACCAATGGGGGAATGGCTGCACAAGTGGTGATATATGAATGTAATGGAAAACTATTGTTCCATAACAAATGATGAGCAGGTGGAGTTCAGAAAAACCTGGAAAGACTTACATGAATTGATGCTGAGTGAAGTGATCAGAACCAGGAGAACACTGTATGCAGCAACTACAAAATTCTGTGATGACTAACTCTGATAGACTTACCTTCTCAGCAATGCAATGATCTAAGACAATTCCAAAAGACTCATGATGGAAAATGCCATCCACATCCAGAGAAAGAACTATGGCGTCTGAACACACATCGAAACATAATGTTTTCTCTCTTTTTGGTTTGTTCCTTCTTTCTCATAGTTTCTCCCATTGGTTCTAATTCTTCTTTACATGACCAACGTGAAAATTTAAAAAACAAATGCAAAATAAAACCACCTTGAGATATCATTTTGCACCTATCATATTGGCTAAAATGATAGAGGGAAAAGTGATCAGTGTTGGAGGAGATGTTGAAAAATTGGGACCTTCATTCATTGTTGGTGGATCTGTGACCTCATCCAACCACTTTGGAGAGAGATTTAAAATTATGCCCAAAGAGTTATTAAATGCTTATATCCCTTGACCCAGCAATATCACTCTTTGTTCTGTTTCCCAAGATGATTACATGTTCTAAAATATTTATAAGCACCTCCCTTTGTATTGGTAAAAAATTGGAAATTATGGGGATGTCCCTCAGTTGGAGAATGGCTAAATAAATTGTGGTACATGTTCACAATGAAATTTTCTGCTACCACAAGAAATGACGAGCTTAATGATTTCGAAATAATGAAGAGAAAATGAAACAGAATCAAGAAAACACTGTAAACAGTAACAGCAGCAGCTTTGTTTTAAGAACTTTGAGCAACCAAGTCATTCTATTATAAATACCCAAATTAACTGCAAAGATCCTATATGTGTGTATATATATATATATGTATATATATATATGCACACACATAATGTATACACACATAATATATACACACGTGGGGGTGGGGGGTGGATAGGTGTGGGCATATGTATATGCGTATATATCCGCATAAGGATTTGTGTCTAATGGTAGCCATCTCAAAGTCTGGGTTGAGGGGGAAGGGGGAATAAAAGAAAATTACATGGTAACTTTATTGTATATTTGAAATGATATAGCAAATTGCACATAATGAATCTGCAGTTTCAGGTGCAATCCTCTGTTTTTCTATGCTACTTTGTTATGGAAATGCTTGTTTTATTTCTTAAGCTCAGAATGAAACATTTAAAAAAAAATAAAAATAATCTATAATTTTGTGAACCCTGTGAGCTAACCAGAGTATTACTATTTCCCCACTTTGCAGATGAAGACTCAGAGGGAAAGAGACTTGCCTAAGGTCACAAAGCTCATTTTGAGTCCAGACCTTTTTCTTTTAAATCAGTTTTCGGTGTTGACTCTGGAAGAACAGGAATTTCAAAGCTCTTGAGAAGGGGTAAAAAAGAGAGAGAGAAATCAAAGTCCAATTTCCCTAAAGGGACCAAGATCGCAGTGCTGCCTCTCCCTCCCTGCCCAGCACAACACCACTCTCGCACTGAATCTTTAATTAAAGGAATGGGTCTACAGAGGGGTGTGGGGACCAGCTTGATGGTAAATATTTAATCTATACCAGTGACTACCCCTTGGGGAGCAGCTGAGGCAGATCGAAGCAGCCCCTATAGAGCACTCACATACAACACAGGGACCCAGGGGAGCCAGCAGCCAGGAAAGAGATTTGGCATGAGACCATTATATTTGTTAGATTCACTTTATTTCATATATAAAGTTGATTAAACAAAAACAATCATGGTAACAAAAAGGTCAGGAAAAGATAGAGTGGGGGAAAAGTGTTGCCAAGAATGACCATAGCAACGAAGAAGATGCTAGTGTTCAGAGCAGACCCTTTGTTCTCTGACCCCCAGATTGCCCTGCATCGTGCTTTGTCCAGGGACATTTCAATAGAGCTGCTCTCAGTTCAGAGGTGATTCTATCCAGGTCCCTGCCTCCATGCAGCTGTTGGCCCAATTTTGAAACCTCTCTGTAGAAGAGAATGGCACCTTCTCCCTCTATTTCTGATCTAGTTGGCTGTGGCAACTTCCTCCATTTGCTTAAAAACCACACATAAAAGGGGGCAGCTAGGCGGTAGTAATGGCTGGTCCTGGAGCCAGGAGGACCTGAGTTCAAATCCAATTTCAGACACTTGACACTTACTATGTAACTCTGGTCACTTAACATCGATTACATCGGCGCCCTTCCTCCCCTGCCCCCCGCCCCCCACGTACAAAATACATGTAAACAGACACAAATATGTGTCTTGTTTCCACTGACTGTTCCCTATGCCTGGAATGCTCATGCTCCTCACCTGGCTTTCTTGGCTTCCTTCAAGATTTTCCTCAAATCTCACCTTCTGCAGGAAGAAATTCCAGGTTCTCCCCATGCCTCTTTCCCCTCTACTAGTGCTTTCTCTCTAAGGTGACTTCCTATTTGCAAGAGACACATCTTGTATGTACAATTTGTCTTCCATTAGAATGGAAGGTCCCTGAAGGCAGGAACTGTGGGGGCTTATTTTTGCTTTTCTTTATATCCCAGTGCTTAACACAGTACCTGGCACATAGTTAATGCTTAGTAATTCTTATTGACTAGCTGCCCATGCTCTTGGGAGTTAGATTCTGAATCCAGACTCTGTAAACACTTCCTTCCTATCTGACCAGAAGATCCCTACACCTCACTTTGCTATGTTATTGCTCTGTGCAACCCTGTGATTCCCCAGACCAAGACACCCTGCCCCAGCTACCTAGCTCCTAAAGAACATTGTCTTCCCCTATCAGAAAGTAAGTTCTCCGAGGGTAGAATCTGTCTCACATTTGTTTTCCCAGCTCCTTAGCACAGTACCTAGAACACTGCAAACTCTTAATAAATGCTTTTTCATTCATTCATTCATTCATTCATTCATTCAAGAACCTTCAGATTTAGTCTCTGATTAGGTCAAGACAGAAATTCCACTTTCCTCTACGGTTTGACAAAGATGTAACCTACATGCCTTTGTAAAGCACAGGCTATAGGTCTTACTCTCCCAATCCCTACTTAAAATGTCTGGTTGGTTCCCTAGCATGTGACTATTTACTTCCATCCAGCAGGATTCTGTGAGGATTTTTTTTTTTTTTTTTTGGTGGAGGAGGTGTTTTTCTGGTACTATTGCTCACCAAATCTAATCTGATATGCTCTCCTCCATATTAATTGCCAGTTATTGTCTCCAACATTAATTTAATCAGTTAATCTCTCCTCAATATCAATTAGTCAACATTGTTCCCGACCAAGTTAACTCCTGAGTGTGGCACAGTCCACAGATAAGTCACTCAGTTGCTTACAGTCAGGATGTTTTAGCTGCTGAGTTGATCCACTGTTTCACGAGGTCAAGTAGGTTCCTCATCAGGGCTATCTCCTCACTAGACTCGGCTACTACAGCTACCAGTTGACTCTAATGTAATTGCTGGACCTCTGGTGCTTCCTCTGACCTTTTAAAGGTCACAAGGTATTAACTTTGTTCTATTTTTGATACTTATTTGAGCTCAAAAGTGAACAAAAAAATAAGGGACAAAGGGCACCATGGGCTTCTTGGCCACAAGGCAACCAGGGGAGAGGGCCCAAGTTCCTCCCTCACCCAGACACACAGGCAGTTGCTGCTTTGGATAACACATCCAAGAGATTTCTTCTGTTTGATCTTTTGGTATACACACACCGTTCTAACTCAGCAGGCAATTAAAAGACTTTTCATTAGCATTCAATAAATTGATAATAAAAGAGTAAGGGTACCTGCCCTAAAAGAGAAGAGCCCGTCTTTCATAAAATTTCAAAAAGCAGGCTCACCTAGCCTCCATGTGGGTTAATGCTAGGCAGAGGATATCGTGCAATCTCTAAGGACTCGTCCCTCACTGGCCAATCATTACTCTCCTTTTACCCATATTATCTCACCTAATCCAACCTTCTCATTTAGGAAGAAATAGATTCAGTGAGGTAAGCTGACTTGCCTAAGGTCACAGTGACTCAAGCACCAAGTCTGTTGACTTCTCAGGCTAGTGGTCTTTCCACTCCCATCACTGGCACTCAAGAGAGTTGGCCTGAATACTTTTGATGACATTAAACTGAAAAGTTTTTGCACAAACAAATCCAATGCAACCAAGATTAGGAGGGAAGCAGAAAACTGGGAAAGAATTTTTGCAATTAATGTCTGTGACAAAGGTCTCATTTCTAAAAATATATAGAGAACTGAGTCAAATGTACAAGAATACAAGTCATTCCCCAATTGATAAATGGTCAAAGGATATGAAAAGGCAGTTTTCAGAGGAAGAAATTAAAGCTATCTATAGTCATATGAAAAAATGCTCTAAATCACTTGATTAGAGATGCAAATCAAAATAACTCAGATACCATATCACACCTATCAGATTAGCTAACATGACAAAACAGGAAGATGATAAATGTTGGAGAAGATGTGGGAGAGTTGGAACACTAATTCATTGTTGGTGGAGCTATGAGCTGATCCAACCATTCTGAAGAGCAATTTGGAACTATGCCCAAAGGGTTACAAAAATGTGTACACCCTTTGACCCAGCAATATTGCTTCTAGGGCTGTATCCCCAAGAGATCGTAAAAATGGGAAAGGGTCCCACATGTACAAAAATATTTACAGCAGCTCTCTTTGTGGTGGCCAAAAATTGGAAATCAAGAGGATGCCCATCAATTGGGGAATGGCTGAATAAATTGTGGTATATGAATGTAATGGAATACTATTGTGCTATAAGAAATGATGAAGACTTCAGAGAGACCTGGAAAGACTTACATGAACTGATGCTGAGCGAAAGGGGCAGAAGCAGAACTTTGTACACAGCAACAACCACAGTATGTGAGACTTGTTCTGGTAGATTTAGTACTTCACTACAATGCAAGGACTTACATTCCCAGTGGTCTCTTAAGGCAAAATGCCTTCCACATCCAGAGAAAGAACTATGAAATTTGATCGCAGAATGTAGCAGATCATTTTCTTGTATTACATCTTGGTTTGTTTTATGATTTCTCCTATTCGTTTTAATTGTTCTATGCAACATGACAAAGGTGAAAATGTATTTAATAGGAATGTATGTGTAGAATCTATATAAAATTGTATGCCATCTCAGGGAGGGAGGGGGGAGGGAGAGGAAAAAAGTCTAAGTTATATGGAAGTGATTGTAGAACACTGTAAACAAATAAAATAATTTTTTTAAAACATTGGCCTGATTATATTGCTGACAGGATGGCTAAGAAAGGTTGAGAACAGGATTTTTTTCTGGAGGGAGAAACTGTTTCCAAGGCCAACGCAGAGCTCTCCCCAAGCTCCCTGGGGTTGGCACCCAAAATAGGAACACAAAGACTTTGAAGCCAAAGGCTGAATATGCAACCGAGGGATGAAGGGTGGAAAGACCTGCTTTCTTTTGCCCCTTTCCAGGCATGTTAATGTTTAACATTTGCAGCAAAATTTTCAGCTCAAGATTTTTCAGCTCCTCAACATCAAAGGTTTGGTTTGCAAAGCCCTGTTCACCTCCCCCACATTTGACAATCCCACTGCCATAAGCAGGAGATCAAAGGCACTA
The DNA here is from genome assembly GCA_023548195.1 of Bettongia penicillata ogilbyi. Taxonomy (NCBI): domain Eukaryota; kingdom Metazoa; phylum Chordata; class Mammalia; order Diprotodontia; family Potoroidae; genus Bettongia; species Bettongia penicillata. The sequence continues at coordinate 6,333 of JAJHZJ010000070.1, read as the reverse complement.
TTTTTAAAGTTGCAGAGCTTTACCAGTCCAGAGAACTAAAAGAATCTGCAAACGCTAAGTCCCAAGGGTACCAGGTAGATTAGATGCAAATACACTCCTGACTTCTTATACACAAGAAGCAGGATGCTCCACTGAGGCTCCAAAGGGTGAGGAGGGGTGGACTGGCTATCTGATGAGTGTGTTCTTGCATTCTACCCGTTAATTTGCCAGCTCACAGTGTACCCAACTTTAGCTAGAATCTTAAAAGGGGTGGTTGCCTGAGAGCTTCCTCAAAGGTTTCTAAAGAATGTATTTCAACTAAAATCAGTGTGGTTGAACAGCTGGGTTGGAAAATTAGTTGTTTTAGCACTAGAGTTAGATGTAGGGTCCCCACTGGCTTTTAAGAGACTAAAGTCAGCTAGATTTTTGTCAACTGCCGGGAGCCAGAACAAGGCAAAGGGCCTCTAGGGGACAGGCAGATGTACCATCTTTTCTCTCATTTCTATACATCTGGGCTGAAACCTGAGACTCGAGTTAAGGAAGGAATACAAGGGATTCAATTCAGTTATCATATAGAAGGCCCTAAGACTCCAGGGGTCTTTCCCCAATTCTGTCTTCATGGACTTTCAAGTATGAGAAAAGGTTTTAAAAGCAATTCAAACTCCCACCCATTGTGGGGACTACTTGTACGGTAGTCATGACAGAGGCCACTGCCTAAACTTCCAGTGATGGGAAGCTCGCTGCATTCCAAGGTAATAAAGTGTTTATTACATGCAAAGTAGTCAGGCAATAATAGACAAGAGAACTAGTCTAAAGGCTGGAATTCAAGAATTCTGACACACACCGGCTAGGTGACCCTGGGCAAGTCATTAACCTCTCAATGACAATTCTCCAAGACTAGGTAGCATGGGTGTTGACCTGCAGTCAACAGGTAGAGGAAGTTTCCTCATAAGAAAGAATAGTTTTGTTGAATGACAAGTTTGCAAGCTAGATTGCTAGAAGGAAGCAAGGAGTAGAGTGGAGACTTGGGTACAGAGTTTTTTTAAGTTCAGCAGATAAGGGGTGGAAAGATGAAAGGATTTAGGGACAGTTAAAGGATGGAGACAAGGTCATCTTTGGGATAGTGGGGAAGCTAGTAGATACGAAGAAACGGAAGATTATAGAGAGGGAGGTCTAACATCACTTTGTTTTACTGCATCTTTTTTTCAACACTTGGTCCCTCTACTCCTGCCCATCTTTCATTCTCCAAGAATAGAAAAATAACCAAACTAGCGAAGGTATTTGAAGGCTGTTTCTTATCCTTCTCTCATTTATCTAAGGGAATATTCGTTTCTGAGAAGCAGGGTGGTATAATGGACAGGGACTTGGCTTTGAAGACAGGAAAACTGGGCCCAAGTTTCATTTCTGACACACAATGGCCCAAGAGTGACCTTGGGCAAGTCACCCAACTCTTCTCTCGGTGCTCTAGAAAAACTCCATTTGCACAAAATTGCATTGGCAGAAGGAGATTTCTCATATAGGAATTCTCCATACTAATGAAATCACCGGCCAGTCCCTAGCCTACTGTCTCTTATTCTATGTTTGTAAGCTTATACCAGGTATTCAATTAAATGTTTACTTACCAGGTACTGCTAGATGCTGGGAACATAAAGATAAAAATAAAAAGTTGTTGCTCACAAGGAGCAAGCTTTTTAAACTGAGGTGGGATAACACCTATGCTTTAGAAGTACTTGAGAGTTGTACAGATGATGGATAGAGACTGGAAGTAGGAGGACCACTTAAAAAGGTACTGCAGTACTCTAAGCAAAAGGTGTCATGGGTCTAAACTAGGGTGTTAGTAGGGTTCTGATTCAATGGATAGCACCTTTTCCTGACTAACCTCTGCAAAGTGTTTAGTTATGTACATTTGTAGACAAAATGTTGAAAGCAACTGCCATTCCCTCCCCAGCAATTAAGAAATGATCAGTGTATGGATGTGTGTGTGTATACACACACACACACACACCATACATGCAATACTTTAATTCAAAAAATTTTTATTGAAAGGTTATTGGGGATACACAGAAGAATGATATTTGCATATGGTATACATATTACATATGTTTCTGAAGTGCTTGCAATAGGGCTAAATCATTTCTATCATTTCTATCTCTTTGGCAGTCTGCTCAAGCCTCTCAAAATGTTTTTAAATACACATACATGGAATTACAAAGGAAACCAATGATGTTGAAATAGTAATTATTTTTAAAAACACAAGTTCCTAGAACCTGGAAATCCACTGCCAAGGGGCTTACTAACACCACATTGAGAGCTCTTGTCTACCTTCGTGGGGGGCATAGAGGAAGATTCTATCCTAAAGGAATAACCATTTTATAAGACCTCTACCAATCAGTATGACTGGTTCCCCAAAAAAGACAATTTCACGAGACACAGCTTAAGTGTTTGCAGGGACTGCAAGCTCTGACTGAAATAGGTTTTCTTCCACCTACCATTCTGGCAAGACGGAGGGAGAATGTGTGAGAGGAAGCAAAAGGAAATGTAGAGCAGTGCTACTTATCTGCATAAGCCAGGGGAAAGAACTGAAATATTCAGGTTTTTAATTTAAAAAATAGCTACTGAGAAGTTGCCTAGAGATGGAGAAATTAGTAAGAAATGGACTTTGAGTAGTACGGAGGTCTTACAAACAAGGTTCTTTAAAGTATGGGGAATAAGAACATTTAAACACAGACGAGAACCTGAGAAGTGTTATACACAAATAACGCTAGGTTGGTTAAATGGACTACCTATTTGACCTTATCTCTTGCCCAGACATCATTCAAAGAACTGAGCCACTGGTGCCCTCTGGCGGAAGAACTGCTGTATCAATTTGTTAGAGGTAATATACATAGGATTCCAAGAGTTGGGATTCTGATTTCCCAGAGCCTGAGTGTCATCTGTCTGGGTGGCAGTGGCGGCTTCTTCAATCCAATCAGCCCGGTGAGCAGGCCAAAGAACTTTTCAGCTTTTCCCACTCTCCATCAATGTCTCTCCCTTGCCTTAAGTGCCATTTCTAGGGTTGGTGAACTCTACTTGGAGAAAACTAATAAACAGCACGAGGTCATTAAAGAAGCCTTAAAGGTGTCTATTTGTAAATAGACTGTCTCCACAGGTGACTAGTTCCAACCTCAAGTGGGGGAAAAAAATCAAGTTAAAATGACTATCAGAGCAACTGTGAAGGTGAAAAATTACAAAGCAAAATTACAATTATTAGCTGGGAAAGGCCCATTAGTATACTAGTATATTAGTATACTAAAAACACTTGCATGAGTAACTCTGGAAAAATGGATCTGATGAGCAAAGCTTAAGTTGAATTACTATAACCTTTAAAGGCAAGATGCATGTGTTCTTCCTTCGTTGCCAAAGACCATGCCATCAGAGAAATGATGACATGACTTGCACTTGACTTTGTTTTGAGTGAGGGAGGGCTGTGCAGGTCACCAGCCTCACTTGTCCTCCAGAGCCATCTGAATCCATGACCAGATATTCATCAGGATGACTGGAGATGACCCAGGATGAGGCAACTGGGGTTAAGTGACTTGCCCAAGGTCACACAGCTAGTGAGTGTCAAGTATCTGAGGTGAGATTTGAACTCGGGTCCTACTGACTCCTGCACTGGTGCTCTATCCACTGCACCTAAAGGCAAGATAGTGAAGTAGTGGATAGAGCATTGGACCAGGAAGCTGAGATTACATGGGATCAAATCTGACTTCACACATAGTGGAGTGATCTATCAGACATCACAGTGCCTCAATTTCCTAATTTGCAAAATGGAGTTATGGGAGGGGCTGCATCATTCAATGGCCTCTCAAGTCCCTTCCAGCTCCAAATTCATGAGTCAGAGCAAGGACTTTGGCTTTAGTAATATTGCTCCTGCCCTCTTGAATTTTGGGGCTGTGGGAATAAGAGAAAAGAGCCCCACTCTGAATTCTTGGGAGTCTGAAAGAAGACACAGCACATCACCTCGACTATCTAGTATTTTATGGATGTTTCTCTTGAAATTGATGACTCGTCTATTGCAGTAGAGCTCTTCTCTCCTCAAAGTCATGCAAAGATTGTCATTACCTGAAAATGAAATTTCACTCACACAAGTAAAATAGTATCTTTCCAATAATGACATCACAAGGACAAAATTAAACATCTATTTAATATGAACAGGCAAAATACAGCTTTAGTATTCACTCAAAAGCATTAAATATTTGCAAATGCCAAATATACATAGGCGTTGCAGAACAAGACTTAAGAAAACTAGGTTAAGAACAAAAACATTTTTTTCCTCATATCTAAACACGTCGTTAAACTATTCAAGAAAACTGCTAACAATTCTTTCTCCTCAAACCTAAAATACAAATAATCGCTTCAGCACTTGTGCAAAATTCTAACATAAGGGGCATGCTTATTGGCACAATGGCAGTGATTTCTGTACCAACTACACAAGTGCAAAGAACAAGAGAACTTTGGTGTTCCCAAATAATGATGCGGCAGTTACATGCTGGAAACGACTACTTGAAGCTACATAATCTTTCCACAAAGTCATTACCTGACAGATACCACTTGGCCCTCTGCAGCAGCTCCAGCCAAGAGCTGGTGAGAGCTGCTTGGATAGTAGCGTTAACACTACCACAATCAGCTCACTGACAGACAAGGAGCCCTGGGAGTTTATAAGCCCCATTTTCTGGATAGGAGTACCTGAGACATCTGCCCAAGAGTTGTCTGCCATCGGGGGAATACCACCTTAACATGACCGGTTACTTTTCCTTTATGTAGCAAGTCACATGTATTTGTATATGCACCGCTGAAAAGCTTTAGAGCTTTTAAAGCATCTGATACTCTAACGACCCTTGAGGTAGGCAGGGCAGGTACTATTACTCCTTATTTACACATGAGGGAATTCAGATTCTGAGGTGCCCAAAGTCAAACAATTCAGTGGTGAGGGGCAAGGCATCTCCTTTGACAGAGAGCAGAGCGAGCTTTCAGGGGCAGGATAAGAGACATTTTCAGATACGAAGAACATGCTGAGCTGCTTTGTTTGACCATACTTATCTGCTGCACGGGAGGGCTGACTGCCAAAAACATATACATATAAGAGCATCAATACTTAAAAATACGTAGAAGAAAACAAAGATAAGTTCTGAAGATTTTCCTACTTTGGCATGAAATGTATACTACACTTGAAAAACTTTACCTTAAAAAACTGCACCTAACACAAGTTTACTGCTTTCACATACAGTCACCTTTTACTACTTCTTTATACGTAAATGTTTATGTCAAGATTATTTTAAAAAATAAAAAAAAAGAGCATTTAAGAAATAGAGATTTTTCAAAGACCCTTTTGGCTCACAGAGCCAAGCTCTTTACACTTACTCTCCCCAGCTTCTTTGGCAGAGGTGAGTACTCCATACACTGAAGTCAAAACCTGTGGCTTGCAAGGGTCCTCATCTATTCAGACCCACCCTGGCTGCTGGCTCTCTCCACTCGTACCTGACTTCCCCTCTGCCATGTGTCCCCACCAATCCCACAAACTAAGAGAAGGCACACTAGTGTTTTAGGCACTTCATCTGAAGGAATTTTTGAAATCCCCCCAAATTTTCAGTGGCTTACTAAAGGAATTAAGCGAAGGAGAAACTTTGGCTCTTACTGAAAAGGGAGCTAACCTAAGTGGTCAACAAGAGGACAAGAAAGAGCCTTGCCCTAGCAGGATAAGCCTTGTTTCAGAGTGCTCACTTCTGTGGGCTGCCCAGAGGGCTTCTTCAAGCCAAGAAGCCCAGGCAGCCTCTGGTTACTCAATTTGAGTTTGCTGTCCCATCTTTCCTGTTCCCACAGTAAACCCATATTTACCCCCAGGGCATCAACAGTCATATGCCAAAAATTAACTGCTGAGTACTAAATAGACCTAAAATAGTCATGGGTGTGGAAAGGGGACCAAAGCATACTACTTTCAAGTATAGAAGCACTGCCCTAAAATCCAATGGTTTCAGACTGGGCAGAAATTAGCCATGAAAAAACACATTTTTAAAGGACCAAGCAAGGGATTCCGATCTAACACCAGTAGTGCTCATTTCCCAGAAAGAATTAAATAGCTGCTCTTAGTGGAAATGTTGTACTTGTGTGGCACTGCTTTTTGCATAGCCAATGCAGAACAGGGAAATGATGGTACCAGACACCCAAGAAGCAATAAATTACTGGGCAATACATAAGCAGCAACAGAGATAGCCTTCTGGGCTTCAGACAACTCTAAAAAAAATACATCAATATGCTTTTCAAAAATTGTTTCGCTATTTGACATTTTACAGTCCCTCAAAAAGCCCCTTACTAGAG